>CM077156.1:141626166-141999511 GCA_039583875.1 Platanthera guangdongensis | reverse complement strand
TTGAAACGAAGGTTGCGGCAGTGTCCTCCTCTTGTGACGTGCGGCGTGAAGTTACTGCATGGGGCTGTGTGCACCACATGCGAGAATATTTGCGGAAGAGTTCTTTTTGTTAATCTCTAGAGAGGATGTTGTAACATAAAATTTTGTATGTTGTAACATATTTCTTGCTGGTTACTGTTGCCTTTCCTGTGTCTTAATTTCGAGGACGAAATTTCTTGTAGAAGGGGAGGATTGTAACAGTCCAAATTTCTGAAACAGGAATTTTTGGGTGACACGGCCTGGGACACGGGCGTGTCCCAGGGCGTGTCAGCGGACACGGCCTGCGACACGGGCGTGTCGCAGGGGTTGTCGAGGTTGTGTCGACGATCGGCCTGGTGTCGACGATTTTCGCTCGACGATGTGTCGAGAGGGGCACACGGCGCAGGACACGGGCGTGTCCAAGGCCGTGTCGTATGCTCGACGACTTTTACTCGACGATCGTCGAGTGTCGAGACATGAGTGTCGAGACGTGGGTGTCGAGTGTCGAGAAGTTGCACACTGCCTGTGACACGGGCGTGTCACAGGGCGTGTCAAGTCGGGTCGACGAACTCAGCCCGCCGAAGGATTTCGACAGGGCGTGTCTTTGTGCCATGTCTGGGCAACACGGCCTGGGACACGGGCGTGTCATAGGCCGTGTGAAGTCTCAGGATGTTTTGGGATTTTTTTCGCCCAGGCACACGGCCACAGACACGGGCGTGTCTGAAGGCGTGTTGGTGACACGGCCCACGGACACGGGGCGTTGGTCCCAATGGCGTGTCACTGGTGTGGATAGGTTGGTGACAACCGCTTGAGGCACACGGCCGGGGACACGGCCGTGTCACAGGCCGTGTCAGGTCAAAATCAGTGTTTTTGGCAAAATCGGGCCGTCCATTCCTGCAGCCTGGATCCAAGGGCTGAAGCTTCTTTCCTCTTTTTCCAAGGCCGAAACTGAGAACTTATTCTCATTTTTCCTTGGCCTTGATCTTTCTTCAAGTTGGAGAGAAAGAGAGAGAGGAAGAAGGAGGAAGAAGGGGAAGGGCTGCTGCTGGTGGTGCTGCGGTTTACCGACAAGAGATCCGAAGCCGGCGTTGCGGAGGAAAAAACTCTTGTGCTTCGTGCAAGCTAGTTTTGCGTTCATGGCACCGAAGCGATCGTCAAGGGTAACGACTTTTCTTCCTAGCCATGTGAAGGCTTCCTTTTGGCATATCTTGTGATTTCCCCCACCAAGAGGTGGCTGATTTTGGGAATCTTTGGGTGGATGCTTGAAATCCCCTTTGTTAGCATATAAATCCGGAAATGGAGTACGGAATAGGCATGTTATGTGAAGCCCATCTGGACAGGTTGGTCTGGATTGGTGATGTTGCATACGAATCGGAGAAGACTCCATGATAACATGTAGTTTAAGGAGTCTACGGGTTATGCCTGCGAAAAGGAGTAGCAGGAAGTACTTGGGTGGTAGCCCAGGCAAAATAGCCATGTGATGTTTTGGGTCCAACCTGTGAATGAGGCACAGGAAGTACTGGTGTGACCAGGAAAGGCCCTTTGTGATGCTTGATGTCGTAGGGTGTCCACCTGTGAAGCGAGTAATAGGAAGTACTGGCATGATAGCCAGGAAAGACCCCTGACATTTGTGCTTGTGCGGTGTCCACCTGTGGAGAAAGTCACAGGAAGTACTGGGAGGCCCAGGAAAGACCCGATGTTGTGCTAAGAAAATGGGTATAGAGAAATACCCAGGCTTGAATGCCAAGAACAGGATTGGTGAGACCGACCCGCGCCTTTGATATAGCCATGAGTACGCTGTACTCGGAGAAGGCAAGGCGATTTGAGCAACGGGGGGTGGAGGATCCGACCTGCGCTATGTCCGTCCGACGTGAGACCAAAAGGTGCGGTCTGTTGGAGCGCATAGCAAGAGTCTTCGGCTGCGCGCCATGACACAATGGGGGGCTACGGGCCATCCCGGTGTAGGAAGACTAACTCCGGCTGCACGTCACGGAGTAAATGCTCAAGAGATTTATCGTTGGGTTGTGACCCTAATACGGTGGTGGGCAAGAGCTTTGCCAGAACACCAAGAATGTGCCCTGAGTGCACGAACCGTTGGGTCAGGTGGCGAACGGTTGTGATGGCTTGTGTGTGTGAAAGCACATTTTGATGATATATTGCCATACTTGTGATTTGATATGCCTGCAGGGAAGAATACCGCTGCCCCGAGAGAAGGGGTAGGGTCGTTAGAATTTGGTCAGCTGAACGCTGACCGTTGCTTTTGTTTGCCACCGTTGGGTGGATTGTCCCTCTACAGGTGCTGGAGAGCCGAGCGGGACGCATAGAGGTTGATGTACCTGCTGTTGTTGCTACTACTGTTGTGAGCCCTCGAAGGCTCTAGTTTATGTTGTGTGTTTTCTTTTCGTGTGGCCGGCCTGCGCGCCAATTGTTTTAGGCCACTGTTTGAAAGCCATGTAAGGCCATAAGGCCAACTCTTTGTACTTATTGTAAGACATTCCTATCCTGTATAAAATGTGGAGTTTTATGTTTGGACATTCATGAGGAGTTCCAGTTGTAGTCTAGGCTTCCGCTAGAATGATTTGTGATAGGTGCGATGTGCTACTCTGGTATCATCCTGTACCTTCACCGCCTGTTTTGTGATATATCCTGTGGGGCCCGGCCGGACCTTCTAGAATATACCATAGGAACAGATGGGGTTGTTACACATGGAGGGTTCAGAAGAAGTTAGACAGGACAGAAAGTCTTTGTTAAACCAAGAATATGAGAGCTTCAGACAAGGCAGGTCTGATAGTATAACAGAATGCTACAAGAAATTCTATAGGATTGTCAATGAGTTAATGTCTTATGGAAGAGAATTCAGCAACTATGAGCTGAATGATAAGTTCTTGAGATCCCTAACTAAAGACTGGGATACTAAGATTTGTGTCATAAGGGAAATGACCAAGATAGCAGATATTCCTCCTCCAACATTGTTTGGAAAGTTGTTGTCCTATGAAATGCAACTAATGGTTAGGAAAGAGGAAGAGAAGACTACAAAAATTGAGCATAAATAAAGAGCTGTGGCATTCAAGACAGAAGCCACCAAGAAAAATAAAAGTAAGTCTCCATCTCCACCTCCAAAAGTTGCTGAGACTGAGATAGATGAGTCAGACAGTAAGAATTCTGAAAGCAGTGAGAGTGATGAGGACTTTGCAGCTTTCACAAGATATTTTCAGAAGTTCCTAAATAAGAAACAGTGGAGGTCTAAGCCATCCACTTCATAGAAGTCAACAAAGAATGACAGGAGAAAGCCCAGTCAAGTAGAACAACATCTTCAAAGATAGTCTGTTATTGTTGTAACAGACAAGGACATGTTGTTGCTGACTGTCCCGAGAAAAGGAAAGAGTCTACTGAGAAGAAGAAGACTCAAATCAAGGGCAAGAAGGAAAGGTCTTTTGTTGCAAAGAAGGACAAAAGTCTGTTAGATATGTCTTCTTCAGAAACTGATTCAGAAGCTGAAGCTTACATTGGACTGTTTGCTGAAGAAGAGGAAGAAGAGTTCATACAGTTAATGAACTCTATATATGAGCAAGAGGACAATCAGTGTCAGGGACTGATGGCCTTGTCAGAAGGAGACAAAATCCAGGATCAGCCTGGACCAAGTCAGGTACAAAATTGTTCTTCAAGTTCAGTTTCTTGTGCTGGTTCAGAATCAGATTCATCAGCATCAAGTGATGAGAGTGAATCTGAATCTGAAGGAGATATTCATCAATTGATTGATGAATATAGAGTAGTGTTGCAAGCTTTAAAGAAAAGTAAATCCTTGGCCAAAAGTCAGGCTAAGGAAATTGCCAGTCTTAAAGTTGCTGCAACAGATTTTGATAAGTTGATTGATCAAAAACTAAATGAAATAGCCAGGCTGAAGAACATAACTGTTATTCAGATAGGGACTATTACATTCAAGAATGATCAAATCAGAAATCTGGAGATTAGTCTTCAGAAGGAGAGAGACATAGTTGTAAGGTTTTCTAAACCAAAGTCTGTTCTACCTTTGATAGATGAATTTGTACATCAAAAGGGTAAAACTGGATTAGGGTTTACAAAACCTGCTAGGATTGTAAAGTCCAAGTCTAAGGGCAAAGCCCCAGTACTCAACAAGCCTGCTGTAGATATAACAGCCAGGGTTGTACCTATGCAAAGGTACAACAGATTTGAGTGCTGGTGTTGTGACAAGGTAGACCACTTTGTCATAGACTGTTGGCACAATTCTAGTGCCAAGGTGAGTAGCAATCTGCCTGCTAGAAAAGCTACAGGTAGTTTTGTTAAGAGGCAAACTAACCAGCATCAAGAACCCAAGAATTCTTTGGGTTCTAAGGTTAACTAATCTGTTTTGCAGGTGAGTCCAAGTGGCCATGCCCCAATATGGTACTTGGACAGTGGATGTTCCAGGCATATGACTGGAACTAGGGGATTGCTAAAGGACTACACATCAATCAAGGATGGTCCTAAAGTCACCTTTGGTGGTTCTGAAAAAGGAATCATCAAAGGTTTTAGTAACATTTCTAGCAAACTTATAACAATTACTCAAGTGGCTTATGTTAAAGGTTTGAAACACAACCTCATTAGTATAAGTCAGCTGAGTGATTTAGGATATGACATCTCATTTGTCAAAGATGGTTGTCATATCAGGAGGTCAAATGATCAAGAGATCATTCTGACAGGTTATAGGAAGAGAAATGTCTATTGCCTAGACATTATGTGTGAGAACAATGTTTCTCTAGTGTGTCTTGTAGCTGATGAGAAAGTCTCTCATTGTGTCAAATGACACAAGAGGCTAGCCCATCTTAACTACAAGACAATTGGCCAACTCTATAGCAAAGAGTTAGTGAGGAATGATCCTCAGGTTAAGTGTATTAAAGATGGGATATGCTCAGCTTGTCAAAAGGGCAAGCAGACTAGATCCACCTTTAATAGCATTGAAAACAAAGATGCTGTGAGGTGTTTATACCTCTTGCATATGGATCTTTTTGGTCCTATGCCAGTTCACAGCCTAGGTAGGAAGGTCTACATTTTTGTAGTTGTAGATGACTACTCAAGGTTTTCCTGGGTGTTCTTCCTTAGACAGAAATCTGAAACACCTAATATCTTTTATAGTTTTGTCAAACAAATTCAGAATGAGTTAGACAGTATAGTGGTCAAAATAAGAAGTGACCATGGTACTGAATTTCAGTCTGATAGTATGACAAAACTATGTGAAGAATTTGGGATATTTCAAGAATTTTCTTCACCAAGAACACCTCAGCAAAATTGCATTGCTGAAAGGAAAAATAGAACCTTGATTGAGGCTGGTAGAACCCTTTTAATTGACACATCTCTCCCAGAATATTTCTAGGCTGAGGCAGTAAACACTGCATGCCATGTAATTAATAGGGCTACTATCACCAAAAGTCACAATAAGACCCCCTATGAGTTTGTGAAAGGCAGAAAACCAAATCTATCCTATTTCAGGATCTTTGGTTGTAAATGTTATATACTTAACAATAGAAAGTCTTACTTGACCAAGTTTGCTGCCAAATCCCAAGAGGGGATCTTTGTTGGGTACAGCAACAACAGTAAGGCTTATAAGGTCTACAACTTGACTACTCAAGTTATAGAAGAGTCAGTACATGTAGTATTTGATGAATCTAGACTCATTAACAATGAATTGTCTAGAAGTATTTGCAGCTCCACAGGTGTAACTAAGAAGATGGACAAGCTTACTATTGTAGAAGGATCAACTGCAAGTCTGCATGTGGATGATAGTGGCTGTTGTCCAGGGGGAGTACTAGATGCACCTGATGCAGAAGAAGACCAAGGGGTGCAACAAGTTGAATAAGCTGAAGGAGTACAACCTGAAGACAGGCTGCCTCCAGCTAATAGACATCTAAAAGATCATCCAGCCAATCAAATTATTGGTGATCTAAGTCAAGGGGTACAAACAAGGAGCAGAAATCTAAGTTCAGTACTCTACTCCAGCTTTCTATCACAAGTTGAGCCAAAGAAATTTGAAGAAGCCATCCTAGACCCTCATTGGATTGAGGCAATGCAAGAGGAGCTGAATCAGTTCAAGAGATGCAAAGTCTGGGAGCTTGTTCCTAAACCAAAAGACCACAACATAATTGGGACTAAGTGGATCTTCAAGAACAAGATGGATGAACATGGAGTGATTATAAAGAACAAAGCAAGACTGGTTGCTAAGGGATATAGGCAGGAAGAAGGTGTTGACTTTGATCAAACCTTTGCTCCAGTAGCCAGACTGGAGGCAATAAGAATGTTCTTGGCCTATGCAACCTATCAAGGGTTTAAAGTACACCAAATGGATGTTAAGTCAGCCTTTTTGAATGGTAATCTGAAGGAAGAAGTCTATGTGGAACAGCCATCAGGTTTTGTTGATTCTACTAAACCTAATTATGTCTATAGACTTAGGAAGGCTTTATATGGGTTAAAACAAGCCCCTAGGGCGTGGTATGAAACCCTGTCTAGTTTCCTCATTGAGAATAAATTCACAAGGGGGAAAATAGACAAGACTCTATTCCTTAGTAAATCCAGAGGCAAGATCATACTAGTCCAAATATATGTAGATGACATCATATTTGGGTCTACTGAAAGTGGTCTTTGCAGAAAGTTTGCAAAACTTATGCAAGGACAATTTGAGATGAGCAGTATGGGGGAACTTAAGTTCTTCTTGGGTCTCCAAGTTAGACAGACTGAGAATGGTTTATCCATATGCCAGCCTAAGTTCACCCTAGAATTAATAAGGAAGTATGGTATGAAATCATCCAGTACCATGAAAACTCCTATGAGGTTGAAAGTCCACTTAGTGTCAACTACCTTCACCTATGGGGGGGGGGGGAATAGGTGTCTTGCAGCGTTTTTGCGGAATTAAAGTCGTACCTGCACAACAAAACAAAACAACACAGCACAGAAAGGACACAAGCAAATTATAGTGGTTCCCCGATTTGGGTACGTCCACTTTCCCCCTTCGACCTATCTCCCAACCAGGGACGACTCGGTCACTTCACCAACAGGATTGAAATCCAATCCTTGCACTAACGGAAGGAACCCTTCCACACGTAGGAGTCACCACTCCCACAACACGGGTTGCACCCAACCCTTACAACTAGGGACCAATTGGTCCGTTACAAAGAAATTGAAAATAGATTGTATAAGAAATACAAACAACTTATGGAGACTAAGGTGTCCCTCTTCGTTCGATGACGTGTTCTTGAAGTCAACGAAGAGTCCACAACCCTAGATCTCACTTGGAGAGAATGTCCCCGAAACCGGCGGCGGCAAGAAGGGCGGCGGCTTGGTTCTCGGGATCGGCAGTGACAACGGCGTGCTGCGGCTGTTCTTTGGAGATTCAATCTTGGTAGCAAAGCTAGCAAGATCTTCCAACGGTCACACTAGGATCGATCGTCTCGATCGATTCCGAAGGAGAAGGTTTTCCCGATCTACGGATCAAGAGACAAAGGATCTCTGGTTAGACGCGTGAGACGCTGTGCTTGGCTGAGCTTCTGTCACCGGGAGATCTGGAAGAAACCACGATCAAAGACGGCGATCAACTGGCACGAGCGGCGACGGCGACGGAGCAAGTTTCACGATCTAGGTCACGTCGGCGGCTCGGCTTCTTCCTTTTTCAAGATCGTGTATTCGTTTTTCTGTCTTCTCTCTTTTTTTACTGTTCAAAATACATATGTATTTATACATTAGGTCTTCAAGATGACCATTGTGGGCCCCACCAACAAGAAACCCCAAGCCCGGTTCAAAACAGCGCCAGCGGCTGAGTTCGGTCCAGCGAGTTCCAGAAAATTTTCCTAAGGCAAAGTCGGCGAGAATCGAAGGTCATTCGGTGAGAATCAGCCAGTGATTCTCGACGATTTTTACTTAGCGACAGATTTGCACGCTCTGATTTAGCCGGATAGAGACGGCGAGAATCAGCCAGTGATTCTCGATGATTCGGCGAGAATCACTTAGTGATTCTCGTCGATTATTACTTAGACGATTTTTCGTCTTTCCACCCATGAGCTGCTCTTTGACCCATCTTTGCTCCTTGTCTGCTCTTGCATTATCACATCCCTGTACTTGAAAATAAGTACACTCCAATATAGAGAGTACACGTAGGCCAACACACTGATCTGCTCAACGAGGGATTACGTCGCGCAGACCCGTGTATATTGACCTACTGCACCCTGACATTGGTGTGTACTTAGCGTGGAATAACTGCAAGCACAACTTGAAAGATTTCATCAAATACATTGTGAATTCATCTTAGCTTGACAGGTGGCTTCCTCAAATCCAGGTAATTATGGATAAAATACCCAATAATCTCCCCCTATTTGACGAAGCCAAAATCCTACTAGCTAAGATGAATACCACCATCCAGATAATATACACAACATATAGAATTTAAAGATACGGCACAAAGAAATAAAGGCAAACAGATCAAAGATTGAGTCAATCATAAATTCATATAAATATATAAATATATATATATATATATATATATATATATATATATATATATATATATATATATATATATATATATATTCCCAAAAATTGTTCATATAACAATAAGAAAAGATAAATATGCTCTTGAGAAAATGACAAGCTATAAACTTATGTCTATTTCTCTTTGGCTAGGTCATCCTTGTGTTTTTGAGCCAAGAACTTCTTTCTTTGCCTCTCAACATACTCCTTGGGCTTTGGATAGTATCTGGGAGGAGGTGCTTTGTCTGCCACAGTGTTGGTCCTGAAGAAGATGTTCCGTTTAGCTTCATATTTCTTGTGCAGCTCCCACTTATGCTGGCTGTATACGTCGTTCCGATTGATTTCCCCTTTTTCTTGTAGCCAGAACGTGTCCAAGATAATACTCTTTGATACCGGACTCCACTTTTCGTTCCTCACTTCATCCTCCTTCAATCTGATTTTCTTTTCATCTTGCGTTTCCTTAGATGTCCCTTCTTGAGTTTTTCTCTTGTCCCTAGCTTTTGCTAGGGCTTCTTGGTCAAACATGGCCATCAGTTTTGCTTTGGAGGTGGCCCTAGCAGCCCTTTGAGCATCAGCTTCACTTAAATGAGCTTCTTCAGCACTTGCTCCCTCATCAGCCGTAGTATTATTCTCAGGAGCAGGATTACCCTCAGGATTTTCAGGGATATTGGTGCCTAACACTTGTTTGAGCATCCACCGGCAACTGTCATATACATATATGTTTGACTGGTCAAAATTTTTGATTATGATTTCCTAAAGCCCGACCATCTTAGCTGTATATTCTTGCTCACCCTTTTTGGCTTCGACGGTAATGGAGTTTGCATAAGAATGCAGTGACTCATCAATGTGCTTTGTAGTCTTGGAGAACTCGGTAATCAAGGCTTGTTGATTTCCGTTAAGAAGCACCATGTTGGCATCAAATTTTTGGATGTTATTTGCCACTACATGAGCATTCTGATTAACTACTGCGAGAGTATTTGTGTTCTTTTTCAATCCTTCCATAAGAAGAGTTACAGCTTTGTCGGCTGCTGTATACTTGTCTTCGAACTTCTTTTCCATCAAATCCAGTTTGTGATTAATTTCCACAACGTTCTTGAGCATTAGATTCTCAGATTTCTTAATTCTTTTTAACACTTTATTTTGAGCTTGCTCAAAAGACACTTTGAGCTCATCCACTATACCTTGAATAACATTCACTGTGTGATTAGCTAGATCAGCTCGTAGTGGATGACCCTGAGGCATTCCTTGTCCTTGCTCTTCAGCAGATTCACTTGTAGAGCTGGACACTTGCACAGTCTCTAAAGGGGGAATATTTGCAGCCTCATTAGATTTCTCAGAAGTACTTAGCAGCCTCTGCTGAGAGGACTCTCCCTCCACTGTTGCACTAGTTTTCTCAGGAACTATCTCAGGAGCTTGCTTTTTAGATGGAACTTCAGTGTCGTCCTGAGGCTCCATTACTTCCTGTCTCTCATTTCCTTCTTCCTCATCCTCATCATCCATGATGTCATTCTCAACTGCATCATCTTCCAAACCTTCCTCATCATTCTCCTCTACATCACCTCCGGCTCCTAGATCATTCACGTTCAGGGCCGCCTCATTTTCCACCACATCTTCACTTTCTTCTTGCAGATCCGCAACTGCATCTCTAGCTATCTGAGAGATGCCATATATGATATTAGCAGAAGCGGGTAGAGGCTCCCCCTCAATTCCTGCAGTCAGTGCATCAGGAACTTCACTGGGAATAGCCACGGAATCTGCTACAGTTCTGTCCTCGGTAGGAGATTCTTCTTGTTCTACTACCACTGCAGCCTGCCCGATGCGTCGCTCCCATCTGTCAAATACGCTGGAGTCCATTTTCTTCAAATAATGCAATGGAACTCCTTTACTCATGTCGAACCTATCTCCGTTCAACTGATTAAGATATAGGTTGATGATTCTTCCAAAACTTGGAGATCTAAGAGTGTCCTTAATCTTCTCAAAAAGCATAGCCCCCCAGTTGAATCTCTTTCTGCAGACAATCGCCACAAGAATCTTGAACATGTCAGCTGAGATGTGGTCATGTGAGCCGGGTTTGCATATCAGTACTTTCCCAATGATGTCGGACAAGAGTTTCCCCTCCTCATTCATTTCTTTTCTCTTTATCGATCTGGTTCCTCTAGCTAGTCCACAGAATAATAATGTCCTGGCTTTATCATGTTCCTCCAGATAATCCTCGTGCTCAGAACTGGTGAGCTGCAAGTATTGGGTCAGTTTGCTTGCAGACATCTTGATCCTTGCACCTGCAACCTTACTCTTGATGATAGAGTCTTCATTCCGAAGTTTGGCGGTTGCGAAGAACTCCATCACTTCCTTGTCCAAAATTTTGCAAGGGTGCTCCAGTATAAAAGAGAGTCCAGCCTCTTCAAGCATGATGATGATGTTTCGGAACTCATCCGAGGCATGTGAGAACCCAGTTCGAACCAACTCACATCCAGTGACCACGCCGGCGGTGGTCCTTGGAGCCATTGCAAACCTATGGTGGGAATCCCAAGTCTACGCCTAATCAGAAATCAAGAGGGAAGCTACACTAACAGTAAGTCACTGTAAGGGAGAGGAGGTGGTTACCCAAAAGCGGAGGAAGCGAGAGTCGACGGAGACGACGGAAAACCTGGAGGAGCTCGCGTCCTTGTTTGATCGAAACCGCGGAGAATGAATACCTGGACGAGCACCCTGGACGCGAGAAGAGAGGTCTACGGAATCCGGAACGAGGTCGACGAGATTTGGAACCTAAGATGCGGGAAGTCGCCGGGAGGAGGGAAGGAAGAGTCGGCGGGATTCCTGCGGGATATCGACGAGTTTCTTTGCGAAATGCGGAATACAAAGAGTCGGCGGGAGTTTTTTTAAATAGAAATTGATGGGATTCTTCAATAGATATCTACGGGTTAAGAGGCTTGCCGGATTCTATAAATCTTCTGATATTAAAGGGTTTAGAAATCTTCTAAATATATATTTCTTAATACCAATCTATTTAGGGTTTGAAAGGTGTTTTCCACACATTTCTTGATGTCAATTGTAAGTTTTAGTGACTTCCAATGACGTATCTTCTTTAATTTTCAGTGGACTGATTTATGCCTGTAGAGGTTCATTCTCGAATCTACCAGTGAATTTACAGATAAATCTTTAATAATGTATCTAAGGGTTATTTTTACAGTGTTAACCTTTCCTTAGGTGTACACACACATATGTGTATATATAAGTATATATATGTAAATGTCGACACAATATGACTCAAGTATTGGAGCTGATCAGAAATACCTGGAATTATAAGATTTATCATTTAGCCCCTCTGGTTAAAGCATACCAGGTGTTCAATTTGAGTATACCATTGTAGATAGTACTTCTGTTATTCCAGATACTTGTTCCAATTCATTCTTGAAACATCTTCTGTCTAGTTCCCATCATATTTATGGGAACCTACACTACCCTGCAAAAGAGTGTTACCTTACCATAGGAACCCAATATGTATTGGGTCCTAGGTTCTTGTTAGCATAAAAACTCGAATGCCTTCCCTCAGAAATCCTGTCAGGAAGACTACCTCTGCCCAGAAGAGGTGGATAAGCCCTTGCCCTTGACACAGAGGGGTTGTGCCAACAGTCTATGGCAAAGTGTCCTACCTTGCCACAGCACCAACACGTGTGAATGTTGTACCTCCGTTTCTGACCTGATGCAGTGACTGAGGTAGTCATGGTCCTAGGTCTAAACGTGATAGAGCCGGATCTGCTCACAAAATTGCCTCTTCCACCGTGACACTTGGAATGGTGGAAGGAATGCATGTAGCGAGCGTCATGAGGCCTGGGAGGTGGTGCCTTCCTTTCAGTCAGCACCCTTCCAGAGGCCCCATGAGAACTAACTGCATGACTTCTAACCTCCCTTTCCTGTGTCCTAGGGTGGTGAGAAGCGCACTGAGAGCTGATACCAGCAGATTCATGCCGAGTTGGGGCAGTGGCCGAGAATACAAAGGGTTCAGAATGAGCCTTAGGTATTCTCTCAAGGGTGGCCATGACAGCCCTTGCACTATGGGTGTCTCCACATGAGGGAAGATCACCCTTGCAGTGTCCACGGTTGTTCCTGTGATCATACCTGAAGGCATGATGAGTACTCTTCCTGCTTGGAGTGGGGGGTCTGAATACCGTTTCCCCATTTCTCCATGAATTGATAATTCGGGAGATCCACCCATTTTCTTCCTTTCTCTTGATAGCATCAACCTTGGAAAAGTTGGATACTATCCTTTTCTCATTCTCTAGACTACTCTCTAGATCTGAGATTTTAGAGTGCTTAACCTTGTTGGATGCCAATTAGAGAACCAACAAGATCTTCAGCCGAGCAATCTCCTGAGCTTGCTCCTCAACAAGTAGGTTGCTTTTCTGAAGGGCTCTCTTCAGGGAATCAGGATTTTCTGAAGGGTAACAATTCCTGTCTTCAGGAACTTCAAGAGAAAAGGGGCAAGATGAAGAAGTTACCTGCTCTTCAGAGTTACTGTTACTATCGCCAGAGACCGTTGTGTCAACTTCATCAGAACTGCTTTCCTCAATTTCTTCTTCAGTCTCTGACAAGGACACCGAAGCCCTGATGTTGTCCGATTGATCCTTACCTTCATCTTCAAAGGCGAGGACCCCCACATAGGCTTCATCCTCTTGCTGACAGCAGATCCCTGCTTTCTCTGATCCCTCCATGAGATCTGAGATGGTTACCCACAAAGAGTTGGCCGTCCCACACTTTTCCAATCTAGATCGAGAAGGTCCAGACCAGACATCCATGATGATCTGACGAATCATCTTGTCCAGATTAAATAATGAGAGTTCAGTCTCCAACATCTCAGTAATACACTTGGGAATTTGGATATCCTTTCCAGAGCCGGAGGTCTTCATAGGAATGAATGGACCCTCTTCCAAGATGAGAGATGCTCGAGGATCGATAGCCTCCAAGTGATAGGACACTCTCATCTTTCAGACGGGATAATACTCCTTTGTGCACGTGGGAAGTCTTAGTGGAGAGATCCCATGATCCAGCTCCATGCTTTTGACACTGATGGCAGGATTCTACTCAAGGTGTGAACCTTTTTGATGAGTAACCTGGCTTTGATACCACTTGAAAGTCCACTTAGTGTCAACTACCTTCACCTATGGGGGGGGGGGGGAATAGGTGTCTTGCAGCGATTTTGCGGAATTAAAGTCGTACCTGCACAAGAAAACAAAACAACACAGCACAGAAAGGACACAAGCAAATTATAGTGGTTCCCCGATTTGGGTACATCCACTTTCCCCCTTCGACCTATCTCCCAACCAGGGACGACTCGGTCACTTCACCAACAGGATTGAAATCCAATCCTTGCACTAACGGAAGGAACCCTTCCACACGTAGGAGTCACCACTCCCGCAACACGAGTTGCACCCAACCCTTACAACTAGGGACCAATCGGTCCGTTACAAAGAAATTGAAAATAGATTGTATAAGAAATACAAACAACTTATGGAGACTACGGTGTCCCTCTTCGTTCGATGACGTGTTCTTGAAGTCAACGAAGAGTCCACAACCCTAGATCTCACTTGGAGAGAATCTCCCAGAAACCGGCGGCGACAAGAAGGGCGGCGGCTTGGTTCTCAGGATCGGCGGCGACAACGGCGTGCTGCGACTGTTCTATGGAGATTCGATCTTCGTAGCAAAGCTAGCAAGATCTTCCAACGGTCACACTAGGATCGATCGTCTCGATCGATTCCGAAGGAGAAGGTTTTCCCAATCTACGAATCAAGAGACAAAGGATCTCTGGTTAGACGCGTGAGACGCTGTGCTTGGCTGAGCTTCTATCGCCGGGAGATCTTGAAGAAACCACAATCAAAGACGGCGATCAACTGGCACGAGCAGAGACGGCGGCGGAGCAAGTTTCATGATCTAGGTCACGTCGGCGGCTCGGCTTCTTCCTTTTTCAAGATCGTGTATTCGTTTTTCTGTCTTCTCTCTTTTTTTACTGTTCAAAAATATAGATGTATTTATACATTAGGTCTTCAAGATGACCGTTGTGGGCCCCACCAACAAGAAACCCTAAGCCCGGTTCAAAACAGCGCCAGCGGTTGAGTCCGGTCTAGCGGGTTCCAGAAAATTCTCCTAAGGCAACGTCGGCGAGAATCGAAGGTCATTCGGCGAGAATCAGCCAGTGATTCTCGACGATTTTGACTTAGCGACAGATTTGCACGCTCTGATTTAGCTGGATAGAGACGGCAAGAATCAGCCAGTGATTCTCGATGATTCGGCGAGAATCACTAGTAATTCTCGCCGAATCGGCGAGAATCACTTGGTGATTCTCGTCGATTATTACTTAGACGATTTTTCGTCTTTCCACCCATGAGCTGCTCTTTGACCCATCCTTGCTCCTTGTCTGCTCTTGCATTATCACAGCCCTGTACTTGAAAATAAGTACACTCCAATAGAGAGTGTACACGTAGGCCAACACACTGATCTGCTCAACGAGGGATTACGTCGCGCAGACCCGTGTATATTGACCTACTACACCCTGACATTGGTGTATACTTAGCGTGGAATAACTGCAAGCACAACTTGAAAGATTTCATCTAATACATTGTGAATTCATCTTAGCTTGACATGTGGCTTCCTCAAATCCAGGTAATTGTGGATACAATACCAAACATGGGTCAAGCATGTCTCTAAGCAAAGATGATGCAGGGAAACCTGTAGATGAGACTTTGTATAGAGGGATAGTTGGCTCCCTATTGTATTTGACTGCAAGTAGACCAGATATCATGTATGTTACATGTGTCTGTGCTAGGTATCAAGCTTGCCCTAAAGAATCTCATTTGATAGCAGTCAAAAGAATTCTGAGATATCTTAAGGGCACTCCTTATCTAGGCCTTTGGTACCCTAGGAATGGAGACTTTGAACTGACAGGTTATTCAGATGCAGATTTTGCAGGCTGCAAGGAAGATAGGAAAAGTACAACTGGTACCTATCAATTCCTAGGTGGAACACTGATATCATGTAGTAGCAAGAAGCAAACAAGTGTGGCTATCTCCACAGCAGAATCAGAGTATATGGCTGCAGGAAGTTGCTGTGCTCAACTTCTATGGATACAACATCAGCTAGAAGACTATGGTATACAAGTAAGTAGAACACCTCTATTTTCTGATTCTACTAGTGCTATTTCTATTGCAAACAATCCTGTCTCCCATAGTAGGACTAAGCATATAGAAATCAAATACCATTTTCTAGGAGTACATGTGGAAAAAGGAGATATTTCACTAGAATATATAAATACAGATAATCAACTAGCTGACATGTATACTAAGCCCTTAGAGGAAACCAAATTCAATAGGTTCAAAATTGAATTAGGTATGATAAACTTAGAAAAGTTTTCAAAATTGGCTAAGTAAAATGGTGTTGACACACAGAGTTGTTTGTGTCGACACAGAAAAGTGGTGTCGACATTTCAGAGAAATGGTGTCGACACATCTAGACAGTAAGTGTCGACACTTAAGAGAATTAGTGTCGACACATAAATAGTACGTGTCGACACATCCAAGGTGGTGTCGACACTTAGGATTTACACAGAATTAGACAAATAAAGTCTCGACTAAGTGTCGAGCTAAGTGGTGTCGACACATAAACAAGTGTCGACACATATATTCTGTCGACTATACTTGTGTCGACACATAGTTGTCGAAACATTATAAGTCTGTGTCGACACTTATCAACAGTGTCGACGCAATTTAAGTATTTTGACGCGCCCTTTCATCTTCGATTCTAGAAAGGTATAAATAGGTTTTTGCCATTGTCTGTCGACACGCTCACCAAAGTTTCGAGACCAAACTTGTGTGTCGACATCTCTCTTCTCTAGATTCAAATTCTTCAAACCCTAATGGCGCCCAAGCTAGAAGAGAATGTGAATGAAGGATACGAACTCGTGCGGCACACATTTGATGACGCGGAACCTGATATCAAAGGCGTGATAACCCTAATCGCAGAGACTGGGTTAGAATTTCTTGTTTCAGAGACGATCAAGATCTGGAAGAAGGAGGTCCTGGAGTTTTTGAATGCAGCAAAACTAGATGAATCAGGACTAAAGATTAAGTCAAGAGTTCATGGAGAAAAGGTGAAGGTCTCACCTAAGAGTCTGAGAAAGGTACTACAACTACCTAGAACTAAGGAAGAAGAAGATGTTTCAGCTTCTAAGGCTAGAGAAGCATTGACATGGTGTGGACTGGACTCCAATCTGAAAATAGGATTTGTTTTCAATAGGAAGGGAATGAACAGCCAAGGCAAATTCTTATCTGAGATTGTGGGCATGATTATCCTGTGCAAACCTAGAGGACATGACAGAATTTCAGCTCATATGTTCAATCTAATGACAAGGATCATATTCAAACTGAGTACTGATTGGTCTACAGTTTTGTTTGAGAAGATTAAAGAGAGCCTGAAGAAACCCAATATGGGTAGGATTCTAAGTCTTTACCTAGCTGGTAGTATACCAGAGGTGATGAGTCAGGCAGCTGGCACTAAGATTAACCACATGAGGAGAATGGATTTGAGAATCTTCTCTAGGTGGGATAGAGTCTTGACCAAGGAAATGCCAACTCCTGAGAAGGTAACACCCCAAACGAAGAAGAAAAAGACAGCCCCTATGGCTCAAGAATCATCAAGCAGCTCTGAAGAGCATGTAGTGTTCACTCCTGATGAAGAAGAAACTCGACATGCTGGTCAATCTCCAGAAGGACAAGAAGATGCACCAAGGCAGGGGGAGCTACCACAAGCTAGCCCAATTAACCTTGATTCCATCCAGGGGGAGCCTCTACTTGTGGAAGAGCCAACTCCACTTGAGAGTGAAAAAGCTACTCAGACCATACTTGAGGTAATAACTGAAATCAACCAATTAGATTTCTCTATTGAAAATGAAGATATGACTGACAGATTGTCTGATGTTAATCAGCAACCTCAGATTTCTAGTCAACCCCAAGATGTTGTCATGGAGGACACATCTGTTGCTGATCAAGTTGTTGATGAGATTAGAGATTCTCCACCCAATCATCAACAGGAATTTACCTTAGAAGAACTATTCCCTGACCTTCTCCAAACTAACTTTGAGAAAGAAAGTGCTGCTGCTGAGGGGGAGAAAGTCATTATTGAAGGGGATCAAGTGGAGAATATAGAGAAAACTGCAGGCACAGAGACTGAGAAGCCAAAGGATTCTGAGCAGGTTCCTAGAACTGACAAGGATTTGCCTCCAAGCCCAAAGGACAGGGTTGATATTGCTAGCACATCTGCATCAGAGGATGAAGAGGCTGTAAGAGCCAAGAAAAGAAAATTCCAAGTCTTTAAGAGAAGGAACCAGACATATAAGAAGGCTTTACAAACAATAGCACCACAGCCTGCACCACAGCCAGCCCCATCTACAGATTTTAGTTCTCTGATGGTTGCTTTACAAATAAAGATGGATGAGCAAAGGCAAGCAATAGAAAAATATATAGATGAGGGGCATAAGTCATTGCAATTTGATCTGGCCCAAGACATTAAGTTCATCAGATTTGAAATGAATCTGAATAAGAAAGAGATGATTGACTGCTTCCATAAAGGAGGGAATGCAGTAGTCTTTTTGGCTACTCATCAAGAAAATATCAAGAAACAAATAGAAGACCTGGCAGTAAAGCAAGGCTATGTCCTGGAAAACCAGATAAGAATGAATGACAATTTGACTGAATCACACAATGTGATAGTCACTGAGATGCAGAATCTGGCTGCTGCTCAAACTACAGCAAGGACTACTGCCCAGGAAGAGTTTGATAAGAAGTTCCAAGAGCACATCACTGCTGTTAAAACTGCTATAGAAGACTCTCAAAAAGCTATAACTAACAAGCTTCAAAGGTTGAAACCTTTCTATAAAGATGGAGTAAATTATCTGAATGCACAGATAAGATTTCAGAAAAATGATCTGAGGGATCACATTGAAAGAGAAGTCATAAAGGGGGAGAGGGTGTTAGTTAAATCAGGCTCTGATCATGCAAAGTGGATTTCAAATTCCATCAGAGCCACCCTTGGATATCCTCCATTATGTGATGATGACAATGTTGCAGAGTCTGGAATTAATCCTGCATATCTTGGAGGGGAGCAAGCTGAAGTGGCTCAAGTAATATACCGTCCACCAGATTTTGATATGGTACATCAAGACATACAATCAATGTATAGCCCTCCTGAGGGAAATCAGAAGGTCATCATAGAGAAAGTAGTTCAGCTAGTGCCAGAGGCTATACTGAAAGAATAAGAGGCTTTGCAGAAAGAATAAGAAGCCCAATTGTCTAAGAAGAGATTCAGGGAGCAAGCTGAACTTAGGCCTGATTTTGAACAGTGGAGCCCCACTTCCAGGAATATCATCATGACTGCATGGAAGGCTGCCAAGGACAATATCCAGGATAGAAACAAGTGGTATTCTGAACTGGAGTGGAGGAAGCATGAGTCCAGGCAAGAGGCAATTGTGCAATATAGAAGAAAGGCTAAGATGGGAAAGCTAGCTCCTACTGCCCAGCAGCCTAGCAAGTACTTTCCAAAGCCTTATCATTACTTTGAAAGGCAGAAGATCAAAGCTGAAGATTTGAAAAAGAAGGATCTAAAAGGAAAGAAGTCTGCTGCTGCTGAAGATGTTGAAGCCCCAGTCCAAGCAAAGATACAATCTGGAAAGGTTATAGTGATCAAGGAGCCTGAGCAGCAATAGGATAGAATTTATCTTTAGTTTACAGTTCTAATCATTTGATTTTAAACTCTCTATAAACTTTTGAATAATAAATATGTTGAAGTTGTTAGAACAATGTGATATATGTTAAATCTATCATATTAATGTTCTGTAATTTTTGTATATACATGTTTTGCTTATACATGTTTATGTACTTACCCTGTCATTTAACATTGTTTTACATCATGCTATGAATTTGTTATGTATGGTGTATATCATTGACTAAGGGTTATGAATTCTCCAAATAGGGGGAGATTGTTGGGTACATTGGAATAAATGTACCTGATTTGAAGAAGCCTCACCCTACTCAATGATATACATCAAAATGTATTTGATGTGTTTTGAGTTTAGTTGTGCAGGTTAAGTATTTGCAGGGAAAGCTGAAAAGTTTCTAAGTCCATGTGTCGACACCCAGAAGAAAGTGTTGACACTTAAGAAGACTTGTGTTGACACCCAGAGAAGCAGTGTCAACACTTGGAGTAATTGTGTCGACACCAGGGATGTAGAGTCGACACCAGAAGGAAAGTGTCGACACATACAGGCTGTGTCGACACTCAATGAATAAATGTCCAGAGAAGCTGTGTCGACACTTAGAAGCAGTGTCGACACCCAGAGGAATTTTGTCGACATCAGAAAGTGTCGACACTTGGAGGCAGTATCGACACTCAGCAAACTTCAACAGAGTTTAAGTACAAGTGTCGACATAATGAAGAATGTGTCGACACACAGCAGAAGACTCAACACATGAAGAAAGTGTCGACACTTGGAGGCTGTGTCGACACTCAGCAAAGTTCAACAAATTCTAAGTATAAGTGTCGACACAAAGGAGATGTGTCGACACTCAGCCAAAGTCTCAATGCAAGAAGAATGTGTCGACACAAGGAGAAGTGTTGACACTCAGCAAGTATCAACACAGAAGGCATGTGTCGACACCAAGAAGATGTGTCGACACTGAACAAGTTCAACACAAGAAGATGTGTCGACACAAAGGAGTTGTGTCGACACTTAGTAGAATTCAACTAAGTACTGAAGAACAAGGAGTTGTGTCGACACACAATATCAGTGTCGACACATGTTGAAGAAGCAGTGTCGAGAAGAAATTTCTACAACATAAGGAGTTGTGTCGACACCATGAAGGCTAGTATCGACACTTAGTCAACTTGTGTCGACACTTAGTCTATAAGTGTCGACACTTAAAGACCGACTGTCTCGACACTTTCAGACAGTTACAGAGAATTCAAGAAGTGACTGGATGACATGACAGCTGCCATTCCAGCCGGTCTACTGCAACTATCAGAGATGTCAGAAAGCTGTTAGTAACCGGATCAGCCGGTCACCATGAAGAAATCTTATATAAAGGCTTATTCTGTCAACAGATGAGGAGAGTTGAAAATCAACAGAAGATCAAGTA
Organism: Platanthera guangdongensis; assembly: GCA_039583875.1. NCBI lineage: Eukaryota > Viridiplantae > Streptophyta > Magnoliopsida > Asparagales > Orchidaceae > Platanthera > Platanthera guangdongensis. Next base: position 141,978,803 of record CM077156.1, on the reverse strand, counting down.
ATTCATTGAAGAATCAATTCAAGTGAAGATCTAAGTAGTTGGAGAGAGAGAGCTCCTTTCAAGAAGACAGCTGTTGACCAGGCTGTGAAGAAAGTTTCAGATTGAGATCTGAATCTTAAGTTGCAGTGATTGAAGATTAGCTGCATAGAGTATCAACCCTATTGTGTTCTACATTCAAGAAGCTTTGAAAAAAGTCAAGTTAGGTTGATCTCAGCAGAGTTATTTTAAGAACTCATCAAGAAACCTGTCAACTTTTCTCTCTTATTCTGAGTTGAGGTTATATACATTGTATTTTTAATTTCTTATAGGATCCTTAGGGATCTGAGTTGTAATCCTGAAATTATAAAGGCTGAGTGGTAGGGCCTCTGTGCCTGAGTGTAGGAGATTTATTTCTCTGAGTGTAGGCCTTGTGGCTGAGTGTAGGTCTTTGTGAAGACTGAGTGGTAGGGCTGTTGAGCCTGAGTTGTAGGAGTGGGATCACTCTGAGCTGTAGGAACCTGGTTGGGGTTCTAAGTGTAAGATCTGAGGATCTGAGGAATAGTGGAGGAGTTTGGCCGAATCTAGTACACTACTAGATAGGCGAAGGGGGAAAGTGGATGTACCCAGACCTTGGGGAACCACTATAAAACTGTGTGTACTCTGTGTGTGTGACTGATTCTGTGTATGCTATTTTAAGATCTGTGAATGCTGTGATTAATTCAGCCTGCTGTGATTAAGTCTGCCTAAAAATTTAACAAGATTAAGGTCACCTATTCACCCCCCCCCCCCTCTAGGTGATTAGGTACAATTTCTTTCATTCAGTTATGGGTTTCTTTGGAGAAGAAAGAGGAGGTAAATCTGCTGTCAATTTTGCTATCATCTCATTGATGGCAGCTTCTGTGTAGAGGAGGTTTTCTTGAAGTTGTTGATTTAAGGGAATGTCTTCTGGAGTTAGAGGAGGTGGAGGAGATACTTCTGGAGGAGTTGGCATCCTGGCTGAAGCAGCAGGACCAGGCTCCCCCTCATTTGGTGCACCAGAGGAGCTGGGGACCTGAGATGGAGAGGGAGATGGGGTCCTGTCCTCTATCTCTAGAACTTCAGTAACTTTAGCAGCTTGAGAAGGATTCTGCAACTCGAGCTCCCATCTTTGAATAGAGGAGATGAAGACCTTCTTCATGTGATGAAGGATACTGCCTTTAGAGAAGTTGAAGGTTTCAATGTTTATCTCATGAAGGAGTAGGGAAATTATCCTTGCGTAATTGGGGGATTTAATACTGTCTTTGATTTTATCCAAAATCATCATACCAAATTGAAATTTCTTTCTGCATACAATGACTTGCATAATGTCAAAGAAATAAAGAGGAATGTCTCTGATGGAATTTGTTCTGCACAGAAGAACTTTTCCAATTATATCAACTAACATCTTCCCTTCAGCATTCATCTGAGAGCGGTTGATGTGTTGTTGCTCAGGATAAACGCCATAGAAAAGACATGTTCTGTCAGACTCAGCTGGCCCGAGAGTATCTTCTTCATCGACGATCGACATTCAAAGAAGTTGAGATACTGAAGTTTTTGTGAGTTTGATTTTGATACCTTTGACATTGGATTTGAGAACGGTGCCATTGCGCTTGACTTTGATGTTTCTGAAAAACTCTGCAACTTCTGGAAATAGGATATGACAAGGTTCTTGAAGGACGAAAGTTAATCCGGCGGTGTCGAGCAAAATCATGAGAATGTCAAAGTCATCGGATAGTTCTGCAATCCCGACGGCGACCAATTCCGAACCAATGCCAATTTTAGAGGAGGCGGCCATGATTCAGAAATCTTGGTGATTCAAAAACCCTAGAAAGTTTCGATGGGGTGAAGGAAAGCGCACGACTCTGCAACTGATTGAGGAAGGCGAAGAGGCAGTCGGCTACTCAAGAGAGCGGAAATGATTTTGTGTAGGACATTTCCGGATTTTCATATTTATATAACCCTAATTTGTTTTTGGTCTAATTAATCGAAAAAGAATGAATTAAACCATAGAAGAGGAGGCATAAGTCTTGGTTTGCACATAAGAAAATTTGAATAAGGACTCGGCATGTACGCGAGTAAATGTGTCTGGAATTACTCGAGTAGGTATACAGAAGTACTCGAGTAGATGTATGGAAGTACTCGAGTAGATGAGTGAGGTACTCGAGTATGTGAAGTTGACTACTCGAGTATGTCAGTCTGCTACTCGAGTAGGTCACGTAGACAACTCGAGTATGTCATTCTAGTACTCGAGTAGGTCATAGTCTTACTAGAGTAGGTTGTAACTTACTCGAGTCAAGGAGTTAAAATTTTGTAATATTCCAATATTTGACTAACCTTTTAACCTTGAGCATCTTGAAAATCCAGCTTCTCTAGTCTTCTTTGTTGAGCATCCCAAGTTCTATTTTGAAGAACGAGAACTTGTTCTCATCCAGCGGCTTCGTAAAAATGTCTGCAATTTGCCTATCTGTAGAGACATATTGAAGGTCTATGTCCTCATTCTCCACATGCTCCCGGATGAAGTGATAACTTAGCTCTATATGCTTTGTTCGGCTATGCGAGACTGGATTGTTGGATATTGCAATTGCACTGGAAGAGTCGCAAAACATAGGAATGTTTTCAAACTTCATGTTGTAGTCCTCAAACTGATTCTTTATCCAAAGTAACTGTGCACAGCAACTGCCTGCAGAGATGTACTCTGACTCAGCCGTTGAGATTTCTACACAGTTTTGCTTCTTGCTACTCCAGGAGATAAGTCTTATTCCAAAGAATTGACATGTCCTAAAAGTGCTTTTCCTGTCATCTTTGCTCCCTACAAAATCTGCATCTGAAAAACCTATTAGCTCGCTATCATTACTTCTTAGGTACCATAAGCCAAGATTTGGTGTAACTTTAAGGTATCACAAAATCCATTTTGCTGCAGCGTAGTGAGATTCCTTAGAGTTCACCTGAAATCTAGCACAGACACATGTTGAGAACATTATGTCAGGTCTACTTGCCATAAGGTAGAGCAAGGATCCAATTATGCTTCTGTACTTGGTTTCATCAAAATGTTTCCCTTTTTCATCCTTGTCCAGAGACATAGTTGAACCCATTGGAGTTCTCATCGAGGTTGCGTTCTCCATTCCGAATTTCTTAATCAGCTCTTTGGTGAACTTGGTCTGTGAGATGAAAATTCCATCTTCAGACTGTTTCACTTGAAGCCCTAAGAAATACTTCAGATCGCCCATACTGCTCATTTCAAACTTCCCTTGTATAAGTTTTGAAAACTTCTTGTAGATGTTGTCATCAGTAGAGCCAAAAATAATGTCGTCGACATAGATTTGCTCTAGCAAAATCTTGCCTTTAATTTCCCTAAGAAATAATGTGTTGTCTATCTTTCCCCTTGTGAACTTATTCTCAAGTAGAAAGCTAGACAGCGTCTCATACCAAGCTCGAGGAGATTGTTTCAGACCATATAACGCTTTATGCAGTAAGTAAACATAATCAGGAAAGTTAGAATCAACGAAACCTGGAGGTTGTTCCACATACACCTCTTCTTTTATGTCACCATTAAGGAAGACAACCTTCACGTCCATTTGGTAGACAGTGAAGCCTTTGAGTGCAGCATATGCTAGGAATAACCTTATTGCCTCCAACCTTGCCACTGGAGCATACGTCTCGTCAAAGTCGATTCCTTTTTCTTGACGATAGCCTTTTGCGACAAGTCTGGCCTTGTTCTTTACAATTGTTCCATCCTCGTCCATCTTGTTCTTGTAGACCCATTTTGTCCCAATGACGTTCTTACCTTTGGGTCTTGAAACAAGTTTTCATACTTTGCAGCGCTTGAACTGATTTAGTTCTTCTTCCATCGCCATCATCCACGATGCGTCTGAGTTTACTTCCTCAAACTTCTTTGGTTCAACCTGCGAGAGAAAACTTAAATATAGGTTCTCATTAGTTGTACCTCTGCGAGTTCTGACACCATCCCGAGGATCTCCTATGATCTGGTCCATGTGTTGATCCTTCAGATGTCTGAGCTCTAGAGTCCTTGCATCTTGATTATCTTTTATCACTAGAGTGACTTCTTCATCTTGGATGACTTCTTCATCTTGATCATCAGCCTCTCCAAAAGGGGTTGGAGTGGTGATCTTTATGAACTTATCACCTTTATCTTCGTACGGTCCATCCAAGCTAATTTCTTTCAGCTTTGCACCTACATCTTTAATAAGTACACTAGAAGAGTTGCTTTGCAGCAAGCTCATCTCATCAAATACAACATGTATTGATTCTTATACAACCAGGGTTTTACTATTAAAAATCTTGTATGCTTTACTATGACTACTATAACCTACAAAAATACCTTCAAAACTCTTTTCGCTAAACTTAGTAGTATGATACTTGTCATTGTTGAGCACGAAGCATTTACAGCTGTTAGAAAGTAGCGAAAAAGAGAGAACAAGCGGATAAGCTTTTGAATAATTGAAATTTTATTATCCAAAAAAAGATATCATTTACAAAGGTATGGCCTCCCTTATATAGAATGGAGGAGATAAGAAAGAGAGTATACAAACAATGTGGGACTAAACATTTACAATACAGAGCGGCTAGAATAAAGGTGACCGCACAGGCCGCGCGGTTGGACAGATGGCTTAACCGCTTGGCAACTCCAGCAGGATAGAACAGGCCGCAATGGTAGACCGCTAGACCGCCCGGTCTCCAGGCTTCAGAGTGAGATCGCCAGACCGCCCGGTCAACAAACCGCTGGATCAGACCGCTAAGCCGCCCGGTCAACAAACCACTGGATCAGACCGCTAAGCCGCCCGGTCTAATACTTCAACACTCCCCCTCAAGCTGGAGCATAGATATCAATCATGCCCAGCTTGTCACAAATGCGGAAGAAGGAAGTAGAAACCGGCTTGGTGAAGATATCTGCCAATTCCTTGTCAGAGGTGACAAAAGGAGTACAAATCTGTTTCTTCAAAATCTCTTCCCGAATGAAGTGACAGTCAACCTCTATATGCTTTGTTCTCTCATGGAAGACCGGATTTCTGGATATGTGTATAGCGGCCTTGTTATCACAGAACATAGGGAGAGGACAGTCATATACCTCGCCCAGGTCAAGCATGAGAGCCTGCAACCACTTTAACTCACACGTGGTTGACGTCATACTCTGGTATTCGGCTTCGGCACTGGATCTGGAGACAACAGACTGTTTCTTGCTCTTCCAACTCACGAGATTACCTCCAACAAAGGTACAAAAACCTGATGTGGATTTACGATCGCCTTTCTCATCCGCGTAACTTGAATCTGAGTAGGCCTCAACCCTCAGATGACCATTCTTCTGAAAGAGTAACCCTCTGCCCGGTGCTGCTTTGATATACTCCAAAATCTTCAGGGCTGACTGAAGATGACACTCCCGGGGAGCTTGCATAAACTGACTGACCTTGCCTACAACATAGGCGATGTCGGGTCTAGTCACCGTGAGATAGATGAGTTTGCCTACCAAACGTCTGTACATTGTGACATCAGATAGAAGAGGCGAGTCATCCGTCCACGTTTCGTCTTCTCCAACAACCATGGGAAAACGAGCTGGTTTGGCACCTGTCAATCCTGCCTCTCGTAGAAGATCAAGGGCATACTTCCGTTGAGAGAGAACCAAGGAGTCAAGTTTCCGAGAGATTTCTATCCCCAAAAAGTATTTTGGGGAGCCCATATCCTTCGTGACCAAGTGCTGACGGAGGTGCTTCTTCGTCAAGTCCACCCCATCTCGGTCATCGCCAGTAAGGAGAATATCATCCACATATACGGCCAAAACCACTAGTCCCGAGGCCGTTTTGCGAATGAATAAGGAGTGATCGGCCGAACTCCTTTGAAAGCCGATGGTAGCCACAATACCACTGAATTTGTCAAACCATGCCCGAGGGCTCTGCTTTAGGCCATAAATGGCCTTCTTCAAATGACATACACGTGTCTCCCCCTGAGCAACATACCCAGGAGGTTGCTCCCTATAGACGTCCTCCTGAAGATCGCCATAGAGAAAGGCATTCTTCACATCAAGCTGGGAAATGGCCTAAGCTCGGTTAACAGCGACAGAAAAGAGAACCCGGATGGTGCTGAGGCGAGAAACCAGAGAGAAGGTATCAAAGTAATCAACGCCGTAAGTCTGAGTGAAGCCCTTGGCCACCAGCCGGGCTTTGTAGCGATCCACAGTGCCGTCGGGGCGAAACTTCACAACGAAGACCCAGCGACAGCCAACCACATCAGTGCCCATGGGAGGAGGAACAAGGGTCCAGGTACCCCTTTCAGTTAGAGTAGCCATCTCCTCATCCATGGCAGACTTCCAATGAGGGAGAGCAAGAGCCTCCTGGGAGGTACGGGGAGTAGAAGTAGCAGAGATAGCCAAGACAAAACACCTGCGAGAAGGAGAAAGCTGATCATAAGAAACAACAGCCGTGAGCGGGTGTTGAGTACACGCCCGCACCCCTTTGCGAAGGGCAATGGGAACATCCAGGTCAACGGGAGCGTTGGCGACGGGAGCGTCAGCGACCGGAGCGTCCGTGGCGGAGAAGGCTGGCCCGGGACTAGAGAGAGACGGCAGCAGAGAGGAGGGTGGAGGGGTGGGTGGGGAGACGGACTGGGAAGGAGTGGGTGGAGGAGGAGACGAAGGTGGGAAAACGTGGAGAGGTGTGGAAGGAACGGAGATATCAGAAGGAAGAGAAGAGGGAGGAGAGAAATAGGAAGCATTTTCGAAAAAAGTCACATCCGCAGAGACAAACTGCTTGCGGAGAAGGGGGTCAAAGCAGCAATAGCCTTTTTGAGTCGTAGAGTACCCCAAAAAGACACACTTGGTGGAACGGGGGGAAAGCTTGTCGCGAGTAGCGGAGGGAGCGTGAACAAAGGCCGTACAGCCAAAGACACGGAGAGGAAGAGGAAAAGGTTCCTGGTGGGGGTAGAGAAGGGAGAAGGGAGTCTGGCCGTGGAGAACCGCGGAGGGAAGGCGATTGATGAGATAGCAGGCGAGGAGCACAGCGTAGCCCCAGTAGGAGCGAGGGACGTGCATCTGCGTCATGAGAGTACGCGCAACATCAAGCAGGTGACGGTTTTTACGCTCCGCCACCCCATTCTGCTGGGAGGTGTAAACACAAGTCGTTTGATGAAGGAGGCCATGTTGGTGAAAGAATATGGAGAACTCATGAGTCAGATATTCTTAAGCATTATCAGAACGTAAGACTTTAATAGAAGTAGCAAATTGAGTCTTAATCATAAAGTAAAATGATTGTCAAACAGAAAATAGTTCAGAGCGATCTTTTAACAGATACACCCAGGTACATCGAGAAAAGTCATCGATAAAAGTGACAAAATAGGAACTGCCCCGACCAACTGTAAGGGTAGGAGCAGGACCCCATACATCAGAATGAATCAGATCAAATATGCGAGAGGAGCCACGGCCTTGCTTCGGTGGGAAGGAGCGATGATGTTTGCCAAGCTGACATGCATCACAGTTGAGCGGAGAACTGGTAGGAGGTAAGTGGGGCAGAAGCTGGTGAATAAGCCGAGGAGGAGGATGTCCAAGACGAAGATGCCACTGAAGGAGATCGGTGGAGGAGGAGTAGGCAGAGAGAGCGGAAACATCGTCGAGGAAGTAGAGGCCGCCACTCTCAGTCCCAGTAACAATCGTCCGCTGGGTCCTCGGGTCCTGAAAAGAACAAGTAGTGGGAGTGAATAAGACGGAGCACTGAAGTTGCCGGCATAAAGTAGTAACTGATAACAAATTGCACGGGAACTTCGGGACATAGAGGGTATCCTCCAAGCAAAGCGATGGGGTGAGTTGAACCATGCCCGTCCCATGAACCGGGGACGGGAACCATCCGCCACACGAACCGGGGGTAAGCGGTCATGGGTCTCAAGACGGGAGAAGCAATGAGGGTTGCCCATCATATGATTTGTGGCACCGTAGTCAATCAGCCATTTACCTTGGGTAACGACGTGGGCACTACCTGACGTCGTGGCCACAGAGGCAGACGGCCGAGAAGAGGCGGAGGCCGAAGACGGAGCATCACCGGAAGGGCGAAGGTGAGGATGTTTCTGACAGCAGCGGTCAATAGTATGGCCAGTACGACCACAGTGAGAGCAGAGGAACCGAGATGAACCTCGTCCGTCAGAGGAGCCGCGGATACTAGGGCCCCCCCGCTGAGCTTGGTGAGCAAAGGAGTCCTGGGAAGGGGGGGAGGCCAACAGAGGCCGCTGGAGTAGCGAAGTAACAGCGGCAATGCGAGCCGCAGTGGCATCCAAAGTAGGAGATTCCGCCTCACCCAAGATCTGCTGGCGGATCATATCATAAGAGTCGGGGAGACGAAGAAGATAACAAACAACCAGGAGTTCCTGGAAGTGTTTGTGCTGGTCGGCCAAGTCCGCGGAGAAGGGGCGATTCTGGAGGATTTCAGCACCAAGAGCCTGAACCTGCTGATAAGCCGCAGCCGGTGACATGGAAGGGCGGGCGAAGAGGTCCGCATAGAGAGTATAAATGCGGGACGTCTGGCCCCCCTTAGAATAGAGAGCAGTGAGGTCAAGCCAGGCGGCCTTGACCGTCTCATCATGGCGAATGACGGGAAGGCACTCATCAGAAAGGCTGTTGGCCAGCCAGGTGCGGACAAGAGCATCACTCGCATCCCAGTCATCAAACTCAGGAGAGGTGCGAGGAGGAGGGTCATCGGTGAGGTGATGACGCTTGCGTTGAGAACGAAGGAGAAAGGTGAAATAAACGCTCCAATCGGGATAATTGGAGCTAACAAGCTTGGAAAGGGTGCCAAGGTTGCCCGAAGGAGGAGGAGGAGAAGGAGCTGCAGGAGTAGTGGTGAGACCGGAGGTAGTCATAGAACCCGGCAAGCAGAAGAAGCCGCGCGAACAGAAGCGGTTAGAAAACAGAAGAAGCCGCGCGAACAGTAGCGGCTAGAAAGAAGTCAAAGGCACAGCGGGGAAGAGGTCGCACGGACTGAAAAGGCCGAGCGAACAGAAGAGAGGAGAAGAGCAGGTGACCGCGACCAAGATGCAGGTGAGATAGGAACAACCCGCACGGTCAGGCAGATCACAGCAGCAAACCGCGAGTATAGAGACAAGCGGAAAAGGGGAAGGCAGAAGCGGACAGGGAGAAGAAGTCCGCAGCGGGTAGAGACAAGGCCGCAATGACTAGGAAGTCGGAGAGGCAAGAAAGAACAAGGAGCGCGGCGACAAGGAAATAGGTCGCTGCGACAAATAGCAGTAGGAGAAGAGAACCAAGAAGAAGCAAGCCGCGCGAACAGGGCAGCGGACAGAAACAAGCCGCGCGAACAAGGCAGCGGACAGAAGAGAAGGCAAGTCGCGAAACAGGTCGCACAAAGCGGAAAACAAGCCACGAACAACAGAGAGCGCACAGAATCAGGAGGAAATGACCGTGTGCTCTGATACCATGTTAGAAAGTAGCGAAAAAGAGAGAACAAGCGGATAAGCTTTTGAATAATTGAAATTTTATTATCCAAAAAAAGATATCATTTATAAAGGTATGGCCTCCCTTATATAGAATGGAGGAGATAAGAAAGAGAGTATACAAACAATGTGGGACTAAACATTTACAATACAGAGCGGCTAGAATAAAGGTGACCGCACAGGCCGCGCGGTTAGACAGATGGCTTAACCGCTCGGCAACTCCAACAGGATAGAACAGGCCGCAATGGTAGACTGCTAGACCGCCCGGTCTCCAGGCTTCAGAGTGAGATCGCCAGACCGCCCGGTCAACAAACCGCTAGATCAGACCGCTAAGCCGCCCGGTCAACAAACCGCTGGATCAGACCGCTAAGCCGCCCGGTCTAATACTTCAACAACAAACAAAAATTCTAAAATATGAGACTGTCGGTTTCCTGCCCTTCAGAAGTTCGTAAGGTGTCTTATAGTGGTTTTTGTTTATGAGGGCTCGATTTTGTACGTGGCATGCAGTGTTGACGGCTTCAGACCAAAAGTACTCCGAAAGTGAAGCATCACTTAATATGGTCCTGCAGGCCTATATGAGCGTTCTATTCCTTTTCTCGACCACTCCGTTCTATTGAGGAGTACGAGGAGAGGAAAACTCGTGAAAGATACCTAAGTTTTCACAAAATTCTGCCATGGCCCCAGACTTGAATTCTGTTCCATTGTCACTTCTGATTTTGACTATGGAGCAGTTGTACTCATTCTGAACTTGCCTGACAAAATTAATAAAGATGTCGAAGGTATCTGACTTGTGTTTCAGAAAGAACACCCACGCAAAGCGTGAGTAATCATCAACAATTAGTAACGTACAGTCCTTATCTCCCAAACTTCTAATTTGCAGTGGACCAAACAAGTCCATTTATAGTAGATGAAGACATCTATTAGAATCCTTGCCAATAACGCTTTTAAAGGTAACCCTTGTTTGCTTGCCTTTTACACATGCATGACAAGGTCTATCTTTGACATGCTTGACATTTGGGGCATCACGTACTAAGTTCATTGAAAATAATTTATTAATTGTTTTGGAAGTAATATGTGTCAGTCTCTTGTGTCATTGGTCACCAAGAGATGCACTATCTTTTGCTAAAAAGCACACTGGTGTCGAAGAATCTATACAAATGAAATTAAAGCAAAATATGTTTTTGCTTCGAGTGCCGGATAGAATCGTTTCCATATTGTCAACAGATTTTATCAAGCACTTATCAGCGTGAAACTCAACTATGTATCCTTTATCGCAGAGTTGTCTTATGCTTATAAGGTTATGTTCTAAACCTTCAACGTAAGCCACATCTAAGAAGGATACATTACCATTTGTAATCATACCGTAGCCTTTAGTGATTCCACGGTCTAAATCTCCAAAGATGACCTTTGGTCCGTTCACGACTGGAGTAAAGTTCTGAATTAGGCTTCTTGTCCCGGTCATATGCCGAGAGCATCCACTGTCCAAATACCAGATTGGCATTTTGGTGTCCTTTAGACATACCTGCAATCACAATCAGTTTGCCTTAGGAACCCAAATATGTTTGGGTCCTTGGTCTTGGGTAGAACACTCCCCCTACGAATATTAGCATTAGGAGTGCTCTTCCTCATATTGTCAACATGTGGGGTTGCAGCATTTCTGGGATTAAAGCAGCAATCAATGGCAAAGTGAGAACTACACGAGAGTTAAATTCTATTACTCGAGACAGAAGATAAAACTACCTGAGTACTATACAGTACTACTCGAGTATTTAACTTAGAAAACTTTTGAAGAGAGAAAAAATTCTGTAAACCCGAGAGAAAGGAAACTACTCGAGTAGTTGTCCTAACTACTCGAGAGCCATAATTAGACTACTCGGGATATACCATACCTACTCGAGTAAGAGTATTATTACTCGAGTATGAACTCAGCATTTCACTCGAGTAAGTATAGAACTACTCGAGTATACACATTGGACTTTGAATAATATTAGACTTTCAATGGTATTCAAAGACTTTCAAATACTTTCAATGGTATCAGAGGGAGGTTACTTAAAAAAGGCTTAACAGTCTGAGTAGATCTCAAAGTGTAGCTGAGAAAAGATAAGTATGAGTTCAGGAGAGAACCATAAGGAACTAGGTTCTATGGAGCTTCCTCTATGCAGAAAAGAAAATTTTGGAATCTGGAAAGAAATGGTCAGATTGTTTATGGAAGCATCAGGCCCTAGGATTTATGTTATAGTACAAGAAGGACCATTCATTCCATTGAAGGTGTCTGTTCTTGATGCAAATGTCAAGATTCCTAAGAGTTATGCAGAAATAAATAAAGATGAAATCATCTTGGCTACAATGGATAAAATGGCACATAACATTATAGTTAGTGTCATAGATGACTCTACTTTTGAAAACCTGGTGCACTGCAAAACCTCAAAAGAAATGTTGGGCACTCTGGTGATATATATGGAGGGTACTGAGGAAGTTAAAGATGATAAGAAGTCTATGCTCAATCAAGAGTATGAGGCTTTTAGGCAGATCAAGGAGGAGACCATAGCTAGCAGCTATGAAAGGTTTTTTAGAACTGTAAATAAGCTAAGGACCTATGGTCGGGTCTTTAATAACTATGAGCTAAATGATAAGTTTCTTAGGTCTCTTACTAGAGACTGAGACATTAAGATATGTGTCATTAGAGAAGTGGTAAAGCTAGTAGAGACTCCACCAATCACTTTATTTGGGAAGTTACTTTCATATGAAATGCATCCGACTGCAAGGAAGAAGGAAGAGAAGACTAGCAAAGCTCAGGCCAAAGAATTAACTGTGGCCTTCAAGGCAGATAGTTCTAAGAGGAGCCAAGAGAAGAATCCTTCTCTCCCAAGAAGGCCAGCTGAGTCTGATGATTCAGATCAAGAGACATCAGAATACAATATGTCTGATGAGGAATTTGCTGCTTTCTCAAGGCAGTTCATGAAGCTGATGAAGAAGAAGGGGTGGAGGAGCAGACCTTCTTCTTCCTTACAACACAAGGAGGACTACTACAAAACCAGGAAGAAACCTTCCAAGGAAGACATGTATAACTCAAAACCAAGTAAACATGTTTTTAATAAGATTATCTGTTTTTGCTGCAGCAAGTCAGGGCATGTTGTGGCTGAATCTCCTATGAAGAAGAAGGATGTTGATGAGAAAAATCATCACCATAAGAAGGGCAAGAAGGAGAAAACATTCATTGCTAAGAAGGAGAAAAGCTGGACTGGCTCATCCTCCTCAGAGTCAGATGATGAAGATGAAGCCTACATTGGGTTGATGGCTAAATTAAATGAGGATTCCTGCCAGGATCAACCTGGTCCTTCTAAGGTACACTCTCCATTAAGCTCTTTATCTAAGTCAAGTTATAAGACTAGTCCAGGTTCAGAAGCATCTTCATCTAAGGATGAAGGTGATTATGAATCTGAGAATGATATCAATCAAGTGATTGATAAGTATGGTGAACTTCTGGAAGCATTCAAAAGAAGTAAGCAACTGACTAAAAATCAAGCTCAAGAGATTGCAACTCTACAGCTTGCTGCTTCCCAACAATCTGAGATAGCAGTCATGCTGGAATAGAAAATAAGGGAAGTCAGTCCGTTGAAGAATATTACTATTATACAGATAGACACCATAAAGTATAAGAATGATCTTATTAGGGATCTAGAATAAAAGATCCAAAGGGAGAAGAGAATTATGATAGGTTTTTCTAAGCCCAATTTAGTGTTATCCATTATTTACTCCTTCACCTCTCAGAGAAATAAGTGAGGAGTTGGATTTAAGTGAAACACCAGAGCTGTCTCTTTCAAAGGAAAGGGAAAAGCTACAGCTAAACCACCCATTCCTTTTAAAAGGGTAATAGTTCCTACTAATAGGTATGACCAGGACTCCATGTATGGTCACTGGAAGAATGAGAATTCTTCCTGGAAGGATACTAATGTATCTTCCAATATAAGGAGAAGAGGAAGGGGAATGCGTGCGTTCAAGGCTGCTCATGAGGAAATACAAATGGCCCATCCTGGTCCATTTATCTTTGGTGTTCCAGCTCCAACTCTTAAGAATGGGGCAGTGGCCAAAGTTCAGACTAAATCAGCAAAGACTCAGACTAAAGGTTAGTCTTATAACAAGCCTGATTTGGGTGTTTCTGATGCTCTCCGGAGAAAGATTTCTACAAAGAAAACTGTTGCTAATGACACTCAGAAAAAGCTAGTTAAAGCTGTTGAAAGACTCTCCTTCAGTCAGAAAATTGCTGAAAGGAATCTGAAGAAGACTATTGTTATTCCTTCTGGAAAGGTTGTTATTGTTAACACAGTCACTAGACAAGCTCAGAAAAGAAGGTATAAACTTCATGAGTGCTGGTGCTGTGACAAGATAGGACATTTTGTTATTGATTGTTGGTATAATTCTAGTGTGCCCAGAGCAAAAGTAAGTCTACCAATCAGAAAAACTGCTGGTAGACATGTTTATTTTGAGACTAACATGCACCTAGGACCCAATAAATATTGTGGTCCTATGGTAAAATAAATATGTTTTGAAGGTTAGTCCAAGTTCTCATACCCCTATATGGTACTTAGACAGTGGTTATTCTAGGCATATGACTGGAACAAAGAGCAATTTGAGAGAGTTCATTCCAGTGAAGGATGGTCCAAAGGTGATCTTTGGTGGATTAGAAAAAAGGATTACTAGAGGTTATGGTAAGATCTCAAATGGCTTAGTCACTTTCACAAAAAGTAGCTTATGTGGAAGGGTTGCAATAGAACCTTATAAGCATACGCCAACTTTGTGATCTTGGTTATGACATTTCATTACATAAGGATGAATGCCACATAAAAAAGTCAAGTGACCAAGAAGTCATCTTGATAGGCACTAGGAGTGGGAAAGTGTACTGTTTAAATTTTCTTCGTGTAAATTCAGACTCTCCCATTTGCCTAGTTGTAAATCAGAAAGCGTCACACTGTGTCAAATGACACAAGTGGCTGGCTTATTTAAACTCTAAGACCATAGGCAAGCTCTTTAGTAAAGAGCTAGTTAGGAATGGTCCTAACATAAAATGCACTAAGGAGAGCATTTGCTCTGTATGTCAAAAAGGCAAGCATACCAAAGCTTATTTCAAAAACATTGAAACCAAATACTATGTGAGGTATTTATACCTCATGCATATGGACTTGTTTGGTCATATGTCAGTTCATAGTCTAGGTAGGAAAGTCTACACCTTTGTGGTTGTTGATGACTATTCCAGATTTACTTGAATTTTATTTTTATGAAAAAAGTCTGAAACTCCTGATGTCTTCAAGACATTTGTCAAACAAATACAACATGAATTGAATAGTTCTGTGGTCAGAATCAGAAGTGACTGAGTTTCAATTTGAATGCATGACAAAGTTTTGTGAAGAACTCATGATTCAGCAGGAGTTTTCCTCTCCAAGAACAACCCAACAAAATGAGATTGTTGAGAGGAAGAATAGGACTCTCGTAGAAGCTGCAAATACATTATTGAATGACACATCTCTCACAGAATATTTCTGTGCTGAGGCAGTAAACATTGCTTGTCATGTCCTCAACAGGGCTTCTATCACCAAGAGCCATAAAAAGACTCCTTATGAGATATTGAAGAGCAGAAAACCAAACCTTGCATATCTAAGAATTTTAGGGAGCAAATGCTATGTGCTTAACAATGAGAAATCTTATATAACTAAGTTTGCTGTCAAGTCCTATGAAGGGATCTTTGTTGGGTACAACAATTATAGTAAGGTCTATATGACCTATAACTTGACAAGTCAAGTTGTAGAGGAGTCAGTTAATGCAGTGTTTGATGAGTAAAATATGGTTAACAATGAGCTGTCAAGCTCCTTTTCTAGTCGTATAGGCACAAAAGTGATCATAGAGAAGCTGACTGTTAAGGAAGCTGAACCTGTAGTTCAGGACAAAGATGAAAGTGTGTGCATTCCAAAGGAAGCACAAGACACACATGAAGTGGATGATGTACAACAAGATGGAGACTTTGAAGCACAAAATGCTGAAGGAAGACTACCTCCAGTAGTCAGGCATTTAAAGGATCATCCAGGACACCAAAATATTGGTGATGCAAGTCAAGGTGTGGTGACAAGGAGCAGATGTCTTGACACAACAATGTACTCTAATTTCTTGTCACAAGTAGAGCCTGTAAAGTTGAAGAGGCAAACATGGATCAGTTTTGGATTGTAGCTATGCAAGAAGAACTGAACCAGTTTAATAGATATAAGGTCTGGAAGCTAGTTCCCAGACTACAAGGACATAATGTCATTGGAACCAAGTGGATCTATAGGAATAAACTTGATGAAAATGACATTATAACCAAGAACAAAGCTAAACTGGTAGCTCAGGGGTACAGACAGGAAGAAGGTATTGACTTTGATCAAACCATTGCCCCTGTAGCAAGATTAGAAGTCATCAGACTGTTCCTTGCATATTTTACGTACCAAGGATTCAGAGACTATTAGATGGATATGAAGTCAACTTTCCTGAATAGAGACTTGAAGGAAGAAGTCTATCTTGAACAACCTCCAGGTTTTGTTGTTCCTAACCATTCTAATTTTGTTTATAGACTTAGAAAAGCTTTATATAGGTTGAAACAAGCTCCTGAAGCATGGTATGAGATCCTGTCTAGCTTCCTCATTGAGAACAAATTCTCAAGGGGGAAGATAGACCATATTGAAACTGAAAACTCGGTCTCTGTGGAGTTCACCCTTGGGGAAGGGGCGATCGCACACCTACTTTTATCTCGCGAGCCAAACAACTAAGGAAAAAGAACAAGGGACAAACCCAAGGGCTCGGCGTGGAGGTCCCACCACATACCAAAAAGATATTAGAGCGCTTCCCCTCTCTAGCCAAATGCCGAACTAAGGATACCTCAGAAAGTGCAAGAATATTGGGGCACAAGTAAGCATGCCTTCTGAGGTACCTCCTTGGGTCTATTTATAGAATTTTGAAAACAGTCTGCAAATAGCGCACCTCCGCTGTTCTAAATGGTTAAATGCAGCCCAATTTGGTCTGCCAACAAGCAATCTTTGTTGTTCTGGAAGACTATTTGCACCCCCTACAAGGGCATCCATGAATTTTGCTTCTGGAACCCATAGGGCGAGTGTCGAGGAGCACAAGATCAACTCGCCATTCTATAGGGTGGATGCGGCCTGGCTCGCGCAGCTCGCCTCCAATCACTAGGTGATCGCAAGTCGGGCCTCCATGGTTCGCCTGCCCTACACGGAGGCGAGTCGGCAATAAGGTCACCTAGGCTGGCGTGGGCGGGATGGGTTGGCTCGTATGGTCCTCTATCTTAGCCTTGGAGAGAGCGAGGCGACCATCTGGGTTCGCTCGCCTTCTGTACTGGTACGGGCCGGTCGCCCTGACTCGCTCGCCTAGCCTGACCGACCAACTTAGTGAAGACAGGGTTGTACACAATTCCGCTCTTTTTGAGCTTGGCAAATCTCAAAAAAAAATCATCGAACCCCACGTGTTCGGTGAGTGCTTCTACTAAGCTGGAGGGAATCTTTCGGTGGATCCCATCCTTATGCTATAAATATGCCACCGAGCCTACGAGAAAGATCCTGTCTTCTTTCTCCAACCTTCCTCACGAATAGTAGCTGAACGATGCCTGTATCAGAAGAGATGCAAGCGCTCCTGGCGGCCGTGAGGGAGGGGACGCAGGAGCAGGTCCTTAATGCCGCCCCATGGCTGGCATGTGAATTACCCGACCCCCTTTTTAGGCCGTAGAAAGGGAAAATAGTCAGGCGGTCACCCACGAATGGCGCTCCTGCGTCCAGTTCAGTGGCCGAAGCCGAGGTCACCCATGAGGTATGCTAGCCTCTTATCTGATTCATCATTCTGCTCCTGATTTCTCTTTCTACAGGAGACGCCACGTGAAGACGGGGGCAAAAGGAGGGAACTGGGGCATTCCTCCCACTGATAATTGAGCGGACCGCCAACCCTTCTATCCAGGGGAATGTCCCTCCTGTGATTTCTCCATTGCTAGCCCCCTGGGCTAGGAAAGTCTTTTGCAATTTTTGAAGGCGATCTCTTCCAGGCCCAGCTGGGTACCTCCCGACCTCCTGCCGACTCGGGGGGCATGCTTGTTCCCGGTAAGTTCGTACGCTCACTCACTGATGATCGCTTGCCTTTTCTAATCTCTCATCCTCCTGTAGGATTCCAAGCGATCTCCTCCGATGACGTCATAAACGGGGGATACTCGCCTCCCCTTCCATGAACCACATCTCTGAATATTTGGGCGACCCGCAGGACGTTGAGGGATGAAGATGAGGGTGACACGGTTATTTCAGAAACAATCCCTACTGATACAGGAGGTCTTCGACAGGGTGGACGAGGATAAGGCCAAGGCGGAGGAGCGGTACATGGTACTGGAGGGCATGAGATGCCCAACTGATGGGGATGGGATTACTTCTCCGGGGGTACACATTACACGAGTAGAAGAATGGCTCAGACATGCTGCGGAGCAGGTTGACCTGGCCCAGCGGGAGATACTGGCGGTTCGCGAGCACTTCTACCCTCGCGTGCTGCCTTGTTATAGGATGCAGGGGCGGGGCAAGTGGAAATGGATTCAGTACCAAGTCACCTCTCCCCCTTTCTCC
Organism: Platanthera guangdongensis; assembly: GCA_039583875.1. Lineage (NCBI taxonomy): Eukaryota > Viridiplantae > Streptophyta > Magnoliopsida > Asparagales > Orchidaceae > Platanthera > Platanthera guangdongensis. The sequence goes on along the minus strand of CM077156.1, from coordinate 141,960,729 downwards.
ATTCCCTGCTACTGGTCGCCATGCCCGGGTCGAACCTGTATCGTGGATCAACCCGCGTGATAGGGCCATGAAATTTTATTCTTTTCTCAGGGCATCAGACTTTCCTTATTCATAATTATATGAGACTTCTCACTAGCTGACGGGCCTATGTTTGTTGTATTATTATTTTCATAGCTTGTTACTGATTAGCTTTCTTTTAGGCGAGTGCGGACAAGACGCTCTTGTTCGCCTATCCCTTCCTTAGGCGGGCGCAAGGTTGTTGAGCCAACTCGTACGTCTTGCTCGCCTAGCCTTGGCTGGAGCGAGCTGATGACCTGCCGAATGAGAGTCAGTGTGACTCGCCTAACTCCTTCGGTGGATGCGAGTCGCGGCTCGCCCTCTTCTTAGGCAAACGCAAGTCAGAGCAACACGCTGACAGATAACTTTTTTAGCGCAGTGGCGAGCTGGTAGGAACCTGTGGCGGGCCCTAAAGCCGAAGCATCAGTTCACGTTTTGCTATCCGCACATTTCCCGTCGACGGGGCGTTTTCCTGCCATTTTCTTTTCCTATCAATAGGCCCTGCCTCCCTTTATTACCTACCACATTTAAGGCCTCCGCTCCTTAGTTCCTTTGTCTACCAGCCCATCTGCTCTTTGTGAGAACTACAGCGCCCCGCTCAGCAACTTTTCTACGAGATGGGCGGTGACGGCGTTGAAGCTGACGGGCGAAGCAAATGCGCCTGGACCTTCTCCGACCACTCTTTCTAATACGCCGCTATTACCAAAGCTGAATTTCTTGATTCATTTGGCAACTTCATTCCACCTGGCTTTGTGTCGAGGTGACCTGGGCAGCAGGAGAAGATCAATGACCTCTCGAAGGAGGAACTCGCCATCCCCATAGCTCACTTTGTCTCGGGCCTCCGACTTCTCCTATGGCCCGAGGTCCGCCTAATCCTGAAATACTTTGGGGTCGTCCTCGGCAAGATGATCACCAATTCCATTGTCGTTGTGGTCGGGTTCGCCTCCTTCCTGTGGTAAGAGCGGATCAAGTTCAGCCTTGCGGTCTTTCGCAAGCTGTTCTCCTTTCGGGCGAATAGGGATGAAACTACCTACTTCTCCAGCAATCACGTCAAGGTTCTGGAGACGGTAAACAAGAGTCATAACTGGCTAAGGAAATTCATCTTCTTCAAGGGCGACTTCAACAATATCCCCTTTTCGCTGGTCCAGCTTAGCGAGGCAAGTTACCGCCGTCTAGCTTGGGGGGGGGCATGAAGCCGAGCTGTATGGGTTCTTATAAGGGAAGAACTTCGAAGTGTGTTCCTCCACAGCAACGTGGATAGCTGATGCACTCTCGGCAAGTGTATCGATCGCTGTCAAGTAATAAAAGTGAGGAGATTAATCCCCAAATATCGATCTCTCAAGGAGTGCAAGTAGGGAGTGTGGTTTTGCTATTGGAAAAGTGATTGCAAGTGTTAATGTGGCAAATGAAGTTTAGTTTTAGTTTCCTAAGATTAATGCTAATAAAACTAATGTGGGTCGCCGTCACCGCGTCGCTTGGGTGGTTTACTCTAGAGAGTAAAAGGGAAGATGGATGAGCTAATGAGGGTCGCAATCACCTCTTCACAACGCACGCTTCTAGCAATCGCTAGAACGCTACAATCACGACAAGCGCAAGAAAAACTGAAGCTTAACAACACAAGCAATGATTAAGACATAACAACACATCGACATGCTGAAACCTTAAGCAAAACATTATTCTCAAGCAACAATCTCAATATCACAAGTTCAGAATGAAGTAACCACAAGAAGAGGTGGAGAAATACAACCGAGCGCACGAAGGCTTTTCGAGATTCATGGCCAGAGTCAAGGGTTGCCAATCCTTGTTCGAGCTCGGTCTACGGATGATGTTCGAGAACCAAGAAAGGCTGTCACTTCCTTCGAATATCCCATCTTCTTCGTGAATGATCGCTGGGTTAGTTCTGACCAAAGAACTCTGCAAGTGCAGCAACAATGAGCTCGGATGGTAGCTTGGAAGTCGGAGAAGATGAAGGTGGTCAGAGACGCAACTTTTGCAAGCTTTCTGAGAAGAAACGGCTGGAGGCAAGTTTTCCTGCTCAGAGGAGTGGAAATGGCAGGGGAAGCGGAGCTGGATCCTTGGAAAGGGGAAATCTGCAACTTAAATAGAAAAGTCAGAAAAAATGGTCACACACAGTTTGGCGCACGGTCGTGCGCAAACCGTGTGATATTAACTTTCAGGATAGACACGAGGAAGGAGAAGCGTTAACCCGTGCATTTTCCTTCGCACACGGGCAGTTCCGTCCGTGCGTGAAGGACATCGCACTGGTAGCGTCAGAGCGCTGAAAAACATGGACACACAGGAAAACCGTGCGCTTTACTCGCGCACAGGCGCTGCCGCCCGTGCGTGAACAAATCGAACGATTAGCCACAGAAAAGAAGAAACTATAAAGCTACAGGAAAACCGTGCATTTCCTTCGCGCACGGTTTCGAAGAAACCATGTGTCAACCGTGCATGAGGATCGTCGAACTCAGCTCTACAAAATTCATCGAACTCAGCTCGACGAAATTCGTCGAGCTAGGCTCGATGTTCTTCCAGCTAACTTAAACGCACGATCTAGCGCAAACCGTGCGTGAAAGAAATGCACGACCGTGCGTTTTCCTTAAGACAGAATTCCTACCTTTGGAAAAAACGTATCACCTACACAACAAAATCAAAGCTAGAGCACAAGCTCCCAGCCCCAAAATAACAAACAAACAAAAAGAACCATGGGGAGCACCATGTGCTTACCCCCAACAATAGAATGTGCAATTGCACACCCTCGGGCCAAAACAGTGCACAAAATGGTACATGACCGATTGACGCAAATATAACTGATATCCGGTTGAAATGCAGTGCACGAATGAGAAAACCAGCCCAGATGAGTCCAAAAAAACCCTATAAATATCAGACTCATCACACCACCAGACTTAAACATTTGCTTGTCCCGAGCAAATCATCTCTCCGTGCACTAGAAAATAGCTAGCTGGCATAGAGATTTCAAAAATAAGGTAAAGCGAGAAATCAAATACTCATGGGTACAAAACATATAATAACTAAACTTTTTAATTATGCTACAAATTTTATAGATTTCGACAAGTGTAATTAAGTATTGTAGCTACTCAAAAATAGAATTCTGGAGAATCGTTCGGTCATGTGTAGGAAGAAAGTAGGCAGACCACTAAGTTGAGCATTGCCAAAGACCGGGGTTTGGGACCACCTCTAAAGGAATCCACCATTATCGAGGACCATACGCTTTCCTATTCACACTCTCTCCACAACGCTAGTTTGACTCGAGCGCGAATCCGCAGGACATCAGGAAGATAATGGGGCTCAGGCGTAAGCGTAGGTAAGGATGCAAAAGGTAAACAATGGCTACGCACAACCCAAATGAGCTCATACAAAAAATTCTATCGACAATCAATACATACAGGTTCTCCACACCACCAGACTTGGACTTGTCATACAAAACAATTCTCTCGCCAAGCAATACATACAGGTGCCCCATACCAATACATACAGATGGCCTACATCACACTCACTCTTGACTAACCATGCACCAAAACTTCGAGAGTAGCTTTGGGCAAGATCTTAGCCATCGAGAAAGATGATCCTTCCTCCCTACTCGAGCAATACGAGGCTAGTGGCGGCTACACACATTCCTACACTACCGTTCGATTGCTCCAGATTCCACAGTTTTGAGTCGTACAAATATTATTTACAAATACAGAAAAGCATAAATCTACGAGCATAAAGAAAAATTAAATCTATACTATTTCTACACATCATGAGTCCTCGATTTGGAGCACTGCACGAGTTTCACACTACCCTATCCTAAAAATCCTAAGCCAGCACCACTATCTTAAAGTTAACACAATGGAAATAAATAAAACTTGGGCTGAGCGCGTGCTTAAGTGTGCACTCATGCAGTGTAGGTGCACAATGTTGTCATGATAAAAAAAAACTTAAAATGAAAATACTCTTGTGGTATGCAAGTGCATGTGCAAAGGTGACTCGCGAAACTTTCCCCCACCAGACTTATACTAAACAATATATCCATGATTTGCAATAAAATTAAAGAAATGAAAGTTGAGGGAAGAGGTTACCTCATGCTCAGCAAATGAGCATACCAGAAGATTTACGTTAAACTTCAGCAATAAACCCACAGCCCAAACAGATTCCACCTGCAAAATAGAATATCTCCAACCACAAAAAGCTATATACAATTAAGCACAACAACTAAATTACACAAATTTAAAGCAAGCAGCAGCATCGAGTCATCTCCTATAAGCCCTTTTCTTTACCGTCCTTAAGGTGGACCAAATACCTGCATTAACAGTTATATAGATAATGTTCAAAAGCAAGAGTTCAGAATGCATAAAACAGTCCAAAGTTACACACAACATGAACATAAACAAAACAAGAAACGGAGAGAAAGTGGGCCCCGAAGATCATTCACTCTTCTGATGAATGCTGACTTGTGATAGACCCCCCCAGTCACGCGAGATGAGGGCGAGGTGAAGGCTTTAGGGCCCAGGGAAGACGAGTCTCCCCTACCCCTAGCCTCATCCTTCTCGCGTCGGCGGGTAAAATAAGATGCCTTACATATAAGAAGTTCTTTTCTTTTCAAATTAATAGATGGGGATCGCCAGGGTGGTATATCCACCCCAACCAAATCAGCAACAGGACTATCTTTATCATCGGGGGGCATCCTTTCCTCACCCATGGCGGGTGAAAGATCAGCCCAAGTCACCTGTTTAACAGTTTTACTACAATCATTAAGCTTAATCGAAGTTTTTAAATCTGTTTCCTGCACCCTCCCAATAACCGTGCACAACCCCCGCTCCATTTCTTCAGCAACTTGTTTCACGTCAAATAATTCCTCCTTCGCTTCTCCGTTAGCAATCATCAGCACGTCTTTTACTTGTACAGCCCAGTCTTACTTATTCAGCATATCTGTCTCATCAGCTCTAGCAAATCATCAGATAATAAAACATTTAATTCCAGCAGTTTTTTAGATTCACTCGGGATTAGAGTGGGAAGTGACGGCGATAGCGGCAAATCAACCTTGGAAGCCAAGGTGATGTCGCATGCATTAAAGCAGAGCGTAGCTTCACTGGCTTTCAGGAATGGAACCCCAAGAATAGGCTTTGAATTATTTCCGATGGGTCCCAACACCTGGAAGTCGGTAACAACCACAGCCTCGTTAAGTTTCACCTCCACCTCTTTAATCACCCCGTCAGTTTTAACCACCGACCCATCAGCTAGCACAAGCAATTTCTGGATATTAGTTTCGACATTTAAATTAAGCTTCTCAACATCTTACAGAGCAAGAATGTTGCATGACGAACCTGAATCGCAAAGGGCTACAGTCTCAATTTCATTAATCTCACATTCGACAACCACTTCATTAATACTGCACTCCTATGCCTCCCCAGCACTATTCCCTTGCTCACGGGGATTCTTTTCCATGTCGCTTGGGAGCGCGTCGCGAGTACGCTCAGAGAAATCATGGGCAAGATGCCCCAACTGTGTCTCTAAGTTCCTCATAAAGGCAGTTTGAGTGGTCATGTTAGATTGGGCCATCTCAACAAACTTTTCCATCATTTCTTCTAGAGCACTCCTACGTGCCCCTTGCCCGCTCTGATTATAACCCGGCTGTGGCGGTCGCGGTTGGCTATTGGAGGCTTGAGCATCAAATTAATGTTGGCCTCCTTGCCATCTTTGACCTAGGTCATTTTGATTCCACGAGAAATTCAGATGATTTCTCGCGTTTGGGTAATACACATTATTATAGGGCACACCGCAGTTTTGACTGTTTATAAAATTAATACTTTCATCAAAGGTTATACCTGCCAGTTCTACAAATGACTCTCCAGCTGGGCATTCAAAAGCATGGTGGCCGGGATTTCCACATCCCTGGCATGATATGCCCCAACCGGAGCCGGAAGAGTAGTCGATGTGGTCAATATCCTTCTTCCATCCATCATAGGGTGGCTTGTTTCGTCTTACTGCATCACCACATTAACATCAAACAGATTTCTCGCCCCCTAGGGGCATTTCATCCCACAGTCCAGTATGTGCTATGGGAGGTCGTGTCTCGAAGAAGTCGTAAAGCCTCTTCAGGAGAAAGGTTCATAATTGTGCCGTCGGCTGCTGAGTCGATCATAGCCTGGTAGTTCGACTTGACACCAAAATAGAATATTTCTACAAGATTCTACGGTTTGCAGCCGTGTCGGGGACAACGGCGCTGCAGGTCAGCGAAACGCTCCCACGCCTCAGACAACGTCTCTTGGTCTAGCTGCCGGAACGTAGCAATTTCCCTTCGGGCATTCACAATTTTGTCTACTGGGTGGAACTTGGCCAAAAACTTAGAGGACAGAGCCTCCCATGTGTTAGCGGTCCCAGGGGCAATTGTGTGAAGCCAGGTCTTAGCCTTGTCCCTCAGCGAAAATGGGAATAGCTTCAGCTTAACTACCTCATCAGAAATTCCAACATATCGGAAGGTGCCGCAAATCTCTAAGAACTCCGCTAGATGAAGCTGCGGGTCCTCACTTGGCAAACCAGAATACTGCGTATTATTTCTGATCATATTCGGAATCGTGGACTTTATCTCAAAATGGTTGTTGTCAATGGCTGGTCCGAAGCTTGGATAAACACTTCCCGTAGTCGGGGTAGTGAAATCACGCATCGTCCTAACGGGAGGTTGGACCACCTCCTGACCCTCAACAACTCTATCACCTTGGCCATTTCCTACTTGGCCCAAGTCTTCCATTCTAACTTCAGCAGCAACAGTACGTACGAGAGCTCTCCTCACTCATGCGGTCTCAAGATAACCTCCCAAATTTTCACCCCGATTACCAGGGTTAGGATCTGTCATACAACAAGAAAAAAATCTATCAAAGCGTCAAACACTTGCAAATTTTTCCAAAAGAAAAATGCACCCAACGGTTGCACTCCCCGGCAACGGCCCCAAAAACTTGATGCACTCTCGACAAGTGTACTGATCACTATCAAGTGATAAAAGTGAGGAGATTAATCCCCGGATATCGATCACTCAAGGAGTGCAAGTAGGGAGTGTGGTTTTGCTATTGGAAAAGTGATTGCAAGTGTTAACGTGACAAAGGAGGTTTAGTTTTTATTTCCTAAGCTTAATGCTAATAAAACTAATGCGGGTCGTCGTCACCGCATCGCTTGGGTGGTTTACTCTAGAGAGTAAAAGGGAAGATGGATGAGATAATGAGGGTTGCAATCACATCTTCACAACGCACGCTTCTAGCAATCGCTAGAACGGAACAGTCACAACAAGCACAGGAAAAACTGAAGCTTAACAACACAAGCAATGATTAAGACATAACAACACATCGGCATGCTGAAACCTTAAGGAAAACATTGTTCTCAAGCAACAATCTCACTATCACAAGTTCAGAATAAAGTAACCACAAGAAGAGGTGGAGAAATACAACTGAGCGCACGAAGGCTTTCCGAGATTCACGGCCGGAGTCAAGGGTTGTCAATCATTGTCCGAGCTCGGTCTACGGATGACGTCCGAGAACTAAGAAGGGCTGTCACTTCCTTTGAATATCCCGTCTTCTTCGTGAATGATCACTGGGTTAGTTCTGACCGAAGAACTCCGCAAGTGCAGCAACAATGAGCTCAGATGGTAGCTTGGAGGTCGGAGAAGATGAAGGTGGCTGGAGACGCAACTTTTGCAAGCTTACTGAGGAGAAATGGTGGCCGGATCAACTCTCCAATGAGGAGAGAGAAAATGGCGACTGGAGGCAAGCTTTCCAGCTCAAAGGAGAGGAAATGGAGGAGGAAGCAGAGCTGGATCCTTGGAAAGAGGAGATCTGCAACTTAAATAGAAAAGTCAAAAAAAATGGTCACGCACGGTTTGGCGCACGGCCGTGCGCCAACCGTGCGATATTAAATTTCAGGATAGATACGAGGAAGGAGAAGCGTTGACCCGTGCGTTTTCCTTCACGCACGGGTAGTTCCACCCGTGCATGAAGGACATCGCACGTGTAGCGAGAGAGCACTGGAAAACAGGGACACACAGGAAAAATGTGTGCTTTACGTGCGCACGGGTGTTGCCGCCCGTGTGTGAACAAATCGCACGATTAGCCATAGAAAGGAACAAACTAAAAAGCTAAAGGAAAACCGTGCGTTTCCTTCGCGCACGGTTTCGAAGAAACCGTGCGTCAACCATGTGTGAGGATCGTCAAACTCAGCTTGATGAAATTCGTCGAGCTCGGCTCGATGTTCATCCAGCTGACTAAAACGCACGATCCAGCACAAACTGTGCGTGAAAGAAACGCACGACCGTGCGTTTTCCTTAAGACAGAATTCCTGTCTTTGGTAAAAACGCACCACCTGCACAACAAAACCAAAGCTAGAGCACAAGCTCCCAGCACCAAAATAACAAACAAACAAAAAGAACCTTGGGGAGCATCATGTGCTTACCCCCAATAACAGAATGTGCAATTGCACACCCTTGGGCCAAAACAGTGCACAAAATGGTCCATGACCGATCGACGCAAATATAACCGATATCCGGTTGAAATGCAGTGCACGAGTGAGAAAACCAGCCCAGATGAGTCCAAAAAAAACCTATAAATATCGGACTCATCAACAGCCTCGCCCCCATCCCGCCCAGGGGAGGTAAGCTGTTTGCACCTTCATCTCTTTTTCACTTAGCCCATTCTTTTACATCTTCGCCTTGACTCTCTTCTCGCAGGTGAGCGAGACATCCCCTTGCACCCTCATCATGAGAGTGCGCGGGCCGCTTCTGGCCAACACGCCCCTGGCGAGGCAGCGGCTAGCGTACATCGCGAGACCCCAGCCCCTGCTTCCTAGAAGCGGGCCACCCGAGAACAACCTCTGTCGCCGCCGCCATCCAAGAAGCCGAAGGCCGCGGGTGGCGCTTATCCCGCAACCTAGGGGAAAGGTAATGCTCCGGCGGACCAGCCAACTGAAGATCTTGTCCCCTCGAGTGCCTTGACCGGCGATTCCCCTAGCGAGATGGTCGGTACCTCCAGGTCACAAGGAGAGGGGTCTGCCTCTAAGCCGGTGCCAAGAGGTCACCACAATTTTGGCCTCGACGAGCGACCTTTGGACGAGCTCGACGTTCCCCTCCTTCAGTTGGACAAGGAGGGGAACCGAGCCTCCATCTCCACCCTACTGTTGATTTGGTTGGAGCAAGAAACCATCAGCGGGGAGGCTTATTGAAAGTATCTATCGTCTACCTAAATCACCTAGAGGCGGTGAATAGGTGATGCTTGTGTCTTTTTGCGGAATAAAAATTATCTAAAAATTCAAACACACAAACATAAAGATTTATGGTGGTTCCTTGTATTGGGTACGTCCACTGTCCCGCCTCGTCTAACTACCACGAAGGGTAAGATTCTACTACTTCACTTTTCTTAGATTATCAACAATCTCATAACTTGGAGCAACTGTTGGGTCCATTGTTCTCAATGTCCCTGATTTGTGAGAAGTCAAATAGGTCAATGTCACACACATCAACTATATTTGATGTGTATCTGAGGTCTTAAGTGCAGTTTAGTCCATATCACATTGAATGGACAAGTGGACACAATAATTGGTTGTTGGACATAGCAAAAATCTACCAAGTCCACAGGCATTGAGTGGAGCAAGCTCACTCAATGCCAGAGGTAAGGATTCAATATTGTCTTTCGAGAAATTTGCCTTAAGTCCATAAGCATTGAGTGAGGATAGTTCACTCAATGCCATATAACAAATAGTGTTGAGTCTATCTCAGCCTAATTGATAGATAGCCAAAAATATGGCTAAGTACACAGACATTGAGTGTAGTCTACTCACTTAATGCCATACAACAAACAAGCTGTGAGTTAGGCTGAGTCAGTCACAGCCTAGAGAAATAGGCTGAAAATGTGGCTAAGTCCACATGCGTTGAGTATGGTCTACTCTCTCAACGTCATACAGCTTTTAGCGTTGAGTGTTATTGTGCCTGTCAACTCCACAAAAAAGATGGGAAAATTTTTAACTAAGTACACTGGAGTTGAGTGCAGCTTACTCACTCAACACCATGATAGAAAAATCTGTCTAAGTAGTTTGACATTGAGTGGAGCTTACTCTCTCAACACCATGGCTTAGAGAATCTGGTTAAGGCAAATAACATTGAGTGAGGCGAGCTCACTCAACGCTCTCAATGCCTTGACGTAGAAATATTTACTAAGGCAAATAGCGTTGAGTGAGGCAAGCTCACTCAATGGTCTTAACGCCTTGATGCAAAAAATTTATCTAAGTCCAAATGCGTGGATAGCTTGGCTTTCGTCGAAATGAGTCTGGAGTTCATCGAACTGAATTTACTCTTTCATCGAACTAAGCTTAGCTTTTGTCGAACTGAGTCTGGAGTTCGTCAAACTGAATTTACTCTTTCGTCAAACTGAGCTTGGCGTTCATTGAATGGAGCTCAGCGTTCATCGAGCTAATCGCTCTCAATGCCTAGACATATAGAATTTTGTCTAAGTGTTGTGGCGTTGAGTGATGCTTACTCACTCAACGCCTTTGTTTCTAATGTTTGAATTTTGTCTAAGTCCAAAGATGCTGAGTCATGCTGACGTCAGCAAAGTCAAAAAGTCAACCAAAATTCAAATATTGTGGAAATACTGCCAGAGGCATTGGCAGCCAGCTGTCATCATCCTCTACACTTTCCAAAAAAATATTTTCATCGTTAAGTGCTGGGGCCCACATACAGCAAAGAGTCGTTGAATCATTAGTAAATGGAAAGAACGTACTGAATGACTAAATCTCAGCCATCAATCCTGGTGGTGGGACCACTGCTCGAGTGGCCGTCAGAGAATAAAAAGGAAATAAATCGGCCAAAACAAAGCAATTGAATCCTTGTATAGGTTTTCTAAAAATGAAAGTGTGGTCGAACTCCATCTTCTTCCTTGCCTTTCTTGTCGAGCCTAAAGAAATTGTTCTGCATAGAAAGCTTAGCTGAGGAAAGAGATAGCTGAAGCAATCACCATCTGCAACAGCAGGTTCAGAAGAAATTATGAATAAGCAGATCAATAAGCTCTACAAAAAACAATAGCTATTTAAAGAAAGATTCAACAGCCGACTTCATTGTCTTCAACAATAAAAGCTTGGGATGATATCTGCTCAGTCCAGGAAGAAGTAGACACATAGTTATTGCTCTAGTGTCTAATCAAATCACCTTTTATTTCTTCTGTATAGATTCTTTGTGAGTCTGAAGTTTTAAGCCTGTGTTATAAAGGCTAAGGTCTTTGTGACATGCAGTTTGGTTTGTACTGAGTGAAAGGTCTTTGTGACCTGTGTTTTGGCTTAGTGCCTAAGTGGTAGGTCTGTGTTACCTGTGAGGTCCTGCGAGATCTGTGCTATAAGCTCTCAAGGAGCCGAGTTTTGGGGGAAGATCCTAGTCTAATATGAAAGTAAGGGTTAGATTTGAAATACTCTAGAGAGGGGGGGGGTGAATAGAGTATTTAGGTTTATAAAATTTTTGCTAATTAATTCAATCTATTACTAGTGCTGCAGAAAGTAAATTAAAAACACAAAACACAGCAACCTAGAAAGCACAGCCACAGCAAGAACAAAAGAAAAGAGTAACCCAGACAACACAAGAATTTTATAGTGGTTCCCCTAAACTTGGGTACATCCACTCTTCTACCACCCTGGTAGGAATCCACTCAGGTTTTTGATCAGGTGACTGCCACCAATGAGCTTTTGATCAGGTGCTCAAAAACCAATCCTCAAGTCTTTTGATCAGGTGACTTGCAACCAGGAATAACTTTTGAAGGGAGTTAAGAACCCTTTATACAGTGGGGGATGAGAGAGTGATTTTGTCTTCTCTTTCTCAGATGCAACTGAGAAGACTTTTAGAGGAAAAATGATGTTAGCAAAGGCTCCCCTTGAGATATAGATTGGTTCAGGAAGTTGAAGACTTGCTGCAGGGTGATAGGTCTTCAAGCTTTTGCTTTGACCAGAAGAACTCCAGGAACTTCTTGACAGATTAAATGTTTATTATCCTTTGAAGATTCCTGAATGAAGACAGAAGAAGACTCTTAATTTGAATGATTGTTCTTCTTCTTCTTCAGCTTGATGTTCTTTCTCTGGTCTAGGGCTAGGGCTTCTTGTCTCTTGACAGTGTTGTTGCCCAGTGAGCTCTATATGCTGTATATTCTCTGTGTGCTGTCGAGAGAGAGATGAAGAAGATCCTTGTTCACTGTATATTTCTGACTACTACTAGAGAGATGTTCAGGAAGAGAAAGAAAATCCCTTTTATATTTTCCATATGAATTTCCTTTTGAAATTTGAATTCCTCTCTGCATTGATTTCTGACGGCCTGGAGAATATTTGCATTGATTGGTTTCCCCAACTGTCCCATGGAAAAACGGCAAGCAATAATCCTGATGAAGACCGTAATCAATGCTTGTTTCTAACGGTAATATTCAGAGAATATTTATGCGTTGATTACTCAGGAATTATTGTCATAGAAAAGAGGACAGAGGGAGGAAAATATCTAAGTCTGGAACTCTACAGAATTCGTTGAGCAGAATTTGACGATCTGTGTCCAGTGTTCGTTGAACAAAGAAGTCAAGTTCGTCGACCAGATAACCTTTGTTCGTCAAGCTGAGATCCAAGATCGTCGACCAAAAAAGTGACAACTGCTTTCTCTAGACCCGTCAATTTTGTGCATTAAGTACGTCGAGCTAAGAATATAACTTCATCGACTGAATAATAGAATTTCATGTTTCTTGGACTTAAGAATATAGAAGTAATATGTCTAGAAATCATCGACCTCAGAACTGGGTTCGTCAACCGAAGAACTAGTTTCGTCGAGCTGAGAACTTCCAACTACTAGATAAATCTTGCCAAGACTGTGGTCTAAGTTTGTCGAGCTGAGAAGGTGAGTTCGTCGACTGGAGTGTGATTCTGGACTTAGAATACTTAGTTGTTTCTGGTCTTATAGTGTTGAAGTAGATGATCCAGAAATCGTCGAAGTAAGATCCAAAATCGTCGAGCTGATATTCTAACTTCGTCAATTGCAGTGTAAAGCTGGACTTCATATACTTAGATGTTTCTATAATAAGATGTTGAAGTAGAATACCCAGAGATCATTGACCTGAGAAATAAGTTCGTCGTCCTGAGAACTAAGTTCATCGACTGGAGTTAAGTATGAAGAATTCTGGACTTGGTATTGAAGTATACTCTGGAATTCGTCGACCTGAGATTCAAGTTCGTCGAGCTCAGCTCAGAGAATTGTCTCTGATTTCGCCGAGCTGAGCACGACTTTCGTCGACCTGAGTTTGATGAACGTCGAACTCATTTTCTAACTTTGAGATTTCTCTAAGTCTTGAGTCTTCTACAGTCTGTTGATGGCTGTTCCATGTAGTGTTGACCCTAAGGACATGGCCTAGACTCTAAAACTCATACATGACCCTGACTATACATGTTGGGTCAATCATCCTAACTTAGTTAACCTAGCCCAAATCCAACTAGGGATCCAACAATCTCTCCCTATTTGGGTAAGGTCACTAATTACAGACTCACATTAATAACAAAGCAACAAAACATATATCTGGCTTGAAAAATTTAAAATATGCAACAGATATATATATATATATATATATATATATATATATATATATATATATATATATATATATATATATATACACACACACACACACAGAGAGCTTTGTATCAGAATATAAACAAGCAGTTTTTAGAAAAACAGAAAGACTGAAAACAGTTTATAATTTACTTCTTCTTCCTTTATTCCTTGTGCTTTTCCTCTTTGCCCTTCTCACCTGGCTTAGTAAACTTTATCTCTCTGTTAGGATCTACAGCTTGGGCCTTGGTCATTATCATGTCAGCAGCCCCAATGATATTAAGAGATGTAGCCCTGGGTACTACTGCTTCTGGATGTAGTTTCATATAATCATCAACATTAAAGAACTTGTTAGCCTTAGCAAAGCTGTTCAGTTCTTCCTTTATGTACTTAGACATTGTAGAGTATTGAGAGGTATCCTTCCCTTCAGCTTTAGCTTTGTTAATCATGGAAAGCCCAACCAGTTCCTGGAACCTGACCATCCTAGCTATTGTAGCTGTCTCTGGATCCTCAAATGGTACAGGTGGGGAAGCAGGTCTTTTGGGGTTTTCAGCCTTTTGATGTTCAGGGAATTTTTGAGTTGTTGTTGTTGATGTTGCTGCTGTTGTTGTTGGTGCTGCTTGCCAGATGAATAATGCCTTTGCTGGCTGCTTCATGAAGATGAGGATCTACCCTGCTGTCTTTGATAAGTTTGAAACTGGGTAGTCCTTGGAGTTGAAGAACTAGAAGCACCAGCAGCTGGAGGAGGAGGAGGAGGGTCCTTTCTGAATCTCTATGGAGGAGGAGGATATATTCTGCTCCTTTTCCTTTCTTTCTGTTGATTCTTGGAAAGCCACATCCATGCTGGCATGCCCTTATAAGGTGTAATCTTTTGAAGTATATAGTATGGTGTGTCATTTGCTAGATTTAATTTTGGTGCATGAGGTGGAGGAGCTTTCCTCTTCTTAGACACTTTCTTTTTCTTGGGCTCATCATCATCATCATCATCATCATCATCATTAGAATCTTGTGGATTATCATACATTGCATTTATTTCTTTTAGGGCTTCAATAGATATCAGAGGTTTCTCAGCCTGGGAGGGAGCTGGAGGAGGAGCTAGAACTAGAGATGGAGCAGGAGCTGAAGCTGGAGAACTGTACATTTCAGTTCTTTTAGCAACTGGCTTATTTTCCTCTTCTATATTTGCCATGATCAGTGTATCAAGATCAGGAAGTGGTGAATCATCCATAACAAAAACTGGAGCAGAAATATTTGTTGGAGGGGATGACACAATGGGTGAAATAGCTCTGGGAGGAGATGGAATGGCTGGAGTCTCTGTTACTACAAAACTGGCCTTTAGTTACTTGATAACTTTGGGGCTTATTGGTGTGGTGTAAGGAATTATAGCCATGGAAGGCTTAGTGCTGTCTTCTGGCAGAAAGTTCAAATGAACTGTATCAAAAGTTCTTAATAAATTTAACAAATCTACTGTGGGATTTATAATAAAATCACCAGCAGTTATTATTTCCTCTGTTACTATATCATCCACAGCATCTATTTTCATATCCGTTTCAATAAAATTAATGAAATCAAGTAAATCTTTATCAGCATCTGCTGCTACTACTATTTCTACTGCTGTTACTGCTGCTTGGTGGGCCAAAACCCGAACAGGCAAGCGTACCTGTCGAATCGTAGTACCAAGGTCGTATTTAAACACGGGGTTGTCAAGTACTTTTACTCACGCTCTAACTATTATCCTACCGGAAGACTATTAGGATTTTGAGAATTTTTTAAGAAGTAAAATGAACGATAAATTGCGAGACGAAAACTTATATAAAAAAGGCTAGCATTCGATCATTGATTCACCATGAAATGAAACGAGAAAAGAAAAGGGCATAGTTTTAAATTTGCAAATCCAACTCGGCCGTGACGGATCCGAAAATAAGACAAAATCTCGCTAGAGCATTAGGTCTCCAAACTTATAGACTCTTCGATCGAAATCTCTTTACAAACCAAAGAAGCCTAAAGTTGCATTATCGAGATGATCCGCACTATTGGATTTGACTCCAATCCGGAGGATTTACGTCGTCCTATCTCTAGGGTTGCATTCAACTCCTTCCTTCTTTGAGTGATCTTTCACATCCACGAGCCTCTCGGCTACTCGAATATGAGATCATAAGCCTACTACCGTATACCGAAAATACGGAGTCGACACAATAATTATTCAAAGAAGGACCGAGTAGAATTACGCAAAAATAAAACTATGAAATAAAAATAATTCTCATTTCAAATCATGGATCCTCATGATCAAATGCTAAGAGGGAATTAGCTATGCATATTGCAAAAGGAAACAACAAAATAAAGAGAAGAGAGAAATATTTTCATTACTTGCAAAAAGGAGTACACAAAATAAAAAAGGACAAGATTATGCTATAAAGAAAACTTGCACTAATTGAAAAGAAAACTAATACAATAATAAAACTAAAATCAACTCACAAATACTCTCCACTCTCCAACTCACATTCAACTTGAAACTTTACTTCTCAAAATTTTCCTCATTTGGCTTGAGGGATGGGGTGGCTTTTATAGGAGAGGGAGAAGGATCTAGAAAGAAATGAAGAGGAGGAGTCTAAGGGGGGTGGCCGGCCATGTAAGGAGAGAAGGTGCATGAACATTATTTAATTAGGGGAAGAAAGAGGAGGTGGGTTCAATGTATTGGTGGCAAGGTGCATGGATAGAAATTAATAAGAAAGAGAGGATGAGTGGGGGATGCATGAGGAATAAATAGAAGAGAAAATAAAGGGGAGAGAGAGGGGAGGGTTCGGCCATGTAGGATGAAAGTTCATTCATGTATTAAATGGAGGAGAGAGGGACATAATCATGGGTGGCCGGCCATGCATGGATATGTTCATGCATGGTAAAATATGAAAGAGGGGGCTACATGGGCTCGGGTAGAGGCTAGGTGGGCTGCTTTGGGTTTGGGTAGGGGCTGTTTGGTGGCTCGGGTAGGGGCTAGGGGCTGCATGGGCTCAGGTTCTACATGTAATGGGCTAGACTTGAGCTTGAGGGCTGCATCAATCTTCAAAATTCGGGCTGCTCCAAGGAGAAGGCTGCATCAAGTGGGCTTTGAACCTATAAATAAAACAAAACAAAACAATACAAACATTAGTTAATGATTATACAATGCATAATATAAATAAAACATACAACATATAAATAACATAACACATAAAATAAAACACACGTTAAACATATAATATAAAATTAAACATAAAACACTAAATTAAACATAACATACAAGCTATAATAATATTTATAGATAAAGCTAAACATAAAATATAAAATAGCCACAAAACATAACATAAACATTATATTAAAAAGAGGATCATAACAAGCATACAAAAACACATAATTGTAACAAAAACTTAGGAAAATAAGCTACTACAATAACCCAAAAACGATGACTAAAACTAGTCATCAAACTCCCCCATGCTTAGACATTTGCTTGCCCTCAAGCAAATAAAACTTAAAGAACTAGGGAATGAAAACAAAGAAGATTTAGGTTGCAATTTTTAAGAAAAACAAAACATGAAAAATTAAACTATCCTAATTCCTATGTTAACCACTAGTGGGGTGAGAAGTGCACAATAGAAAACTTGAAAGTGGAGACCTAAAAATATCATTAGAACATAAGAAAAGTCTACACATTTCTAAATCTTAAAAACAAGGCATCCAAAATAAATGAAAATAAGGACAACAAAAAGTAGAGGTTCTAAATAAACGGCGCATTAACAAACTACTAGGTTGCTAGATAAACATTAACCCTAAGACACTCCAAGATAACCTCCAAAGAAATCCATCAATGATGGTGGCCATAGGCTTGTACGTTCACACTTTCTCCACTACGCGAAATTAAGTTCTAAGATCATTAGGACTTCTACTAGGCATTAAAACTTAGCTTAGGTAAATGATTAGGAAGTGGAATCAAAGATAAACATGAAAGTTTTAGGCACTAAACCAAGGTGAGCTCAAAAATAAATAATAGCATAAAAAAGATGAGAAATAACATTTTTCCAATACGAAACTACAAAAACAAGGCCATGAAAATTTTTCTTTTATAAACTTGGCCAAACATAAACTTTTTGCATTCATTTTTTTTTTTGATTTTGTAATGATATATTTTTTTTTCTTTCTCAATTTTTTTCTTTTGAATAACATTTGATAAGAAAGCTCCAAAAATGAGCTTGAGAATTTCCTATTCATTTCAAAAATAATACCCTTCCCACAAAAATAATTTTTAAGCTCAATTTTATAGTGCAAAAATAGGAAAGATATTTGGCTTTGGTGAACATAATGAAATGAAAGGTGGAGCTAAAAACAAAGAAAATAAGGAAAAAGGCCCAAAATTGTTTTGCAAGGGTTTTGTTTTTGGTGGGCAAGAAAAGCTCAAACTATTCAAATGGTGGCCTAAATCATTTCTAAAGAACGTAAAAACGGCGCAAATGCTTCGAGAGTAGCTTGGTACAAGTTCTAGACACCAAGAAAGACTACCTCGCAAGTGAAAAAGAACTAATGATACCTAGCAACCATTCGTAAGCAACTAACCGAATAAAAAGACATAACTACAAATTGCTAACTTAAAACGTAAAAATTGGATGCATATATTTAAGAAAAAGAAACTAGTAAACTAAGCTATGTTAAACTGATAAATTTAGAAAACCAATTCAAAGAAATCTAAATAGAACTAAGGAACCGCACGGGCCTACACATCACTAGAAGAAACATAAAAATAAAGATAGAAAATAATTTTAGGTTTTGTTTTTCAAATAGATTTTAGCACAATTTTTTGATTTTTGTTTTTCTAATTTTTTTGGGTTTTATATTTTATAATTTTTTGGATTTTAGATTTTGATGACATAAAATACTATACTAATTTTTTGAATTTTGTTTTAAAATATTTTTTTTCTAAAGGAAAGAAGAAAGAAAAAAAAGAAGAAAGTATCTAAACCCTCCCCCATGCTTAAATTTTGCATTGCCCTCAAAGCAAAAGAAAAACAAAAACAAAAAAAAAGGAGAAGAAAAGGGAGGAGGGTGCAATAAAGTAAATACTGAAAAAGAAAATGACTTCCCCGGATTCGTAAGGCCGAATGCTGATTTCGTTCCCCCATGCTTAAGCTGGACACCGGCTCAGGCCTAAGGAAGAGAAAAAAAAAGATGGAGCCAAACGAACCGCCGGATGTTTTATTCCTGCAAAACAAAATAAGCAAACAAAAAGAAAAAGAAATAGCAAAAGGATACGCAAGGGGTGCCTCCCAAGAGCGCTCTTTGTTTAACGTCGGTTGAGCCCGACGTTATTGGTTAGCTAAATGGAAAATAAAAAGTGAAGTGCAGTGGTAACTCCCTAAGTATGCGCTTAGGAGAGTAAATTTAAAAAAAAAAGAAAAAGTGGAGAATCGCACCGACATGCGGTGGAATCTTCAAGGGAAGGACGCCCAAAAAGGAACAGATGGAGTTATAGAAGAACTCCGCTGTAAATAAGAAGGGGTCGTCAACAGGAGAAGGGAAAAAAGAAGAAGAAATAAAAAGAGGAATAAAAGAGGGTGAAAAAGAGGTTTCATTAACGAAAATTTCACAAGGAGAAGTACAATCTTGGGAAATTTTGGAAGGAGGGGGGGTAGAAAGAACTAAAGAAGAAGAATCTAAAATAAAAGAAGAGGATTCGCTAAAAATAGAAAGATTTGGAACAGTTGAAGTTGAAATTAAAATGGAATCACAAACGTCTTCAGAAGAAGAAATAAGAGACGTCTCGTCATCCTCAACGGGTAAGAAGCATGCCGGAATATCCATAGAGGTGTCATCCAAAGAAGGAAGGAAACAATCCGGAATATCCAAATAGTTATCCTCCTCGAGAGGAAAAAAACACACCGGGATATCCGGTGACTCATTACATGAAGAAATTGGAGGAGACGGAGAAGAAGACGAAGAAAACGAAGCGACCTCACGAGAAAAATAATCGATAATGGTCTTTAAATGCGAATTAATATTATCAATAGAAGTTTGCAATTCAAAATACCCATTATCGATTGAATTAAAATTTAGAGGCGCGGCGCTTTGCGGGGCAAAATCATAAGAAAAATAAGACGGGTTCCCCATCTCCCAAGTAGGATAAAAATTGGAGTAAGGGTCAAATTGGCCACTTTGACCTGCTCCAGAAAAATTGAAATCAAAAGATGGAGGGATTCCCGAAAGACATTCAGAATAAAAGTGGTCAAGCGACCCACAAAAATTACAAAATGCGCCAAAATAAGACGATTCCATAAAGAAAACTGTTACCAAAAAGAAAGCGAAAAATTAATTTTTTTATTTTTTATTTTTGCAAGCTTGGAAAACAAAGAAAGAAAAAAGAAATTGAAAGCTTGGAAAAGAAAGAAAAAGAGGAAAAGAAAGGAAATTTTTTTTGTTTTGTTTTTGAAAATAGACTTTTTTTTACGGCTTGGCTCTCGAACTTCCCGAGGACTACCCGATGAAGGGTTCGCCTGGTACTAGGTAAAATGGTGGCGCTTAAAGCCCCTTACCCTTTTCGAGAGATTTTAGGTGGGGTAGAAATTAAAATGAGGTGGGTTGATTATAAATATTTAAATATATAAATATAATAATAATTTGTTTTCTTGATTTTTGTAGAAGTAATAGCGCAAGCGTTTTCAAAATATTGACGAAGAAAATTCCCCGGCAACGGCGCCAAAAACTTGGTGGGCCAAAACCCGAACAGGCAAGCGTACCTGTCGAATCGTAGTACCAAGGTCGTATTTAAACACGGGGTTGTCAAGTACATTTACTCACGCTCTAACTATTATCCTACCGGAAGACTATTGGGATTTTGAGAATTTTTTAAGAAGTAAAATGAACGATAAATTGCGAGACGAAAACTTATATAAAAAAGGCTAGCATTCGATCATTGATTCACCATGAAATGAAACGAGAAAATAAAAGGGCATAGTTTTAAATTTGCAAATCCAACTCGGCCGTGACGGATCCGAAAATAAGACAAAATCTCGCTAGAGCATTAGGTCTCCTAACTTATAGACTCTTCGATCGAAATCTCTTTACAAACCAAAGAAGCCTAAAGTTGCATTATCGAGATGATCCGTACTATTGGATTTGACTCCAATCCGGAGGATTTACGTCGTCCTATCTCTAGGGTTGCATTCAACTCCTTCCTTCTTTGAGTGATCTTTCACATCCACGAGCCTCTCAGCTACTCGAATATGAGATCATAAGCCTACTACCGTATACCGGAAATACGGAGTCGACACAATAATTATTCAAAGAAGGACCGAGTAGAAGTACGCAAAAATAAAACTATGAAATAAAAATAATTCTCATTTCAAATCATGGATCCTCATGATCAAATGCTAAGAGGGAATTAGCTATGCATATTGCAAAAGGAAACAACAAAATAAAGAGAAGAGAGAAATATTTTCATTACTTGCAAAAAGGAGTACACAAAATAAAAAAGGACAAGATTATGCTATAAAGAAAACTTGCACTAATTGAAAAGAAAACTAATACAATAATAAAACTAAAATCAACTCACAAATACTCTCCACTCTCCAACTCACATTCAACTTGAAACTTTACTTCTCAAAATTTTCCTCATTTGGCTTGAGGGATGGGGTGGCTTTTATAGGAGAGGGAGAAGGATCTAGAAAGAAATGAAGAGGAGGAGTCTAAGGGGGGTGGCCGGCCATGTAAGGAGAGAAGGTGCATGAACATTATTTAATTAGGGGGAAGAAAGAGGAGGTGGGTTCAATGTATTGGTGGCAAGGTGCATGGATAGAAATTAATAAGAAAGAGAGGATGAGTGGGGGATGCATGAGGAATAAATAGAAGAGAAAATAAAGGGGAGAGAGAGGTGAGGGTTCGGCCATGTAGGATGAAAGTTCATTCATGTATTAAATGGAGGAGAGAGGGACATAATCATGGGTGGCCGGCCATGCATGGATATGTTCATGCATGGTAAAATATGAAAGAGGGGGCTACATGGGCTCGGGTAGAGGCTAGGTGGGCTGCTTTGGGTTTGGGTAGGGGCTGTTTGGTGGCTCGGGTAGGGGCTAGGGGCTGCATGGGCTCAGGTTCTACATGTAATGGGCTAGACTTGAGCTTGAGGGCTGCATCAATCTTCAAAATTCGGGCTGCTCCAAGGAGAAGGCTGCATCAAGTGGGCTTTGAACCTATAAATAAAACAAAACAAAACAATACAAACATTAGTTAATGATTATACAATGCATAATATAAATAAAACATACAACATATAAATAACATAACACATAAAATAAAACACACGTTAAACATATAATATAAAATTAAACATAAAACACTAAATTAAACATAACATACAAGCTATAATAATATTTATAGATAAAGCTAAACATAAAATATAAAATAGCCACAAAACATAACATAAACATTATATTAAAAAGAGGATCATAACAAGCATACAAAAACACATAATTGTAACAAAAACTTAGGAAAATAAGCTACTAGAATAACCCAAAAACGATGACTAAAACTAGTCATCACTGCTTCATCAGCATCTGCTGCTACTGCTGCTGTTACTTCTGTTGCTAGTTCTGCTGTTTCTTCTTCATTGAGTACCTCCCCCTGCCTGGTTTCAGTGTATACTGGAGCCAGGCTCCTAACTGAAGAGGGAGGAGCATCAGATATTTGGGCAGCTAGGGAGGAAATGGAAGAAGCAAGAGGTGTAATGGCCTCTGCTATGATAGTTTTAAGAAGGAGAGTTAGAAGTGCAATGAGTGGTGGAATGATGGAGGGATCCAATAGTGGAGCTGCAGAGGGTGGTATAGAAGGTGTAGCAGTGGAGACAGAGGTAGGAATGGAGGAGGATGGTGGAGGTGGAGGTGGAGGTGGAGCATCTTGCATCAGTTCATCCTGAGGAGTAGATGTATTGAGGGGGGATGAAGGCAGATTGAAGAATGGGATGTTGTCTAGATGGGGGGGGGGGGTAAAGGAGATGAAGGTTGTGAGGGAATGTGTGTATCATGGGGGTATTGAGGTGGGGTTGGTTGTGGTGAGTGTGAAGGAGAGGGGTGATGGTATTCCTGATGGGGGGAAGAGGGGATGTGAGTGATATCTATTGGTGGAGAGGTTGTAGGAGATGAAGCTGGAGTAGGAATATGAATTGGTTGTCATCGTTGTTGTTGTGGTTGTTGAAGAGAAGGAATTGTGGAAGAGGGTTGTTGTAGCATCTGATGTTGAGGTGGGATGGCTGGAGGTGAGGGAGGTGAAGGAGGGATCTCTTCAGTAGGGAGGGAAGTGGCTGGAGCAGCCCTAGTACTCTCAGAAAGCCTGGTGGTGGAGGAAGAAGTCCTGGAGGGCTTGGTGATAGTCCTCTCCCACCTGCCAAAGAGAGCACAGGTGAGCCTCTTGGAGGCATTGATGAATATGGTCTGGGAGACCAGGGATTCAGCAGCCTTTTCTTTTACGAAGATATCTAAGATCCTTCCAAAACAAACCTCTTTCTTTGTATTCTTTTTCTTAATAAGATCAAACATGATCTGAGCCCAGTTTACCTTCTTCTTGTTAACCACAGCATACATAACCAGGAATTGGTGCCTGGTTATGTTGTCATGAGCAGTGTGCTTGCCCAGCAACACTTTGCCGACAATGTCTGCTAGAAATTTGAACTCAGCAGACAAGTGTTTCTTCAGCAACTTATTTGGGGTTTCTCCAGAGTAACCCATCATACTTAGCATTATATCATATTCCTCAGTATCAACTTCAAACTCTTCTTCACCATTACTTAACCCAAAAATTTTTGTGAGGACGGCGGGAGTAAGAGAAATAACATTACCTGATACTGTCCCTGTCAGAGTGTTCTTATCTGTGCTGGAGGAAGTATAGACCCATTCTCTGATCTCAGTACTAGATATTTTGATCCTGGTGGACAGCAGAGTCTTTAACTGCTGTTCTTCAAGCGGTTGCATGATTTCCAGGAAGATTGGGTCAGAATGCTGGAAGGAATCGAAATCGACATCAAAGCCAGTGTCGAATTTCATTACCACTAGATTTCTTGCCGGAATCGCCATTAGAGCACCTGCAAGAGAAAAACGACGATCAAGTGCAAAGGAACTGAAAGCGCGTGATGGAGGTCGAAGAAAACATAGATATAAGGTTTTATAGAATATGAATCGAAAAACTCCTTTCCACGAAAAATAAAATAATTCTTCGATCTGAGGTCGACGAAATAATTTGCAGTTAAAAAATTCATCGAGCTCAGTCTGAAGATTTGAAGACATTTCGCCGAACTCTGTTCGACGAAAGTTTTCTGAAGTAGATTCGTCGATCTCCGGTCGACGAACACAACTTCACTCACAGAGAGTTCGTCGATCTTCGTTCGACGAATATCTCAAGAACTGTCCCTAGTTCGTCGAGCTCCGTTCGACGAACTTTGGCAAATTCGTCGAGTGCAGACAAAAATTAAACTAAGGCATCTCCATTGATCATTCCTAGCTGATTTATAAAGAACAAGTGATTTATTTCATCCAAGGGTTTGGTGAAAATATCAGCTCTTTGTAAATCAGTGTAGATATAGACAAGTTTAATTTTGTTTTTGTCTACATACTCTCTAATGAAATGATGCCTAATATCTATATGCTTATTCCTACTGTGATGGACTGGATTCTGTGCTATGGCTATAGCACTTGTATTATCACATAAGAGAGTTGAATTATTTAAGTTGAAACCATAGTCCAGGAGTTGGTTTTGGATCAACAGGATCTGGGAACAGCAACTGCCAGCTGCTATATATTCTGCTTCAGCGGTTGATGTGGACACAGATCACTGCTTCTTACAAAACCAAGAGACTAATCTCATACCAAGGAACTGACAAGTTCCTGAGGTACTTTTCCTGTCAACCCTGCATCCAGCAAAGTCAGCATCTGAGTATCCAGTTAACTAAAATTCTGACTCTGTAGGATACCAAAGGCCTAGACTGGGACAACTCTTTATATATCTCAAAATTCTTTTTAAAAACACTAGGTGATGTTGGAACACCCTATTACTAATTTGGGTCAGGATCACTATGTATCTAGGAAACCAATGTTTGACCTCCTGTATAGCTCAAAAGGTCAATTAGAATTGAGTCTAAGGGTTAGATGTCTAAGTTTGGAAGCTGCCCTCAAGACCAAGACTTTTTCAGTTTGAGACTAAGTCATATCGTCGAGCTCAGCACGACGATTCGTCGAACTCAGATCGACGATCGTCTAGCTCAACTTCGATAGATCGTCGAACTCCATTCGACGATCGCTGAGCTCAACTTCCACATATCGTCGAACTCCATTCGACGATCGGTGAGCTCAGTTCGACGATCTTTGACTCAGTATTGGATCTCTATCTCTAAGCTCAGTTCGACGATCTTTGAGCTCAGATCGACGATATTTTGTTGCAGTATAAGTCCATATCGCTGAGCTCAGTTCAACGATAGCAGAGCTCAGTTCGACGTTTTCAGATAACTTCAAGAATGTTTCAAGATTCAAATTCAGATCAGTTAAGAAGTTATTCTGCAATTAATTCAGAAGATTTTCTAGCCGTTTTCATTTATTTCTGAACCAAGTTTCAAGAGATTTTCAAGGAATATTTCTATGGACCTTCCTCCAGAAGATATTTTGCAATTAAGGATGCAATTAATGCAGGCCAACAGCTATTCTTGACAGAGGATGTTTTTCTATTCAGTACCAGAGAATAAAAGCAAAGAATTTTTGAATCTCTCACACAGACACACAGACAGACAAAAAGACAGACATCAGTAATCTTCAGGACAAGAACAAAAAATATTCTCTGTCTCAAAGAATTCTCAAGAACACACATCCAAGGAGATCAAATTTTCTGAAATCTTCAGATCTCTCTTGTCTCAAGTGTTCAAGGCCAACATATTTCAAGACTCCAGACACCTAACATTTCAACTGTTGCTGAAATCATCTTTTGCTGGAGCTCAACTTCTGAAGGCCTATCACCCTACAGCAAAGCTTCTTTTCCTGAAGATCTCAAGGACTTAGGGGGAGCTTTAACACCATCAATCCACATAGTCTTCTCAGCCGTTTGAGAAAGAGAAGACTTCCATCACTCTCTCACCCCCATCTCTATAAAGGGTTTCTCAAACTCCCTTCAAAAGTTTGAGCTTGATTTTTGAGCACCTTGTCAAAAGCTCATTGGTGGCAAGACACCTGATCAAAAAATTTGATTTGGTTTTTGAGCACCTTATCAAAAGCTCATTGGTGCCCTGGACACCTGATCAACTCATCCTGCAGTGGATTCCTACCTAGGGTGGTAGAAGAGTGGATGCACCCAAGTTTAGGAGAACCACTATATTTCCTTGTGTCTTCTGGATTGCTTGTCTTGACTTTTGTTTCTGGCTGTGATTGTTCTGTGATTAGCTTATGATTAGTTTAGTTCTGTGATTAGATTTCTTAACTGCTTCCCTGCTCACTCAGATTACAACAATTGTTGTAAAAAGTTTTCAAGCACCATATACTCTATTCACCCCCCCCCCTCTAGAGTATATCAGATCTAGCTGCACTTTCAATTGGTATCAGAGCGAGGTTGGTTAAACATACCACACCTTGGTGGTTGTACAGGCTAACACCTGAACCCAAAGATCACTAGTTAGATCTGTTTTCTTTTGAAAATTAGTATTAGATTTTGCTTTCACAAATCATGGCCCAAAACAAAGATTATTCTAGCACCAAACCTCCAGTGTGCAATCTATCCAAGTTTGCACTTTGGAAAGCAAGGATCAGACTATATATGAATTCTATTGACGAGCATATTTTTAACTCTGTTTTGACAGTGTGTCCAAGACCTCCAGAGAACTCAAGTACAAATGCTATTCCACCTCCATCAGGAACAGATGCTGACATCAAGAAATGGAAGGTAGCTGATGCCAAGGCTATGAATATCTTAGCCCAGACAATGTCTGATGACATATTTCAAAAGGTGGCTGAATGCAATTCAGCAAAGGAAATTTGGGACAAACTCTCTGAAATACTCTCAGGCTCAGCTGATGAGAGAAAGGATAGGAGATCTCACCTCATATCTCAATATGAGAATTTCAAGAAGGGAGAAACTGAGTCAGTGGGAGATATGTACAACAGGCTCAGTCTAATTGTCAGTGAACTCAGGACATTGGATAAAGAGATCTCACTAACTGAACTCAATGACAAAATTATAATGTGCTTCCCTAGCACTTGGGATTCAAGAATCTGGTCAATTAAGGATGCCAAAAGTTTGAATGAGATCACCACTGAAGCTCTATTGGGTAAGCTCAAATCTTATGAGCTACTCATCAAGAATAGAGAAGAAGAACAGAAGGATGCCTCACCAGCCACAAGAAAAGAGAAGACCATAGCCTTCAAGGCAACTGAAGATCAGTCTGAAGACAAAGTCACAGACAATGATGAACTGCTCAGTCTGTTGGCCAAAAGATTTTACAAGATGGCCAGAAAGGACTTCAGAAGGAGATCATACAAGGAGCATGATAAGCCAAGGTATTACAAGTCAATTAATAATAAAGAAATTGTTTGCTTTGGTTGCAGGAAACCAGGGCACATAGTTCCTGACTGTCTAGAAAACAAAAACAAGGACAGAAGGGACAAGAAAGAAAGAAGAAAGGAGAAAGACTCCAAGAGGAATGGCAATGGCAAACCCTCATCAAGCAAAAATAAACATACAAGAAAGGGGTTTGTTGCTGAATCCTGGAGTGAGACTGAAGATGAGTCAGAAGCCTCATCCAGCTCTAGTGATGATGAGGATGATGCAGAAGAGAAAGAGTTCTGCATGATGGCAATCAATGACTCACAACATAATTCAGAAGAAGAGGAGTCAGAGTCAGACTCAGAGACTCAACCTGAAGAAGATCAGGTAATTAGTTCTTTCGATTTTAATTCAGAAGACTTTAAATCTGAATTTAAAGCATTGTGTTTAGACCTGCTAAAATCTGAGAAAAAAATTATCTCTCTCAGAAATTATTTATCTGAACATAATACTTTAAAGTCAGAAAACCTCAAACTCTCTCAGGAGTTGGAGTGTTGTAGGGAGCAGATAGCTTCACTGAAAGGTGAGCTATCTGAGGCCAAGAAGCTTGAAGAATCCCTTAATGGGAGAAGCATCAAGCTGATGGACATTACAAGCACAGTGAACTCTAGATTTAATAGTACACTGGGCTTGGGTGCTTTATCCAGTCAACCCATAGTTCTAACCACTCCAATCAAGTTCATTTCTAACAAAGGAAAGGGAGTTGTAGAGGTAGCTAGGAAAAATTCTGATCTGCCCATGAAAACCAAGTCCCAGCAGAAATCGTCGAACGGAGATCGACGATCGCCGAATGCAGATCGACGATCTCAGGCAAAATCGTCGAACTCAGGTCGACGATCTCAAGTTCCTGAACTCTGCCATAGTCGACCGTCGAACGGAGCTCGACGATCTAACCCAAGATCGTCGAACGCAGCTCCACGATCGTCGAACAGATGTCAGAGCTCTAGAAAATCTTTCAAGGGCAAATCAAAATTCAATCCTAAGGGTCCTTCATCCCACATCTTTAACCCTTATACTGAATGGATTATACCTCCAAGGAGATATCATCCTGAAGGTTATAAGAGTCAACCTGGGATGTCTTTTATTTCAGAGTTTAAAGGTTATCAACCTAGGCCCAAGGTAAACTGGGTCAAAAACAAATGAATTATCTTATGTGCAGGTGAAGATCTATCCAACATTTAACCAGCAATGGTACTTGGATAGTGGGTGCTCTAAGCACATGACAGGGAACAAGGACAACCTCACTTCCTTTAGATCCAAGCTTGGACCCAAAGTTATCTTTGTTGATTCAAACTTTGGACAGACTAAAGGATATGGTGCAGTCCAGATTGGATCAGTAACATTCAAGAAGGTAGCTTATGTGGAAGGACTGAAGCACAACTTAATAAGCATCAGTCAGTTGTGTGATGAAGGCTACCAGGTGACCTTCAGCAAAACATTATGCAAAATCAAGTCAGAGGACAACACAACTGTGTTGACAGGTAAAAGGAAAGGTAACATCTATCTAGTAGATTTTCTTTCAACTGATGTAGACATTTGCCTGTTTAATTCTGTTTGTAGACCAAATACTTTATGGCATAAGAGACTAGGACACCTAAACCTTAGAACTATTGTTAGGCTATCCAAGGACAACCTTGTTAGAGGACTACCTTCTGGCCCCTACAAGAAGGAAGGACTCTGCAGGGCTTGTCAATTAGGCAAGCAAACTAAAAACAGCTTTAAGTCACTTAATAAGAGTGATTCACCTAGGACATTGTATCTGTTACACATGGATCTTTTTGGACCCATCACAGTACAAAGCCTAGGAGGGAAATCTTACACTTTAGTAGTTGTAGATGACTTCTCTATATTCACTTGGGTGTTCTTTCTAAGGAAGAAGTCTGATAACTTTAAGTGTCTGACAGAGTTTCTCAAATGTATACAGATTGAGTTCAATACTCACATTGCCCTGATCAGAAGTGATCATGGGACAGAGTTTGATTCTCTTCTTATGCAAGAGTTCTGTCAGAGTGAAGGGATCAGGCATACTTTCTCAGCTCCTAGAACTCCTCAACAAAATGGGGTAGCTGAAAGGAAAAATAGAACCCTTATTGAATCTGCCACTATATTGTTGTCAGATGCTCACCTTCCTCTATCCTTTTGGGCAGAGGCAGTGAACACCTCCAACTATGTGCTGAATAGAAGTTTGATACATAAACTAAAGGGAAAGGCTCCCTATGAATTACTCAAAGGGAAGAAACCTAAAGTTGATTATTTTAGAGTTTTGGTTGTATTTGCTACATACATAATAATGACAAGAAATATTTAGCAAAATTTCAAGCTAAAGCTGATGAAGGAGTGTTTCTGGGATACTCCATGATCAGCAAGGCTTATAGGGTTTATAATAAATCATCTCTAAAAATTGAGGAATCTGTTCATATATCATTTGATGAATCTAACATGTCTTTCAAGGAGAAGATCCCTTCTACCATAGAACCTTTGCAGGAACATTCTCTTGTTGAAGACTTGAACAAGTTACAGGTTACTCAAAGGTATGAAAGCAGTGAAGATGAAGAAAGTGTTCAACATATTGAAGAACAACTTGAAGAGCCAGTTGTTATACCACAAGAGGAAACAACAACACAGGTTGGTGAACAATCAACACCCCCTGATGATTTAGTAACATCAAGAGACCATCCAATTTCCCAAATAATTGGAGACATCTCAGCTGGTGTGCAAACCAGAAATCAGGTCAACCAAAACCTGTTGCAGACATGCTTCCTATCTCAAATTGAACCTCAGTCCATTCAAGATGCAGAGCAAGATCCACACTGGATCATTGCAATGCAAGAGGAGTTGCATCAATTTGAAAGGAACAAAGTATGGGAACTAGTGCCAAAGCCTAAGGATCACTCCATTGTTGGAATAAAGTGGGTATTCAGAAACAAACTGGATGATCAAGGAGTAATTGTAAGGAACAAGGCAAGGCTAGTTGCTCAGGGATATTCTCAAGAAGAAGGAATAGTCTACGACCAGACTTTTGCACCAGTTACAAGATTGGAAGCCATCAGAATATTTTTAGCTTATGCAGCACATAAAGGCTTCAAGGTATATCAGATGGATGTCAAAAGTGCATTTCTAAATGGAGACATCAAAGAGGAAGTATATGTCAGACAACCTCCAGGTTTTATCTCTCCAACTTATCCTGATTATGTTTTTAAATTGAACAAAGCATTATATGGTCTCAAGTAAGCTCCTAGAGCATGGTATAAGACCCTAGCATACTTTCTTTTGGAAAATGGATTTATAAGGGGTAGAGTAGACCAAACTCTTTTCATTAGAACTCATAAGTCTCATACCCTACTAGTGCAGATTTATGTAGATGATATTATTTTTGGTTCTACTGACTCAAAATTGTGCAGAAGGTTCTCCAACCTAATGCATTCTAAATTTGAAATGAGTAGCATGGGTGAGCTATCCTTCTTCCTAGGATTGCAAGTCAAGCAGCATGCTGAAGGAATCTTTATTTCTTAAACCAAGTATGCAAATGAATTGGTTAAGAAATTTGGCATGTCTGAAGCATCTTGTATGAAAACACCCATGCCTACTAATGATGTATTGGATGCTGATGAACATGGGAAACCTGTTGATCAGACAACATATAGAGCAATGATTGGCTCTTTACTGTACCTTACAGCTAGTAGACCAGATATAATGTTCGCTACATGTATATGTGCTAGGTTCCAAGTAAGCCCTAGAGAGTCACACCTAACACTAGTAAAGAGGATTCTCAGTTATGTTAAAAGTTGTCCAAATCTAGGTCTCTGGTATCCAAAAGATTCAGCATTTGATTTAACTGGATTTTCTGATGCTGATTATGCTGGATGCAGAATTGACAGGAAAAGCACCAGTGGAACTTGTCAGTTCCTTGGTGACAGACTTGTCTCCTAGTTTTGTAAAAAACAAACTTCTGTGTCAACTTCAACTGCTGAAGTTGAATATATGGTTGCAGCCAGTTGTTGTTCATAAATCTTGTGGATTCAAAACCAACTCCTAGACTATGGCTACAACTTAGAGAAGTCTAAAATCTTTTGTGATAACACCAGTGCTATTTCTATAGCTCAAAATCCAGTCCTCCATAGTAGGACAAAATACATAGAGATTAGGCATCATTTCTTAAGGGATAATGTTGAAAAGAATAAAATTGAACTACAATATATCCCAACTGATTTACAAAGGGGAGATATTTTCACCAAGACCTTGCTTGAAAAGAAACACACCTTCTTCCTAAATCAGTTAGGAATGTTAGATGGAGGAAGTCTTAAATAATATCCAAGATTTTAAAAGCTTAAAAATTGACCAAGACTAGGCAAACATCTTGATTTTTTTTCTTAGTGCCTAGAGTTTTTCTGATCTCTGAACTACGCTCGATGATTTTCCCCTAGATCGTCGAACGGAGATCGACGATTTCTGAAATCGTCGACCTGAGTTCAGCGTTTCTCAGATAGTATGAACTATCTCTTCCGGTCAACGATCGTCGAACGGCGCTCGACGATGTTGTTCTCTGAACGATTGTCGAACAGAGCTCGACGCTCTCCAATATCGTCGAACGGAGATCGATGATGTTGAAGACTCTTCAGATTCCTTTAGAAGCCTCGATCGTCGAACTGAGTTCAACGATCTTTCCTTTTCTGCATCGAACCCTAATATAAAATTCATTTTTCGTCGTCGTTCTCTTTTGCGCTTTCGATTTCTCTGCAAAAACTTTCTTTCCCTCCAAACATTTCTGCACTTGGTCGTTTTGTTTGTTGAATCTTTGCAGGTACCTATGGCTGTTTCTGTTACTGTTCTCGCCGCCATGAAATTTGATGCTGGCTTCGACATCGACATGGAATCCTTCAGCACAACAGACCAGGTCTTTCAGGATATCTTAGAGTTATTCAAAGAGCAGAAACTTACTGCAATCATGACTACAAGGATTAAGCTTGCTTCTGATGAGATTAAGGAATGGGTCTACACTGCACACAATCAGGACAACAACACCATTGTTGGATCAATCTCTGGCACTCAGGTACCCTTGAGCCCAGCAATTCTAACAGAGGTTTTTGAGTTAAGAACTGGTGGAGATACTGCTGATTTGTCTGGAGAAGACTATGCTGACTTGCTTGCCAGAATGGGTCATTCTGAGGCTAACCCTAGCAAGCTATTGAAAAAGAATCTTTCTGTGGAATACAGATTCCTGGCTGATGTAGTTGGAAAAGTCCTACTGGCTAAGCACTCTGCTCATGATACAATTTCCAGGTATCAGCTCTGCCTAATGGGAGCCCTAGTAGACAGGAAGAACCTGAATTGGGGAGAGGTATTCTTTGACCTCATTAAGAAGAAAATCAACAAAAGTTTTGTAAACTTTGGAAGAATTCTCGGGGTGTTTCTGCAGAATAGGTGTCCTGCATTGCTGGTCTCCTCTGGAATCCACATTAATGCATCCAAGAGACTGTCTTGTGCCCTTTTTGGTAAATGGGACAGACAGATCATCAAGCCCATCAGGCCCTCCTCCAGCACTCCTTCAGGCACCAGGACTCTCAAAGTCACTTCCCCACAGGTCTCTGCCCCTGCAGATGACCTGCCTGCTGATGCCTCTCCTCCTCCTCCAATTCCATCTCTTCCCATTCCATCTACCATTCAAACTCCATCCACCATCATCATCTCCAGCCCCTCTCCAACATCTACACCATCTCCAATACCTACTCTTCCTACCATAGAAGATCAATTCCATCTGTTATTCACCTACCCTCCAACAGACATTGCCACTTCATCACCCTCCAATCCCTCCTTCAACCTCCTTGATGATTCCTTTATGGATGACTCACCATCCTCTCCTCCTGAGCTACCCTCATCCTCAACATCTTATCAAGATCTTCTGCAAGAAATCATTGACCAACCCACCTTCACACCATCTATCTCCATCCCACTGTCCTCCATATCCACTTTACCCACTCCTCAACCATCCCTGCCCCACTACTCCAGCTCTCCACTACCATCACCAATAGCTACTCCTCCATCCTCTACCTCTGCTCCAGTCACTTCTGAGCAAGTAGATATTCCAGCCCTTGCTGACAGGATTTATGAACTGTTAGCCCCCAGGCTATCTCTTCTCTTGGAGACCTCCTTGGCTCTATTACTCCTGTCAGTGGCAGCCCTTTCTGCCAGGCTCTCCTCTCTATTCCCTCAGGAAGCCCCTTCAGCAGTGTGCCTTGATCCAGCCATGTCTGAATCTAGGTAGGGGGAGATGCCCTATGAAGTGAGTCAGCATGCTGCTGCTGCTGCTGTTGTTGCAGTTTCAGTGAGCCTGCCTGCTGCTGCTTCCTCAGTTCTTGCTACTGCTACTGCTCCTGCTGCTGTGTCTCAAGATCCAGTTCCTCCTGCTGCAGTCTTTGCAATAGACCTCAGGTTTTTGCTCTCAGCATTTGATTCTATATATTTCAGATGTCTGCTAGAGGAAGCTTGTCTTCCAGAGACAATTGCTATCCAACCCCCAGAGGATCTGTCCAAGGCCCTTGTACCTTTCTCTTGCTGTGACCCCAGCATCATCACCTCATTTGTCCACTCAGTTTATGCTGCTGCTACTTCTGCTGAAAGCATTGCTGTTGTTTCTGATGTTGCTGCCCCTCCTGCTGCTGAAAATTCTGTTGATACTATTGCTGATACTGCTGATGACCCAATTTCTAAGGAGATCCTTATGACAGAGGCACATGAGTTTGAGCCTTCTGAACTTTCTGCTGATATTTCTGCTACTGATATTGCTGTTAGTGAAACTGTTGCTGCTGCTGTTGTTACTTCTCCAGAACCTGTAGTATCTGCTGTTGTTGTTACTGCTTCTGCCTTAATTTCAACTGCCACACCATCTGTATCTGCTGTTGTTACTGCTACTGCCTCAACTTCTGCTACTACAACTCATGCTACCAGTTCTGTATCTGCTTCAATCCAGCCCAAGCAAGATTTGATGAAGAAGATTGATGCCCTGTATGATGACCAGAGTTCTGAAAGTGATGAGTTCAAAACAGATTCTGATGATTCTTCTGCTACCATTGCCAGGAAAAGAAAGGCAAGGAGCAAAGCCATGAAGAGAGTACCTCCTGACAAGGTCAAGGATAACAATGATATACCATACTATATTCTTCATGATTGCCCCATCACTGAGCACTGGATGTAGTACTCAAACAATCAACTCAAAGCAATGAAAAAGAAAAGGAAATATGAAAAGGGCTCTTCTCAATTCCAACATTCTAATCCTCCTCCACCACCTCCTCCTGATGCAGGTGCAGGTGGAAGTTCAGCTGCTCAACCCCTGCTAGAAGTCAAACTCCCTATCAGCCACATGCTAGATCCTACCATAGGGGAAGCCAATCCATTGGTTCTCAATCTAGGAGAGGAGGATACAGAGGCAATCAAAGAGAAGTCCAGGTTTACTCTAAAGGATACTCAAGGCAACATCCATACTCCAGGGAAGGACAAATTTCATTTGACACCACCTCTGGTCCTTTTCCCTATAGACTGAAGGAAACTGTTTCATCCAGGCCTCCTCAGCACAATCCTTCTAATAGATATGAGCCACCAGTACCTTTTGAAGACCCTGAGAACAATCCAGCTGCTTGGACTGCAAGGATGAAAGAACTTGCTGCACTGGATCAGATCAAGAAAGCTAAAGAGCAAGGAAGAGATTCTTTTAACATCTCTACAATGTCTGAACAGAGAAAGAAAGAGTTGGAAAGATATGGGTCAAGCAAATTTTTTGATTCAGATAGATACATGGAACTGCATCCTGAAGCTGTAGTTCCCAGGCCCAAACAGCAAACCACTTTAGGTGCAGCAGATAATACTAGATCAAAGAAGGAAGCTCTCAACCCCAACAGAGAAATCATACTTATTAAGGGCAAGGAAAAGAAATGATTATGTAAGGTGACAATCATCTTAACTTCTGGTTATTATCTGGGAAGATATATATATATCTATGTGGTTCTGCAATGTCCAGCTTTTTGTTTTTCTGTATTGCAGCTTGTATGTTATTTAATTTTTCCAAACTCTGTAAATAGTAATCCTAACCCAAATAGGGGAGATTGTTGGAACACCCTATTACTAATTTGGGTCAGGATCACTATGTCTCTAGGAAACCAATGTTTGACCTCCTGTATAGCTCAAAAGGTCAATTAGAATTGAGTCTAAGGGTTAGATGTCTAAGTTTGGAAGCTGCCCTCAAGACCAAGACTTTTTCAGTTTGAGACTAAGTCCTATCGTCGAGCTCAGCATGACGATTCGTCGAACTCAGATCGACGATCGTCTAGCTCAACTTCGACAGATCGTCGAACTCCATTCGACGATCGCTGAGCTCAACTTCCACATATCGTCGAACTCCATTCGACGATCGGTGAGCTCAGTTCGACGATCTTTGACTCAGTATTGGATCTCTATCTCTGAGCTCAGTTCGACGATCTTTGAGCTCAGATCGACGATATTTTGTTGCAGTATAAGTCCATATCGCTGAGCTCAGTTCAACGATAGCAGAGCTCAGTTCGACGTTTTCAGATAACTTCAAGGATGTTTTAAGATTCAAATTCAGATCAGTTAAGAAGTTATTCTGCAATTAATTCAGAAGATTTTCTAGCCGTTTTCATTTATTTCTGAACCAAGTTTCAAGGGATTTTCAAGGAATATTTCTATGGACCTTCCTCCATAAGATATTTTGCAATTAAGGATGCAATTAATGCAGACCAACGGCTATTCTTGACAGAGGATGTTTTTCTATTCATTACCAGAGAATAAAAGCAAAGAATTTTTGAATCTCTCACACAGACACACAGACAGACAAAAAGACAGACATCAGTAATCTTCAGAACAAGAACAAAAAATAATCTCTGTCTCAAAGAATTCTCAAGAACAAACATCCAAGGAGATCAAATTTTCTGAAATCTTTAGATCTCTCTTGTCTCAAGTGTTCAAGGCCAACATATTTCAAGACTCCAGACACCTAACATTTCAGCTGTTGCTGAAATCAACTTTTGCTGGAGCTCAACTTCTGAAGGTCTATCACCCTACAACAAAGCTTCTTTTCCTGAAGATCTCAAGGACTCAGGGGGAGCTTTGACACCATCAATCCACATAGTCTTCGCAGCCGTTTGAGAAAGAGAAGACTTCCATCACTCTCTCACCCCCATCTCTGTAAAGGGTTTCTCAAACTCCCTTCAAAAGTTTGAGCTTGGTTTTTGAGCACCTTGTCAAAAGCTTATTGGTGGCAAGACACCTGATCAAAAAATCTGATTTGGTTTTTGAGCACCTTATCAAAAGCTCATTGGTGCCCAGGATACCTGATCAACTCATCCTGCAGTGGATTCCTACCTAGGGTGGTAGAAGAGTGGATGTACCCAACTTTAGGGGAACCACTATATTTCCTTGTGTCTTCTGGATTGCTTGTCTTGACTTTTGTTTCTGGCTGTGATTGTTTTGTGATTAGCTTATGATTAGTTTAGTTCTGTGATTAGATTTCTTAGCTGCTTCCCTGCTCACTCAGATTACAACAATTGTTGTAAAAAGTTTTCAAGCACCATATACTCTATTCAGCCCCCTCTAGAGTATATCAGATCTAGCTGCACTTTCAGGTGAGATTCTTTAGGGTTCACTTGGAACCTAGCACAAAGGCATGTGACAAACATGATATCAGGTCTACTAGCTGTAAGATATAATAGAGACCCAAAAATGCCCCTATACAACTTCTGGTCAACAGGTTTCCCATGTGGATCAGAATCTATTACAGCATTAGTGGCCATAGGTGTTTTCTTTGCTGATGCATCAGCCATCCCAAACTTCTTAAGAAGCTCGTTAGCATACTTAGCTTAGGAGATGAAGATGCCATCAGGTAGATGTTTCACTTGGAGACCAAGGAAGTAGGAGAGCTCACCCATGCTACTCATCTCAAACTTAGAATGTATGAGGTCAGAAAACCTCTTGCATAGTTTAGAGTCAGTAGACCCAAATATGATGTCATCCAAATAAATTTGTACTAATAAGATTTTATTCTTATGGTGTCTAGTGAATAGTGTTTTATCTACTATGCCTCTAGTGAAATCAAGCTCTATCAGAAAGCTAGCTAAGGTCTCATAACAAGCTCTTGGAGCTTGTTTTAGTCCATAGAGGGCTTTATGCAATTTAAATACATAAGAGGGATGAGTTGGAGAAAGAAAACCTGGAGGTTGTTCAACATAAACCTCTTCTTTTAGTATTCCATTTAGAAAAGCACTCTTTACATCCATCTGATATACCTTGAACTTCTTGTAGGCAGCATAGGCAAGAAAGATTCTGATTACCTCTAACCTTGCAACTGGTGCAAAGGTCTGATCATAGTCTATGCCTTCTTCTTGCCTATATCCTTGAGCAACAAGCCTAGCCTTGTTCCTCACAATTGCACCTTGGGCATCTAGTTTGTTTCTATATACCCATTTGGTTCCAATGACTGGGTAGAATTTGGGTCTTGGAACCAAATCCCAAACTCTACATCTCTCAAACTGGTTGAGTTCCTCTTGCATAGCAATGATCCAGTGGGGATCCTGCTCAGCATCATGTATGGATTGAGGCTCAACTTGAGAGAGAAAATAGGCATGCATCAAGTATTGGTTGAGTTGATGCCTTGTATATACACCTACTGTTATGTCTCCAACCACTTGGGATCTAGGGTGATCTCTTAGTATGACAAGATCAGTGGGTGGAGTTGGTTCAGCAATATCATTGTGATTTAATTCCTCTTGTGGAATTATGTTTGCTGTTGGATGAAGTTTAGTCACTTCAGTGCTTTCTTCTTCACTGTCTTCATCAACTTGTGGAGAATGATGTGTTGGAGCCTCTTGGGTGAGGTTTAGTCCATCCAATTTCTCACACAAGTGAGGTACCTGCAAAGGATTACTGGTAGAAATCTCTTTCTCCTTGCAAGACATGTCAGTCTCATCAAAAGTAACATGAATTGACTCTTCAATTTTTAAAGATGATTTATTAAATACCCTATAAGATTTGCTTACTTGGGAATATCCTATAAAAATTCCCTCTTCATTCTTAGCTTCAAACTTTCTAATGTATTTCTTGTTATTATTATGTATATAGCATACACATCCAAATACTTTAAAATAGGTGATTTTAGATTTCTTCCCTTTAAGTAATTCATAGGGAGTCATATTCTTTTGTTTATGTATCAAACTTTTGTTCAGTACATAATTTGCTGTGCTTACAGCCTCTGCACAAAAGGATAGTGGCATATAAGCATCTGCAAGTAATGTGCCTGCAACTTCAATCAGGGTTCTATTCTTCCTTTCAGCTACTCCATTTTGTTGGGGAGTTCTAGGAGCTGAGAAGCAGTGTCTGATACCTTCCTGCAACTCATGCATAAGAAGAGACTCAAACTCTGTACCATGATCACTTCTGATCAATACAACATGAGTAGAGTACTCAATCTATATGGTCCTGAGAAAATCTGTAAGAATTTTAAAGGTATCTGACTTAGATCTCAGAAAGAACACCTAAGTGAATCTTGAGAAGTCATCTACAATAACTAGGGTATAGGATTTCCCTCCTAGGCTTTGCACAGCAATGGGTCCAAAGAGGTTCATGTGTAGCAAATACAAAATCCTAGGTGAATCACTCTTATTTACTGACTTAAAGCTAGATTTAGTTTGCTTGCTTAGTTGACAAGCCCTGTAAGGCCTTCCTTCTTGTAGGGACTAGAAGGTAAACCTCTTACATGATTGTCTTTAGATAGCCTAGCAATTTTTTCATGTTTACATGTCCTAGCCTTTTATGTCATAATTCATTTTGATTACAAACTATATTAAGCAAACAAATATCTGAATTGGCAGAATAGAAATCAACTAAATAAATGTTTCCTTGTCTATTTTCAATTAAAACATTTTGTTTTTCTTTATTAGAAATAATACAAGTTTTTGAGTTGAAATGTACCTGATAACTTTCATCACATAATTGGCTTATGGAGATGAGGTTATGCTTGAGTCCACTTACATAGGTCACCTTTTTGAATGTGATAGCTCCAATCCTTACTTCTTCATAGCCTTCAGACTAGCCACACTTTGAATAACATTGGACTTGTAGTTGATTAACCTTGTGGGGTCAATAAGGAGGATGAATAACATTGGACTTTGAATAACATTGGACTTTGAATAACATTGGACTTTCTTCTGCAAGCTACCTTTTGTCACTTAGATAATGACAATGAGGAGGATGAAGCTTGTGCGATCGCCTAGCCGCCAGACCACACAAGCTGCGATGCCGAATAGAACAGTCTGCCTGAAGCAGGCGACTTCTTGAACCCCGAACCAAGTTGCCAAAAAGAAGACCGTCTGGTCGCTGTCCGCGACCTGCTGTTTTCTGCCTGTTGCTTAACCGCAGAGTCTGCACTGTCCCTGACCGTAATCAGAGACAAGTCCTGGCTTTCCAGCGCTATCCGCACAACCTGCACAGCATAACTCGGTCAACTAAATCAAACCACGCGGACACCAAAAGGCAGTCCGCAGCAACCTGTGCGGGCTCAAGTTACTATTCACTTATGCATGGAGGTTCCTTATTCCTGATGTGACAGGGGTCTTATTTATATGCATGATGATGAGTGTGGTAACCGCCCTAGCCGATAGGATTAACCCCACATCCTGCAGCAAGACTTCTCCGCAGTCCGCGGATACATACCAGTCTGTCGCACCTGTGCAAGATACCCAGCCCGCCTAGCTTCTCCAAGGCCGGGCTCCAATCGCCAGTCTGCCTTGTCGCCAAAGGCCAAACTGCTAAGACATCACCAAGGCCGGACAGCAACACCAGTCCGCCTTGTCGCCAAGGGCCAAGTCAGGACCACCACAGCCGGACTCCGCAGCAACAGTCCGCTAATCCGTGGACACAGCACTTTAGTCCGCCAATCCCGAGCCCACGGCTTCGCCACCAAGGCAACTGCCGGACTCAGGCGGACATGATGTTCCAGTCCGCTCATACTATGGACAGCACTAGTCTGCATACCCTGCAGACAACTCCAGTCTGCAAGCCGAGTCCATAGCCTTGTTACCAAGACACCATTCAGACTCAGTGGACTCCAGCTCCAGTCTGCTTTCAAAGCAAACTTCCAGTCTGCATACACCGCAAACTACAGTTCGCATATCCCGCAGACTGCTCCAGTCCACATATCCGAAGTCCATAGCCACGCCAATAAGGTAGCTGTCAGACTTATCGGGCACCCTGCTTCATTCCGCACATCTCGAGCCCACAGCTTTGCCACAAAAGCTCCTGCCGGACTCAGCGGACACCTGGCATCAGTCCACCCACAGTTGCGGACACAACCTCCAGTCCGCTCATCCCCAAACTCACAACCAAGGCACATGCACTTCTACCGAGCTTGGCGGACTGAGAAGCAGTCCGCACTCCACTGCGCGATCTCCCCGA
This sequence comes from Platanthera guangdongensis, assembly GCA_039583875.1. NCBI lineage: Eukaryota > Viridiplantae > Streptophyta > Magnoliopsida > Asparagales > Orchidaceae > Platanthera > Platanthera guangdongensis. The sequence goes on along the minus strand of CM077156.1, from coordinate 141,920,033 downwards.
ACTGAGCCAAACATGGACTTGGTTTAGACCCAACCAAGTCTACACCACTGGCCACTAGGGCCAGTCCGCACTTACTGGCGGACACTAGAACCAGTCTGCCTATCCCGGCGAGCTCCAGTATCAGTCCGCACTGACTGGCGGTCTCCGCGGCTTCCCCTTGCCGTGCACCAGAGCAAGACCAGGGCAGCTGCCAAACCGGTCAGCCGAGCTCCATTTCTTCAGTCCGCTTCATGCCGGACTCCGCGGCTAGAGTTTCTATCCGCCCGGTTACTTCCTGGGATCCAACTGCCTACTGAGCACAAGCAGACCTGGCTAACCGACACTGTTGTCCGCGTAGTCCGTGCCAACAGACCGCCCAGGCCGCTATAGAGTAAACCGTCTGCAACATCCCTGCCAACTTAGCTGTCCGCCAACCCTATCCGCATAGTCCGCGCGGATAGGTCCAAGTGCTCCATTCACCCACTTTCACTTCACAAATTTCAACAAGCTAAAGTCCAGCCAAGATAGCCTGAAGGAAAAAGAAGGATAGCTGAAGCACATCAAAGCTCATCAAGTTTGTTCTCAACAGAACAGTTTAGGTGTTTCATCTCATCAGTAAGGTGGAAGCTGCTCATTTGTGTAGTAGGAAAAAGTGATAGCTGTAGAAGAAGGTTGATTCCTTCTACAACAAGTGAGCTGGACTGAAATCAGCTCAGTCCAGCATAGTTGACTAAGAGATATTTCTCTGAGTCATTTGTTTTATTTCTTCAACATCCTGTTTTATTTATAGGATCCAAGTTTCCTGAATCTGAGTGTAGGGCACTTTGTGCATGAGGTAGGTGATAAATTTGTCACTAAGGTAGGTGCCCTATTGGGGCACTGAGGTAGGATCCAAGTGAGGATCTGAGCTGTAGGGCTTAAGTGCCTGAGGTAGGAGAGTGCTGCTCTCTGAGCTAGGATCTAAGTGTGTGAAAGATTTCAGTTGTCTACCTAAATCACCTAGAGGGGGTGAATAGGTGAGTTTTGCGTCTTTTTGCGGAATAAATATTTAGAGACTATGCACGCAATTATCTACCAAGCAATCACAGACGACAAAAGATTTATAGTAGTTCCCCAACCTTGGGTACATCCACTTTCCCTCACCGATCTAGCAAAAAACTAGACTCAGCTACTCCACTATCTCGGATTGAAAACCAATCCTACATCTCGGAACAAAGTTCCTACGATCTCGATCCACAACATGGATCTACACTCGAAAGATAAAACTTCCTACAACATGGAGACAAAAGCTCCTACACTCGGAGAGATTTCTATTATAAGAATGAAATTGAAAGTATATGAAAATACAAACAGTAAATCTTTCTCAGATCTGAAAACAGTCGGCCCGAATCTTCTTCTTTGATCTTTGCGTCTCTATCAGAGAAGTTGAAGAAGAATCTCGGCAAAAGCTAGATCTTAAATTTCTTGGCTTCACATGATCAGATATATGATGAAAAATTGAAAGACAATCTCGATCTGTGAATCTTCTTGATCTGAATCTTTCGGATTGAAATCCCTAGCCGAATATGCGCGATGAAGGTCGACGACGGCGGCTTTCATTTTTAGAGAGAGAGAGAATGAGATACAGAAAATACTTAGAATAATCTTGACAAAACTTGTTAGGGTTTGCCAGTTTTGACAAGATTTTATATAAGATCTTCCCTAACGGGCATAATTAGTCTTAATGACGTACACGTAGACCAATCACGTCAAGACATTTGAAATTTCTATCAAATATGGACTTAGCGATTTTCTGAAAAGATTGACTGAATTACTCGAGTGAAGGCTTACCTACTCGAGTACTATATAAGATTACTCGAGAGAATAGAAGAGGACTACTCGAGTAGATTGTTGAAATTTGTGAAGTGGAAGTGGTTGACGGGACAGGCCGGGCGGCCTGGGCGGACAGCATTGGAGGACTAGGCAGACTGGCCGGACTGCTGTGTGCGGCCTGGTGGAAAGTCTAGTGGAAGCCGACTGTTCTTCTGAGTGGGTTGCACGGGTGAAGTCCGCGGACTGTGCGGCCTGGTATCTGCGGTTAGGATGTTGGTTGTTTGGTTTAGCCAAGGAGCTGCCTGAGCGGATAGAGGTTTGCGGACTGGTGCATTGCTCAGTGGCCGCGTTGCAAGCTTGTGCATTGGCGGTTTGGCTCATGTCCGCGGGAAGCTTGCGGACTGGTGTGTCCGCGGTTTGGGCTGTTGCGGACTGGGCTTAGAGCTTGGCTGAGGCCTTGTCGAGCTCTGGTGTTACAGCAGGTGTTTGGTGTGGAGGTCGTTGGCGGACTGGTGTGTAGAGTCCGGGAGGTGGCTGCTGCGTTGGGCAGGTGTGGGAGTAGCTCGCGGACTGCTGGCGGTCTGTGTGCTAGGGTGTTTGGCGGACGGGAGTTTATGTCCGACATGCTCGCATTGGCCTTTGATGGTTTTGGACTTGGTCACACTCTGTGCCAAGACCATGGTGTCCGCAGTATCTGCCAAGTCTGTTGTTGACCGGGCGGACTTGCTTTCTGCCTTCGGTCATGGATTTGTGGCGGATTGAGGCTTGAGTCTTGCGGATTGCCTTGGGTTTGTGCGGATAGCCATTGACGGGGGTTGCTGTCCTGTAGTGGTCAGAGGCTTTGCGGGCTGATGCCTTGTCCGCATAGCTTAGGCGGACTGAAGTGGGTTCGCCAATGTTGTCTTGCTCCTGGCGGTTTTCCTTGGTATCCGGCTAAGTCCTTGCGGACTCGGCGGACGGTGTTTTGCTATCGCGCGGGCTAGGGCGGTGTCGCTATCTCTAGGGCGGTGACCATACTCCTCACCTTGCCTATAAATAGGACACCCTGGCAGTTCTACAGTAACTTGAGTGAACAGTAAGTTGGGTTGGGCAAGGAGCTGCAGTCTCAGTTTGTCTGTCCGCGCGGATTGATTCAGGGCTGACGGTTTGCTGTGTGTAGGTCGCGCGGGTAGCTTCAAGGTGCCAGGAGTTTGGATTTGACTTTGGTCGTGTACTTGGAAGTTGTGTGGTCTCTGCAGATTCAGCAGGAGGTCGCTCTGCGGCTTGTCAACTCTATTGCAACTTTGCCAGCTTCAATAACCTGTCCGCCGGCTTCAGGCGGGTAGGGGGTGTGTTCCTCAGTTTAACTTCAGTAGGAGACGAATAACGGTGTGTCCGCGCGGCTTCGGCGGACTCCGTGGCTATTCGGCGGATTGCAGTTTAAGTTCGGACGATCTCAGCGGACTCGGCGACCTCGACAACCTCGGCAGTCTCGGAGAACTCCGGTGCTGTCCGCCCGTCTTGTTTTTTGGTGCTTTCTGTTTACAGCTGTTTATACTAGCGAAATCATGTCTCGCTATGTATACCTCGTTTTTGTAAAGAAGTGAATGTATAAAAGATCTGCTTGTGCTTCCATTGTTTGTTGGGATTAGCCTTTTTCCTTGGTTTTTCGCTGGTTCAATGTGAGAACTGGGTAGTGCCGAAGATATTAATTTGGCGTTTGGGCTACCCTTCTGACCACACTGAGAAATTTTTAACATAGATGACTTAGAGAAAATCTAGAAATGATGAGCAGCTACTCGAGTACACAAAGTCTTACTCGAGTGCTAATATAGTTACTCGAGATGAGGATTTGAACTACTCGAGTACAAGAAATACTACTCGAGAGAATAAAGATTAACTACTCGAGAGTTAGAGGAACTACTCAAGTCAAGGACTTAGAATATTTTCTGGAAGAAAAATCTGGGTTACTCGAGTAGTGAAACTGGACTACTCGAGAGGATACAAACTACTCGAGTATGTAGATATAGCTACTCGAGTAATGGACTTAGAAAAATTTTAAGGAATGAAAATCTTGTTACTTGAGAATTAAACCTGGGCTACTCAAGTAGTAGATAGACTACTCGAGTACATGAACTTGACTACTAGAGTGAGGTAAAATTACACGAAATCCAGTCTTCTGTAACTCGAGACAAAAGACTAAACTACTCGAGTACTTATATGACTACTCGAGTAATTTACTGAGAAAATTTTCTGAAGAAGAAATTCTGTTAACTCAAGAATGAGAGAGGATCTACTCGAGTAATTGACTTTGTTATTCGAGAGCTATAATTTGGCTACTCGAGAGCTAGTTCCTTTACTCGAGTACAGATAGTTTTACTCGAGTACAGATAGTTTTACTCGAGTATTGACTGGGTATTTCACTCGAGTAAGTAAGTATCTACTCGTGTAAAGTACTTAGCAAAAATTCCTTCAACATAATTTTCTCTTCTTTAGTGAGTTCAGCAACAAGTCTTTCTCCATACAGTCCGAGTACTTGAATATGAAGTGTATCCTAATAGAGAGGCTACACATGAGTCAACATCATGGATCACAAAATGAGGGATTATATTGTATGGTCCTGTGTTTGGTGACCCATTGTAGACTGACATTGCTCTACACTTGACAAAAAAGTCCTGCAAATACATAACTCAAACAAAACATCAAATACAACTTAATTCATCTTAGTTCAAGGGTGACTTCATCAAATCTGGGTTAATGTGGATACAATACCCAACAATCTCCCCCTATTTGTAGAAGTCAGAACCCTTTACACTAAGCTTAATTATATAGACATAAAAAGGAACTAGATATGCAAATGGAGAAAGCAGTGTAAACAGACATAATAATATAATCAAAGAGTATATGATCAAAATTAAGAATTATATAAATGTGATTGTCCAAAACATCATTTCTACACAGATCATTTCCACACTCTCATAATCCTTTATGCTTAAACTTGATGATGTTGCTTGTCTTTCTTCTCTTGTTGTCTTCTTTGGTAGCTAAAGAGCTTGGAATAATACTTTGGAGGCCTTGGAGGAGGAGCATGGTTGTTCCTACCAAATTCTCTGTCATAAAGCCTTTGCTTTGTCATTGACTTTTCATACAATTCCCATTCCTGTGAGCTGTAATGAATAGTCTTGCTTTCATTGAAGTCCATGACAAGCTTGAGAGTATACAAAATGAGAGACTTTGAAGTATGAGACCAGATTTCTGCAAACTCTGGAGCTTTTCACTTTTCTGAATCAGGAACTGGGATTGACCTGCTAGCTAAGGCACCGCCACCATACTTTCTCTTCTTCTTAGAAGTGATAATCTCAGGAGGAGCTTGGAGAAATATATCTGATGGGTCTGCCTCCCAAACTTGAGCATATGAATCTGGAGGAGGACCTTCATAGCCTTCAGATCTAGGAGAGAAGGAAGGTTGTTGAGCTTGAATAGGAGCAGTAGCAGCTAAGGAGTTTAGGTGGTGAGGAATGATGTTTGGATCAGCTGAGAATTCTGGAAGAATTTGATTGTGCATCCAAACTGCTGTGTCATAGGTATGGAATTTTACACTCTGAATCTGTCCTAGCACATCATCATGGATCTCTTTCATCTTTGCTTCCCATTGACTTTGCTTGAGTGCATCTGATTTCTCAAGATATTCTTTCACTAAACTCTTCCCCTTTCTGACTTCTACAGTAAGTGTATTGATGACATCATCTTTGAAAGTGCCAACTTTTTCACAAATCTTCATCTTTGTTGCTTCAGCTCACTTATCTAATTCAATCTGATTATTTGTAAGAGTCACACATTGCTCCATGACTTGACCAACACTAGTAATAGTGTGATCTAGAGCTTTTCCACCAATTTGAAAGAGATGTCTGAGCTGATCTGTATTGTGCTAGATCTCAGCTAATCCCCTGCCCATCTCAGTCTCTAGAGCAGTGACTTTCTCAGTAACAACTTTGAGAGAAGCATCAAAATATGTCCTTTGTTCTTGAAGCAGAAGTACAAATTGATTCATCAAATCACCGGTAGGAGCAGCAGTAGCAGGAGGAGCAACAGTAGAGGGAACTGGAGGAGGAGGAGCAACCCATGGAACTATCTCTTCAATAGAGACTGAGCTCTTTACTCTGGAAGTATGAATTAGGGCATCCCTTTGATCAGTGATTGTGGGCATGGTGAAGTCCAATGTTCTCAGTGGATCTTCAGCTGGTTCAGGAGATTGCTCATCAGAAATGAAGATGGTGTCATCATGCTCTTTGTGTGCAGTAGGAGACTGGATGGGAGATGAGGGAGTATGTTGTGGAGATGGTACTGGGGAGGAGTGCTTGGATGCATCTGTAGTTATTTCTTTTGGAAGAGGGGGAAGGGGTTCATCAGCAGTTAGTTCTTCAATCATCTCACTGATTGTTGCTTCAGTTGATAGTAGGTATTCTTGAAGTTGGGCTTCAGATGGAATTTCTGCAGGAGTCTGAGGTGGAGGGGAAGTAACAGCTGGAGGGGTAGGAATCTTTTCTGGAACAAAAGGAGCAGGCTCCCCCTCAATAGGTGCACCAGAGGAGCTGGCAACCTGAAGTGGAGAGGGAGATGGGGTCATGTTCTCTATAGCTGGAAGATCTTGAGCTTTGGCTGCTTGAACTGGGTTCTGCAATTTCAACTGCCATCTTTGAATGGAACAGATAGAGACTTTCTTCATGTGGTGAAGAACAGTCCCTTTGGAGAAGTTGAACACCTCAGGATTAATCTCATGGAGGAGAAGAGAAATTATCCTGGCATAACTGGGAGCCTTAATGTTGTCCTTTATCTTATCCAAAATCATAATCCCAAACTGAAACTTCTTCCTGCAAACGATTGTTGTCATGATGTCAAACATATTGGTAGAAATGTCTCTGATTGAACTAGTTTTGCACAGAAGTATCTTCCCAATGATATCCACCAAGAGCTTATCTTCTCCATTCATTTCAGAATGGCAGATGATTTGTGCTTCAGGTGAGAGGCCACAGAACATACAAACCCTATCAGAATCTTCTGGACCTAAATGAACTTCTTCATCAATAATAGGCAGTCAAAGAAGTATAGAAACAGAGGTCTTGTTGAGTTTGATTTTGATTCATCTAACTCTGGACTTGAGAACTGTTCCATGTCTCTTGACTTTGACATTCTTGAAGAACTCTGCAACTTCTGGAAACAAGATTTTACATGGCTCCTATAGAACGAAGGTGAGGTCGGCGATGTCGAGGAGTATCAGAAGGTTTCAGAAATCATCTGAAATTTTGGCGATACCGATGACAACTAGTTCTGAACCGATGCCAATCTTGGAGGAAGAGGACATGATCCAAAAATTGGAGAAATATCTGCGGCGGGGAGGAAGATGGCGCGGGCTCTGTAACTTTCAGCGGAAGATGAAACGTCTAGCGACTTACTCGAGAGAGGGAGTTTTGATTCATGTAGAGAGTAAATTCCGGAAATTTCGACTTATATAACACTAATTTTTCTCTAATTAAGAAATAAATAAAGCTTACATACCTAGGAGAGGGCGACATAAGCCTTGAGTTGCGAATAAAGAAATTTGAATCAAGGTAGAAAATTTGTATGTCTGATACTCGACAGACTTGTCAGCACTCGAGTGAAGATATGGAGGTACTCGAGTGGTGATAGCTTGAAGTACTCGAGTCATGTCTGAAAGTACTCGAGTAGATATATTGAAGTACTCGAGTGAAGCTTTATTACTCGAGTAGGTCATTCTACTACTCGAGTAGGTTACTTGAGTGGCTGATAAGGTACTCGAGTAGGTCAAGTGGGTTACTCGAGTAGGTTATTTTCTTACTTGTGTAGTTTACTTCTTACTTGAGTCAAAAAGTTAGGAATTTGTAGAATTTCAACTTTAGACTGATTCTTGATCTCTGAGCCTTCTTGTGAGTCCACCTTCTCTAATATTTTTTGTTGAGCATTCCAAGTTCTGTTTTGAAGAACGATAACTTGGTCTCGTCCAGCGACTTCGTGAAAATATCTGGAATCTACTTATCTGTAGAGACATACTGTAGATCTATATCCCCATGCTCCACATGCTCCCGGATGAAGTGATACCTCAGCTCTATGTGCTTTGTCCGGCTGTGCAAGACTGGGTTGTTGGCTATTGCAATTGTACTGGAAGAGTCGCAAATCAATGGAATGTTCTGAAACTTCATGTTGTAATCTTCAAATTGATTCTTTATCTATAGTAGCTGTGCACAGCAACTGCCTGTAGAGATATACTCTGACTCAGCTGTTGAGATTGCAACACAGTTCTGCTTCTTGCAACTCCAGGAAATAAGCCTTCTTCTAAGGAATTGGCAAGTCCCGGAAGTGCATTTCCTGTCGGCTTTGCTACCTGCAAAATCTGCATCTGAAAAACCAATTAGCTTGCTATCATTACTTCTTGGGTACCATAAGCCAAGATTCGGTGTACCTTTAAGGTATATCAAAATCCGCTTTGCAGCAACGTAGTGAGATTCCTTAGAGTTCACTTGAAATCTAGCACATACACATGTTGAGAACATTATGTCAGGTCTACTAGTAGTAAGGTAGAGCAAAGATCCAATTACGCTGCTGTACATGGTTTCATCAAAAGGTTTCCTTTTCTCATCCTTGTCCAGAGACATAGTTGAACTCATTGGTGTCCTCATAGAGGTTGCGTTCTCCATTCCGAATTTCTTAATTAGCTCTTTGGTGAACTTAGTCTGCGAGATGAAAATTCCATCTTCATATTGTTTCACCTGAAGCCCTAAGAAATACTTCAGCTCGCCCATACTGCTCATTTCAAACTTCCATTACATAAGTTTAGAAAACTTCTTGCAGAGGTTGTCGTCAGTAAAGCCAAAAATGATGTCGTTGACATAGATTTGCACTAGCAAAATCTTGCCTTTTATTTCCCTAAGAAATAATGTCTTATCTATCTTTCCCCTTGTGAACTTGTTCTCAAGAAGAAAGCTAGACATCGTCTTTTACCAAGCTCGAGGAGCTTGTTTCAGACCATATAATGCTTTATGCAATAAGTAAACATAATCGGGAAAGTTAGAATCAACGAAACCTGGAGGTTGTTCCACATACACCTCTTCCTTTATGTCGCCATTAAGGAAGACAGACTTCACGTCCATCTGATAGACGGTGAAGCCTTTGAGTGCAGCATATGCTAGGAATAACCTGATGGGATCCAGCCATGACACTGGAGTGTATGACTGGTCAATGTCGATTCCTTCTTCTTGACGATATCCTTTGCCGATGAGTCTGGCATTGTTCTTTATGATTGTTCCATCCTCGTCTATCTTGTTTCGGTAGACCCATTTTGTCCCAATGACATTCTTACCTTTGGGTCTTGGAACAAGTTTCCATACCTAGCAACGTTTGAACTGATTTAGTTCTTCTTCCATCGTCATTATCCAAGATGCGTCTGAGTTTGCTTCCTCAAACTTCTTTGGTTCAACCCGTAAGACAAAACTCAAGTATAAATTCCCGTTAGTTCTACCTCGACGAGTTCTGACACCATCCCGGGGATCTCCTATGATCTGGTCCATGGGGTGATCCTTCAAATGTCTGAGCTCTAGGGTCCTTGCATCTGGATTGTCTTCAATCACCGGAGTGACTTCATCAACTTGGATGATTTCTTCATCTTGATAATCAACCTCTCCAATAGGGGTTGGAGTGGTGATCCCGTTAGTTTCACCTTTATCTTCAGACGGTTCATCCAAGCCAAGTTCTTTCAACTTTGTACCTGCATCTTCAATGAGCACACTAGAAGAGTTGCCTTGCAGCAAGCTCGTCTCATCAAATACAACATGTATTGATTCTTCTACAACAAGAGTTTTTCTATTAAATATCATGTATGTATTACTATGGCTACTATATCCTACAAAAATACCTTCAAAACTCATTTCTATAAACTTGGTAGTATGATACTTGCAATTGTTAAGCACGAAGCACTTACAACCAAAAATTCTAAAATATAAGACAGTCGGTTTCCTGTCCTTTAGAAGTTCGTAAGGTGTCTTATCGTGGTTTCTGTTTATGAGTGCTCGATATTGCACGTGGCATGCAGTGTTGATGACTTAAGCCCAGAAGTATTTCGAAAGTGAGGCATCACTCAACATGGTCCTGCAGGCCTCTATGAGTGTTCTATTCCTTCTCTCAGCCACTCCGTTCTGTTATGGAGTACGAGGAGAGGAAAACTCATGAAAGATACCCAAGCTTTCACAGAATACTTTCATGACCCCAGACTTGAACTCTGTTCCATTGTCACTTCTGATTTTGACTACGGAACAGTTGTATTCATTCTAGACTTGCCTGACAAAATTTGTAAAGATGTCGAAGGTATCTGACTTGTGTTTCAAAAAGAACACCCACGCAAAGCGCGAGTAATCATCAACAATTACTTACGTATAATCCTTACCTCCCAAACTTCTAACTTGCAGTGGACTGAACAAGTCCATATGCAGTACATGTAAACATCTATTGGAATCTTTGCCAATAACGCTTTTAAAGGTAGCTCTTGTTTGCTTGCCTTTTACACATGCATGACAAGATCTATCTTTGATGTACTTAACATTTGCGGCATCACGTACTAAATTTAGTGAAAATAATTTATTAATAGTTTTGGAATTAATATGTGGTAGTCTCTTGTGCCATTGGTCACCAAGAGATGCATTATCTTTTGCTAAAAAGTACACTGATGTAGAAGAGTCTATACAAATGAAATTTAAATAGAATATGTTTCTGCTTCGAGTGCCGGATAGAATCATTTCCATATTATCAACGGATTTTATCAAGAACTTATCAACATGAAATTCAACTACGTATCCTTTATCGCAGAGTTGGCTTATGCTTATGAGATTGTGTTCCAATCCTTCAACATAAGCTACATCTGAGAAGGATACACTACCGTTAGTGATCATACCATAGCCTTTAGTGATTCCTCAGTCTGAACCTCCAAAGATGACATTTGGCCCGTTCAAGACTGGTGAATAGTTCTTAAGTAAGCTTCTTGTCCCGGTCATGTGCCGAGAGCATCCACTGTCCAAATACCAGATAGGCGTTTTGGTGGCCTTTGGACATACCTGCAATTATGAATTAGTTTGCCTTAGGAACTCAAACACGTTTGGGTCCTTGGTCTCGTGTTATAACACTCCCCTACGAGTATTAGCATTATGAGTGGTCCTTCTCATACTGCCAACTTGAGGAGTTGCAACATTTCTGGGATTAAACCAGCAATCGATGGCAAAGTGACCAATTATGCCACAGCACCAACAGTCGAACCTGTTGTATCTTTGCCTTAGATTCTCCTACTTGACCTTTTGAGATGGTGGTCTAGCAGGGGTAGCATTCTTGGAGGAAGAAACATCATGGCGATGGCAATCATGTGATTTCTTCTCCTTCAATGGTTTTTCCAGAACGGGCTTTACCTTTGGTGCTTTCTTGAAGTTATGACCATGATTGAAAGCTCCATAGCTCTTAAGAATGACTTGTTCATTAGGTGCCTTAAAGACACTCTCATCAAAGTTTCTAGGGTGAGTCCATCCTTGGTAGCGGGACTTTGGCACTACATAGGTAGGCCTGGTCATGTGACCGTAGGATGAGTCAAGATCAAACTCATTAGTTGGAAATATGACTTTCTTGAACGAAGTCTGATCTTGAGGGGCTTTCGCCTTCTCTTTGGCCAAAGCCATCTTGGAGGCCTTATTATTTCTTTGAGCCTTATTCCTCATAGAAGACTTACTAGGAGATTCTACATGGCCTAATCCAGCACCCTTGGCCTTAGCTGAGAATTCAGCAATGAATGGAAGAACTGTCTTAGGCTTCAAGAAACTTTCAACAAGATTCTTTTCAGCAGCGAGTTGTTCTTCCAACTCTTTGATGATTTTCTATTTTAAGTCAAGGTAATCAAGAGCTTTGTTATATTCTTCAATGACAGCATTGAAGTTTTCGCTGAGCGAGTCGGTCTTAGCAACTTCCTCTCTTAGAGTGCTCTCTTCAGCTTTTAGAGACTTTATCTCTTTAGCTTGAGTTTTCACAACTCGTCGACATTTTTCGTAAGCCATGATTAACTCCTTGTACTTGGACATAATTTCAGACTCATTATCAAAAGTGCTGTCCTCACGATCATGCTCAGAAGCTTCAGATTCTGAAAGAGGAGTGTGAGAGTTTACCTTCCCAGTGAACTCGGGCGCTTGTTCGTCATCAGTCTGAGTCATAAGCCCAAAGTAGGCTTCTTCTTCTTCACTCGACTCAGATGAGTCAGAGTCACTAAGAATTTTGCCCTTCTTGGCTATCAGGCTCTTCTCTGTCCTCTTCTTATTATATGAGGACTTCTTTTCTTCTCTCTTTCCACCATCCTTCTTCTTGTGGGGGCAGTCAGCAATGACATGACCTGGCTTATTACAACAGTAACAAACGATGTCAGCGGAAATATGTTTGTTCGGTTTAGAAGCATACCTGTCATGGCTACTTGAGCCTTTTCTGTGTCGATCACTATCATGTCGTGATCTTCTGTAGGAGGCATCCTTGCCTTTCGAATGCTTCTTTTTGTTCAAGAATTTCTTGAACTGACGTGAGAGCAGAGAGAACTCTCCTTCAGATTGCTCAGAGCCTGAGGTACTTGGCTCCGAGGTTTCTTCTTCACTAACTTCTTGTGCTGGGGCAGGAGATGTATCCTTTGACTTCCTCGAGGTGTCTGCCTTTTGAGCAACAGACTTCTCCTTGGATGCAAACTTGTTATTCTCTTCTTCAGCCTTTCTGGTGCTGAGTTGAAGCCCATATGACATTAGCTTCTTGAAGAGATTCTGCGGGTCCGTCTCAGCTAGCTTCCCAAACTCCCGGATAGCACAGACTTTGTTATCCCATTCCTTAGTTAGGGATCTTAGGAATTTATCATTTAGCTCTCTTTTGTGAAGACTCGACCATATACCCTTAGGACATTAACTATCTTGAAGAAGTTCTCAAAAGTGTCAGCAATGGTGTCCTTGTGTTCTTGTCAAAAGGCTTCATATTTCTGATTCAGAAGGGATCTTTAATCATCCCTAACTTCTTTTGTACCTTCCATCAAAGTGACTAGGGACTGCCACATCTCCTTGGAAGACTAGCAGTGGATAAAGTTCTGCAACATGGAGTCATCGACTGCACTTGCTATTATATTCTTGGCCTTCTTATCTAAAGACACAAGTGCAATATCGTCTTTGTCTAGATCCATCAATTTCTTTTGAACTTTCTTTATAGGATCTATTGTGGAGACAGTATGGGAATGTAAGGACCTTCTTCAACTATCATGAGGATCCTTGGATCCACAACTTCCATGAAAAATCTGATTCTTTCTTTCCATATGGGAACATTATTTTTGGTGCACAATGCAAGCTTGGCAAAATCTTTAGCGTTATCCATGCTTGGAAAATTCTCAAAAGACAACTAGTCAGATCTGATCAAGATGTTAACATTTTATTGATCAACATGGCTCTGATACCAATTGAAAGAGTTCAGTTGTCTACCTAAATCACCTAGAGGGGGGTGAATAGGTGAGTTATGTGTCTTTTTGCGGAATAAAAATTTAGAGACTATGCACACAATTATCTACCAAGCAATCACAGATGACAAAAGATTTATAGTGGTTCCCCAACCTTGGGTACATCCACTTTCCCTCACCGATCTAGCAAAGAACTAGACTCGGCTACTCCACTATCTCAGATTGAAAACCAATCCTACGTCTCGGAACAAAGTTCCTACAATCTCGATCCACAACATGGATCTACACTCAGAAGATAAAACTTCTTACAACTCGGAGACAAAACTCCTACACTCAGAGAGACTTCTCCTACAAGAATGAAATTGAAAGTATATGAAAATACAAACAGTAAATCTTTCTCAGATCTGAAAACAGTCAGCCCGAATCTTCTTCTTTGATCTTTGCGGCTCTATCAAAGAATTTGAAGAAGAATCTCGGCAAAAGCTAGATCTTAAATTTTTTTGCTTCGCACGATCAGATAGATGATGAAGAATTGAAAGACAATGTCTATCTGTGAATCTTCTTGATCTGAATCTTCTGGATCGAAAACCCTAGTCGAATATGCGCGATGAAGGTCGGCGATGGCGGCTTTCGTTTTTAGAGAGAGAGAATGAGATTCATAAAATACTTAGAATAATCTTGACAGAACTTGTTAGGGTTTGTCGGTTTTGATAAGACTTTATATAAGATCTTCCCTAACGGTCATAATTAGTCTTAATGACGTACACGTGGACCAATCACGTCAAGACATTTGAAATTTTCGTCAAATATGGACTTAGCAATTTTCTGAAAAGATTGATTGAATTACTCGAGTGAAGGTTTACCTACTCAAGTACTATATAAGATTACTCGAGAGAATAGAAGAGGACTACTCGAGTAGATGACTTAGAGAAAATCCAGAAATGATGAGCAGCTACTCGAGTACACAAAGTCTTACTCGAGTGCTAATATAGTTACTCGAGATGAGGATTTGAACTACTCTAGTACAAGAAATACTAATCGAGAGAATAAAGATTAACTACTCGAGAGGTAGAGGAACTACTCGAGTCAAGGACTTAGAATATTTTCTGGAAGAAAAATCTGGGTTACTCGAGTAGTGAAACTGGACTACTCGAGAGGATACAAACTACTCGAGTATGCAGATATAGCTACTCGAGTAATGGACTTAGAAAAATTTTGAGGAATGAAAATCTTGTTACTCGAGAATTAAACCTGGGCTACTCGAGTAGTAGATAGACTACTCGAGTACATGAACTTGACTACTCGAGTGAGGTAAAATTACACAAAATCCAGTCTTCTGTAACTCGAGACAAAAGACTAAACTACTCGAGTACTTATTTGACTACTCGAGTAATTTACTTAGAAAACTTTCTGAAGAAGAAATTCTGTTAACACGAGAATGAGAGAGGATCTACTCGAGTAGTTGACTTAGTTATTCGAGAGCTATAATTTGGCTACTCGAGAGCTAGTTCCTTTACTCGAGTACAGATAGTTTTACTCGAGTATTTACTAAGTATTTCACTCGAGTAAGTAAGTATCTACTCGAGTAAAGTACTTAGCAAAAATTCCTTCAACAGAATTTTCTCGTCTTTAGTGAGTTCAGCAATAAGTCTTTCTCCATACAGTCCTAGTGCTTGAATATGAAGTGTATCCCAATAGAGAGACTACATATGAGTCAATACCATGGATCACACAATGAGGGATTTCATTGTATGGTCCTGTGTTTGGTGACCCAATTGTAGACCGACATTGGTCTACACTTGGCAATAATGTCCTGGAAACACATAAATCAAACAAAACATCAAATAAAACTTAATTCATCTTAGTTCAAGGGTGACTTCAGCAAATCTGGGTTAATGTGGATACAATACCCAACAGTGTGGATCTGAGATAGGGCTGTCCTCCCAGCCTGAGTTTAGGGCCTTGTGCCTGAGGTATGTGACTGAAGAGTCACTGAGCTATAAGTGACAAGCTTGTCGCTGAGATTGTAGGCCTTGGAGGAGGCTGAGTTGTAGGTACCTGAAAGTGTACTGAGTTGTAGGAGTGCTGCAGCACTCTGAGAGAAGGGTCGTGTGCCTGAAGCTGTAGGACTGAAGAGCCTGAGTGTAGGCCTTAGAAATAAGGCCGAGGTAGGTGATCAGTGGATCACTGAGCTATAAGAGTTCTGTAGAGCTTTGAGGTAGGAACCCTTGTGGTTCTGAGTTGGATTCTGAGAAGAATGTGTGTGTAAGGCTGAGTGCCTGAGGTGTAAGCTCTGAGGAGCATAAGTGGAGGAGTTTGTGTCGAGTCCAATAAATAAGTTGGATAGGTGGAGAGGGAAAGTGTATGTACACAATTGGGGAGCCACTATAAATTCTGGTGTTTGCTGTGTGTGCTTATTTTTCTTTGTGATTGCAAGAATTAAGGACAAGATCTAGATAGAACAAGTTGAAAATGGCAAAAGATTTATTAAAAGCTCAAAGACCTATTCACCCCACCCCCCCCCCCCCCCTCTAGGTGATTAGCTAACCTAAAGTTAAATAACTTTCAAGTGGTATCAGAGGTAGGTTGCTAAAAAAGGATTTAACAATTTGAGTATACCTCAAAGGTTAGCTAAAAGGGTTACACATGTGGGTTCAAAAGAGAACCACAAGGAATGGAGCTTCAAAACTGCAATAAGGAAAACTTTACGACTTGGAAAGAAAGGATCAAGCAAATCATGGAAGCCTCTGATCCTAGGGTCCTTGCAACAGTTCAAGAAGGACCTTTCATCCCCATGAAGGTCTTAACATCAGATGCAAGCATCCAGGCTCCAAAGAGTTATGCAGAGATGTCTGAAGAAGAAATCAACTTTGCATCTATGGACAAGAGGGCACAACACATCATAGTGAGTGCCATGGATGACTCAACCCTCATGAGAGTGGTCCACTGCAAGTCAGCTAAAGAGAAGTGGGATTCTCTCACTGGCTATATGGAAGGGACAGAGAAAGACAGTCTTTCTGACAATGGTTCAGAGTCTGAAGATGAGAAGAAGAAGAAAAGTCATTTGTGGCTAAGAAGGAGAGAAGCTGGACAGATTCTTCATCCTCAGATTTTGAAGATAAAGAGGAAGAAGCCTATATAGGGCTGGTATCTGTTGCTGTAGAGCCAGGATAAGAGGAGGAATATCCTGCTGCCAGGATAGGAATCAGGGCCCCTCTGTCACACTTAGATAGTGACAATGAGGAGGATGAAGAAAAATATGGATGTCATGGGTTGATTTCAATGTTATACACTCCAGTCCAGATATTAGCGGTCAGGCGGCTTGCAGATCGGCGGCTAGAGCAAGCATTGGAATAAGGGGTAGTCCGCGCGGCTTGGGTTACGGTCTGGCGACCTGGCTTACTGAGTGGACTCCACAGCAGTAGACCGGCGGCTTGTATTTGAGTCCGCGCGGCTTGCTTCTCTTGTCTTTTTTTTATAATCTTTGTTTTTCCTTGGGTGTTGGTTGGTGAAGCATGTCTCTCCATGTAGGTCTCGCTGTGTAGAGAAGTTAGCTGTGAATCAATAAAGATGCTTGTGCTGCATGTGTTTGCTGGTTGATTGACTTCAGTTGAGATTACCCCTGCTCACTCCAGGTTACAAGGAATTTCCGCGTGATTAAGGTATGAACTGGATAGTTCTGAGAATATTAATTTGGCTTTAGGCTATCTTGCTGACGACCTGGAGAGAATTCAACATGGTAGTAGTGCCAGGTTATTGAATTTTAATATGGTATCAGAGCCAGGTTCAGTTGCTTGAGCAGTGAAATTGTCTCGGAGCTAGTTGGAGTGGATAAGCAGTGATCAACTGAAGTGGTTGTTACTCTTTGAAGAGGGAACTAGTGGTAGAACCATGGCAGTGGAGGATGTAAGTTATCTTAGAATTGATCTCCTTGCAGAGATGAACTTTGATAGGTGGAAGTCTTGTATGGAGAGCTTTCTCTTGGCGAGGACCTTTGGGAGGTTGTATGCGGAGCAAAAAGATAAGAGGCTACTGCTGGCAATGCTGAAGAGATGAGAGCTTGGAAGGAGACAAATGCAAAAGCAGAGTCTATTCTCAAGCAGGTGATCTCATCGGAGCTCTTGGACCACATCAGTGGATGTCGGTCAGCTGCGGAGGTTTGGACTTCCTTTGATGGGTTATTCAGGAAGGAGGTGAAGGTTACTGCAGAGGATGGTCCTTCTACTTCATATCAACAAGAGAGAAGTGTTTCTCCTAGTCGAGATGGGAAGAGGAAGGAAGGACCAAGGTGCTATAAATGCAAGCAACATGGTCATCTCAGGAAGGAGTGCAAGGTTACCTTGCTCTCGGCGAACATATCTCATGCTGAAGGTAAGGAGAAGAACTTTGTTGGGTCTTCAACAAGTTCTGGTGCTGATCGGATGAAGGTCAGTGATAGTGCAGCTATCTGGTATGAAAGACTGGGACATGTAGGGATGGACAAGCTAAAAGCAATGGCGGAAAGAAGACTCGTAAGAGGCTTGCCTAGATTGTCATCCTATGACGATGGTCAGGGGTGTGCGGGATGTCAACAAAGTGAAGCTTATCACTTCATGGTTGATAAGGCACAATCCAGATATAAAGCACTATTTGCGGTTGTCCATTGTGCTCTGATTGGACCGACCGTCACTGCCAGTCTTGGAGGTAGCAGGTACATGTTGATTTTGGTTGATGACTATTCAAGGTATACTTGGGTATACTTCATGAAGAATAAGTCCAATATGATGCGCTTGTTTGTAGAGTTCAAGAAGCTTGTGGAAGGACAGCTTGGCCTGAGGATCAAGAAGTTGAGGACAAGCATCGGTGGTGAGTTTGGCTCAATCGAGTTCTCAAACTTTTGCAAGAAGCAAGGGATCCGGAAGGAGCTTTCTTGTGGATATACTTCACAGCAAGGCAGTATTGCAGCTCGGATGATCCATTGGTTAACGCAGACCTGCAAGTGTTGGCTTCAGAGTAAAGGCATTCCTAAGGCTCTTTGGGCGGAAGGGATGGCCTGTGCTGCTCATGTCATGAATCAGATGTCTCTTAGTCCGATTTATGTGAAGACTCCTTATGATCTGATGTTCGGAGTAAAGCCCAGCGTGAAGCACCTACGGGTGTTTGGATCTACCTAATACATACACTCTTCGGGTGCTCTCAAGACAAAGTTAGCCTTTGTTGGGTATGAAGAGTAGAGGAGAAGATGGATGTGTATAGATCCTGCGATGAAGAGACTCGTCGTGTCGAGAGACGTCGTCTTCGATGAGTTGACGCTGTATTGTGGTAGCTCTCATGTGGAGCTAGAGATGAGCAGGTTAGATGGTGGGCTGAAGGAGGCTTCAACTAAGGTTCATGTGGAGTTGCCTGAGTCACCAGGAGCTCCAGGTTGTTCTAGCTCCGGGGCAAAGGCGTTAGGGTCAGGAAGTAGGGGGAGCGATGCTCCAGGTACTTCTGGCTTGAAGGCAGAGGCCTTCAGTTCAGGAAGCAGGGGGAGCGATGTTCCAGGCAGTTCTTGTTCAATAGGGGAGTCTTCTAGTTCAGGTAGCAGGGGGAGCGTTGCTCCAGGTACTCCTGGTTCCAGTAAGGAGGCGTCCTATTCAGGAAGCAAGGGGTGCATTATTCTGGGTTTTCCCGGGAACGGAGCTGGTTCAGAAGCAGCGGAGGTGGTTAGTCGTTATCCGGTTCTTCAGAAATCGATGAGGATCAGTAAGCCACCAGCTCGATATAGTGAAGGGAACACGGCAGGCTTGATTCCATGTTTCCTTGCTAGCCCTCAGGTTGAGCAAATTTCTTCTGGCTGTGATGACCCCACTAGAATCAAGGAGGTGGTTGACACCAAGGCTGAAGAGGAGTCTTCTCTTAGAGGTAACAAGGCTTGGGCTTTTGTGCCCAAGGTAGTTGGTGATACTCCTGTGATGCATGAGTGGAGGTTGAAGCTGAAGAAGGAAGAGGGAAGCATGGATCCTTTTGGGAGATGCTGGAGGGCTCCCTCATGGTCCAGGATATGCGGGGCGAGGACTATTTCTTGGACATTTCTTCGTAGATGCTATCGGAGGGATCAGGTGCAAGGTTACGGGAGCTGCTGAAGTTATTCACCACTTCTCACTTCAAGGGGGAGTGTTGAAATTTGTGAAGTGAAAGTGGGTGAATGGAGCACTTGGACCTATCCGCGCGGACTACGCGGACAGGGTTGGCGGACTGCTAAGTTGGCAGGGATGTTGCAGACGGTTTGCTCTGTAGCGGCCTGGGCGGTCTGTTTGCGCGGACTACGCGAGCAGCAGTGGCGATTAGCCAGGTCGGCTTATGCTCATCAGGCAGTTGGATCCCAGGAAGTAACCGGGAGGATAGAAACTCTAGCCGCAGAGTCCGGCATGAAGAGGACTGAAGAACTGGAGCTCGGCAGACCGGTTTGGTAGTTTCCTTGGTCTTGCTCTGGTGCAGCGGCAAGTGGAAGCCGCAGAGACCGCCAATCAGTGTGGACTGATACTGGAGCTCGCTGGGACAGGCGGACTAGTTCCAGTGTCCGCCAGTAAGTGCGGACTAGCCGTAGTGGCCAGTGGTGTGGACTTGGTTGGGTCTGAACCAAGTCCATGTTTAGCTCAGTCCCGGGAGATCGCGCAGTGGAGTGCGGACTACTTCCCAGTCCGCCAAGCTCGGCAGAAGTGCATGTGCCTTAGTTGCGAGTTTGGGGATCACCGGACTAGAGGTTGTGTTCGCAACTGTGGGTGGACTGATGTTAGGTGTCCGCTGAGTCCGGCAGGAGCTTTTGTGGCAAAGCTATGGGATCGGGATGTGCGGACTGAAGCAGGGTGTCCCCTGAGTCCGACAGCTGCCTTGTTGGCATGGCTGTGGACTTGGGATATGCGGACTGGAGCAGTCTGCGGGATATGCAAACTGTAGTCTGCGGTATATGCAGACTGGAAGTTTGCTGTGTAAGCAGACTAGAGCTGGAGTTTGCTGAGTCCGGAAGGTGTCTTGGTAACAAGGCTATGGACTCGGCTTGCGGACTGGAGTTGTCTGCAGGGTATGCAGACTAGTGTTGTCCATAGTATGGGCGGACTAGAACAGCATGTCCGCCTAAGTCCGGCAGTTGCCTTGGTGGCGAAGCCGTGGGCTCGGGATTGGCGGACTGAAGTGTTGTGTCCGTGGATTAGCGGACTGTTGCTGCAGAGTCCGGCTGTGGTGGTCCTGGCTTGGCCCTTGGCGACAAGGAGGACTGGTGTTGCTATCCGGCCATGGTGATATCTTGGCAGTTTGGCCTTTGGCGACAAGGCGGACTGGAGATTGGAGTCCGGCCTTGGAGAAGCTAGGCGGGCTGTCTATCTTGCACAGGTGCGGCGGACTGGTATGTATCCGCAAACTGCGGAGAAGTCTTGCTGCAGGATGTGGCAGTAATCCTATAGGTTAGGGCAGTGACCACACTCATCATCGTTCCTATAAATTGTACCCCTATCACATCAGGAATAAGGAACCTCCATGTGTAAGTGAACAGTAACTTGAGCCCGCACAGGTTGCTACGCACTGCCTTTTGGTGTCTACGCAGTTTGATTGAGTTGACCGGGTTGTGCTGCTGTGCGGTTGTGCGGATAGCGCTGGAAAGCCAGGACTTGGATCTGATTGTGGTCAGGGACAATGCGAACTCTGCGGTTAAGCAACATGCGGAAAACAGCAGGTCACAGACAACGACCAGACGGTCTTCTCTTTGGCAACTTCGTTCGGGGTTCAAGAAGTCTCCTGCTTCAGGTGGACTGTTCTATTCGGCATCGCAGCTTATGCGGTCTGGTGGCTAGGCGACCTCGCGGTCAGGCGGCTTGCTAATCGGTGGCTAGAGCAAGTATTGGAATAAGGGGTAGTCTGCGCGGCTTGGGTTGCGGTCTGGCGACCTATCAGACTGAGCGGACTCCACAGCAGTAGACCGGCGGCTTGCATTTGAGTCCGCGCGGCTTGCTTCTCTTGTCTTGTTTTTTGTAGTCTCTATTTTTCTTGGGTGTTGGTTGGTGAAGCATGTCTCGCCATGTATGTCTCGTTGTGTAGAGAAGTTAGCTGTGAATCAATAAAGACGCTTGTGCTGCATGTGTTTGCTGGTTGATTGACTTCAGTTGAGATTACCCCTGCTCACTCCAGGTTCCTGGGAATTTTCGCATGATCAAGGTGTGAACTCGATAATTCTGAGAATATTAATTTGGCTTTAGGCTATCTTGCTGACCACCTGGAGAGAATTCAACGTGGTAGTAGTGTCAGGTTGTTGAATTTTAACATAACTTTCAAGCTTGATGGGAAGAAAATTTCCAGCCGCCTCTATCAATTTCTCTTTCTGTTTGTTTGATTCGTTAACCCTAATCTCTTTTCTATTTCCCCTTTTATATGTGTTGATTTGAATCAATGGCACCATAGTATGTGGGCCCACCAAGGATTGGTGAGCGTCATCTCCATCAGAAAGGCACAAAACATCTTTCGGCACTGTAGCACCTTTCCCGCAATGACTTCCTGTAATTTTGACTTTGATGACGTCAGCAGTGGTCATCAATATCTGGACTTAGAGAATATTCCAGAATCCCATCAAGCATTGAGTGGTGTTAAGACACTCAACGCCATCAGGCTTGGCTCTCAGTGCTTCTGGACTTAGAACATTCTCTGGTTTTGTCTCAGCGGTCTTAGTGGTTTTTCATTATCAGCTGAGACAAGACTTTGTCTCAGCGCTTTCTTCTTGTCTGTTGTCTCAGCGATTTTTGCACTTAACTGTTTAAGCGGTTTTGTCTCAGCGGTCTCAGCGGTTTTTCATTTATCAACTGAGACAATCTTTTGTTTCAACGCTTTCTTCTTATCTGTTATCTCAGCGGTTTTTGCACTTTACTGTCTCAGCGGTTTCCCTCTTAATAGGCTCAGCACTTCCTTTTTCATTAGAAGTGTTTAGTGAACCTGCTTCACTCAACGCTTCTGGACTTAGATAATTACCAGCTAGTTTTATCTAATCTATTTACCTCTTAACTGTCTCAGTACTTTCTGCGTTATTAGAATCGTTGAGTGAA
Source organism: Platanthera guangdongensis (assembly GCA_039583875.1). Taxonomy (NCBI): domain Eukaryota; kingdom Viridiplantae; phylum Streptophyta; class Magnoliopsida; order Asparagales; family Orchidaceae; genus Platanthera; species Platanthera guangdongensis. The sequence goes on along the minus strand of CM077156.1, from coordinate 141,897,701 downwards.
CGTGCTTCACTCAACGCTTCTGGACTTAGAAATTTCCATCCAATTTTGCCTCTGTTGTCTCAGCCATCTCAACGCCATCTTCTCAGCTATCTCAGTTGTCTTAGCGATCTCAACGATTTCTTCTTAGTTGTCTTCAGCTATCTCAACGCTATCTTCCCAACTGTCTCAGCTATCTCAGTGGTCTCAATGCCTTCTTCTAAGCGGTCTCAATGCTTTTGCCTTAGACAGATTTTTTGGATTTAGCTTGACAAGCTTTGAGCTGAGCTCGACGAACCACAAACTGAGCTTGACGAACTTTGATCTTCTCAGCGGTCTCAGCGCTTTTTGCCTTAGTCACTTTTTCTCTTGCTTTAGCTTGACAAGCATTGGGCTGAGCTCGATGAACTGTAACCTGAGCTCGACAAACTTGGAGCTGAGTTCGACGAATTATGAATCCTGAGTTCTTAAGCTTAACACAAGGAATGCTGAGTTGAGTTCGACGAACTCTGAGCTGAGTTCGACGAAATTTGAGTTTACTGCCCAACTCATTTTATTTACTTATCCAATCATGGACTACCTGCATGCAAGAACTAGAGCACACATCAAATACATTATGCCCCTTAACATGATTGGTGATACCACTTCAAATCCTAAGGAACATTGTAGGGCATAATTCCCAACATCTGTGTCGGTAGCGGGTACTGATACTGCGATAAAGAAGCAACCCCTCTACTTAAATAATAATGTGTGCACCTCATAGGTAGAGGGAACAAAAATTAAGAAGAGGAGGAGTGCTCCTCACTCACCTCACCAAAATATATATCCTTGCCTAACATGGTATCATCGTCATCAGGAGGGCTGCAAGGAGGGAAGAGAATGAACAGGGCTCCCCCTATGGAGCAATAAACCTCCTCACATAAGGAGATATTTTCCTTATTGACTTGAACAGAATGGTCCATGCCCTCCTGGAGTACCCATGACAAATCAACACTCACAATTTCAGACAATGGAAGGGGTTAGAAAATAAGATAATGCAAAGGCATAAATGATCTCTTATCATGGGAGTGATCTTTATTTCACTCCCAGCTGGTTCTGAAGCTTGATCGATGTCGGTATCATAAGCATCATAATAAGGGGGACTTGAGAACTCATGGGCCTCGGTGGTGAGTTGGATCTCATCATCTAATGAAGAAGTGTAATACTCCTCATCAGAAAGGATATCCTCTTCATCCCACTTTGGCGCGTCATTGTGCTCCAAAGAATCATTTCCTCCCTTGAAGATACCAATATCTTTTTTCCACTTTGGTGTATCCTCTGGTTCTAGATCATCACCTTACACAATATTTTCGACAGGATTGACAAAAATAGGTGTATAAAAGGTTTGCAAAGAAAATTGAGGAACACCATTTGTATCTAATTCAAAAAGTGTATGTTCAGGTTCCTCCGTAGGTGAATCACAAAGGTGAAGAATGTATATGGGGAGGTAGCTCCTCCATGTCATCTCACCGATCACCAACGATAATGATGTGTATATCCATAATAGTCCCGCATAGAAAAGGTGGTAATGCGCACATATCATCAGAACCTCAAGGAATGCCAGAATGAGAAGAAGATGAGATGATTTGGATAATTGGTTTGTTGTCCACCTCTGTTTCGCGCTAAAATGGAATACAATCTTTCAAAGCGTGTTTGGTGTTACAATTAAACAAACACTTCCTAACATTACTGATCGATAGCCAAGGTTTTGATTCAAAAGGTCAAGGGACTATTTGATGTGGGGACATAAGGCTATAATAATTTGTCGCCCAATATTGGGGACCTAAATACTCTATGTTTTGTGAACCATGAATGATACCCAACAATCGTCATATAACACGCATCAATAGTATGACTAAACGATCCACACCACTTGCATCTCACATGTGTATACATTTTATTTTATTTGGAACGGATGCGGATAGAAAAAAATTAACTTTTCTTTGCAAAAACAAACTATACATGGAAATTATTTCAGACACGGATAACCTGCTTTATAAACTTTAAAATAGATGAGGCTAAAATAAACTTAAAAATGCAATTTAATATTTTTTAATAAGGACATGCAATAAATAACATTACAAATAAAAATAAGAAAAGAAAAGAGAAACTTGAGCTCCAAATACTCAAGCTTCACTAATATTGGAAGAAAAACACTAAATTAGTTTCACCTTCCTGGCAACGACGCCAAAACATGATATGCCCAAAATAGATATATGTAAATTATGCAAGTGCATGTGCCAGATCAAGTAATAATACGTGAGTAAAGATCGTTTCCATGGAAAGATGTTGAATTCAGTGCTTGTAAATACCAATTTTGTCTTTTCTTTAAATCCAAGTTATCAATACCAATGGGTTTAATTATTAAAACTATAAGTGAAATCTCATAATTAAAGTGAACTACAGAACCTAGAGAAATTACTTTCTTATCAGTTATGCGTAAAATAATCTTGTATCATGATTTTTTAAGTCTAGCGCGATGAATCTTTGAATGTGAATTTATGAAAATGTGTGGCGAAATGTCTTGCAATGATTTTAGAATAGAAATTCATATCTCTTATTATCATAAATACCTAATCTCATATTTCTCTTGTCATCTCTAACTCAGATGAAATAAAGAACCGCTTAGCGGAAAAAAATTTATGTTGCTAACACCAAGAGAAAATCTCTTTCTCCCTTCAAATGTTATATCAAATCTATGACGTACTTAAATAACTTATCTCTCAAATTATGAAGCATAGTATAAAGGCAAAACCTTGGACAAAAGTTCCAAAATACATGTCATACATTCAATAAAGATCATTCAACACACAATCATAAAGAAAAATAAGAACATCATCATCACATTAAGACATAGTACTTTCACAATACAAAATTGAGGAAGTTAGTTCATGAAGATGGAAGAAAACCACAAAATTAGAAAGATCTTACATCACATAATGATAGAAGTTCAGAAACTTACAGGAATCTGCTCTCTGTTTACGCCAAGACAGTTCTTCGTTTAAGATTCGGTGCGCGCTCGTTCTTCCTCTCCAAGGATTTTGAAATTCCTATTATACAAAGCTCTCCATTACTCCAGAATAACCCCCCCATTAAAAACGTCCAGCCCTTGCTCAAAAGTTGTCTCCTTCCATTTTTGCAAATGACACCTTTTTAATTTTAAAATTTGAAATTCGTCCACTTTGTTGCAACCTTTTTTCTGAAGGTTGCAACCTTTTTTCAGGTCGTGATGTTTGGGCAGATTTATTCCCCCAGCAGATTTCTTCAGCGTTTCTAGCAATAACAAGTTGAAAAAATACTGAATTAGCCACAAATCAAATAAATATAAATTTACTTTCAATTCTATTTCATATAAACTCATTTTCTACATTTATGACGAATATTAAGTCCAAAAATGGGCTAGATAACTTCTTTCTGAGAAGTTATCACATGTATGGCCCGAATATCTTCTCTCACCCTCTGTACATTCTTCTAGGAAGTGTCCTCTAGTGGAGATGAACGCAACTACACCGGTGGTATGATTATCTACAGCACGGATGGATGCCCGCTCTTGGTGTCATGTTCAGCATTTTGTTTCAATGTTTCCATCTCCTCCTCTAGCCGGATGATGTGGGTGCAAGCACCCTAGAACTCTTCCCTTAGGGTAGGTATCACTAAGTTCTTTGCTGGCACCAAAGGTATGAGTTCTAGTTCTTTATATTTAATGAGAATACTATAGGAGGCATGTTTTTAGTAGGCATACCAACGGTGAGATCCTCTTCTGGTGACTGTCAAGTGTCCCCTGTTAAATTTTCTCAAAGCGGTCAGCAAGGTAGCCTAAAACCAAATTAATATTCTCAGAACTACCCAGTTCACACTTTGATCATGCGGAAACCTAAGAAGCAAGTTTAACACCAACCACAAATGGAAGAACAAGCACGTCTTATATTCATTCACACTTCTTTACAAGGCGAGGTATACGTAACGAGACATGATTTCGCTAGTACACAAGCTACAAACAGAAAGAACAAAACAAGCCGGGCGAACAGCACTGGAGACCGCCTAGTCCGCCAAAGGATGTCGAAGCCGCCCGAGATGCAACTGCTACAATTTGAATAGCACACGGAGTCTGCCGAGACCGCGATGTCAAGCGGACACACCGTTATTCGCTGCCTGCTGGAGAACTGAGGAACAGACCGCCTACCCGCCTGAGACCGGCGGACAAGTTATTGGCACTTGAACAAGCTGAAGCACAAAACTGACAAGCCGCCAAAGTGACCAGCTGAGACCGCAGAGACCGCACACTTCAATGCCCAACTCCTGGCTCCTTGAAGCTAGTCGCGCGACCTGCACATAGTAGACCGTCAGCACTACTCAATCCGCGCGAACAGAAAACCGCAGACCACAACACTTGCCCAAGCCCAACTTACTGTTCACTCCATTTCTGTAGACATGCCGGGGAGTTCTATTTATAAGCGAGGTGAGGAGTGTGGTCACCGCCCTAGCCCGCGCGCTAACTCAACCCAGTCTGCCAAGTCCGCACGGACTTGACCAGACCATACCTCCAGGAGCCAGAACAACAAAAGCCAGTCCGCCTCTATGCGGACTCACATGCTGCCGACTTGCCTAACACTGGCACAAAGCTAGTCCACCCAAAGCAAACATCGCTAGACCGCCACCCAACACAGCACGCGGACACCCCCCCCCCCCTCCCCCACAACACAAGTTGCAACAGCCCACAATACCATATTACACGGACTCAGGAGACAGTCCGCAGAGCTCGACAAACAACGCTACCCCATCAAGTGTCCACGACCAATAGGCAGTCCACCCGATCAACAACGGACTCTGCGGACACTGCGGACACTAAGAACTTGTCATAGCAAACGACCAAGTCCAGCAGCCCACCAAGCACTGGAGCGAGCACGGCGGACACAAAAGCTCCAGACCGCCAACCAACAGGTCAGTCCGCCCCTGGATGGGTAACATCCACTTCATCATGGATAGCTCGACAAGAAGCAAGGCACCGTCCACACAGATGCGGACTCCTCGGACGCCAAAGCACGGAAAAGGGCAGAGTCCGCAAGCTCTACCCGCAGAGCTCTCCACAACGGTGACCTGTCGGACTCCAACACCAGTCCACACAGTCCTCCATAGCAGAACATCGCTGCACCACCTGAGCTCAGCAAAGGACACAGCCGAACTCCAAGGCCAGTCCGCAACAACAGACACCGCGGACTCGCCAGTTCGTCAAGCCTCCTGTGGAAGAACTCCCAAACCGCTGGATAACAGGCTTGCAAAACCACAAGGCCGCAGATCAACACATCCTTCAGCCCGCGAACTGCAGTCCGCTCAAACCGCTTCGCTAGAAGCTCAACCTTAGTCATAGCCTAGCCAAGCCACATAGCAGTCCGCACAAGCCGCTCCCAAGAACAGCCAAGCCACCAAGACAGCCAGTCAACAGGATGCACCAGGAGTTCGCACAGGATGCGGACACAGTCCGCACAGGCCGCTTAGACCCCTGGCCTATCCATCACCCACTTCCACTTCACAAATTTCAACACTCCCCCTTGAAGTGAGAAGTGGTGATCAAGCCCAGCAAGCTACATAACCGCTGAAAAGGCCCCTTCGACAGCGGCTTCGTGAAGATGTCAGCAAGATTATCTTCACTCCGAACATGCCCGACCAGAAGAGATCCCTCCAACACCTTCTCCCTTATGAAGTGGTGTTCGATCTCAATATGCTTGGTCCTTGCGTGACACACTGGATTGTTTAACAGTTTGAGAGCACTCTCATTGTCACCCCGAAGTAAATTAGGCCCTTGCACTTCTTCATGAACATCCTCTACAAGCCTCCGCAACCAGATGGCTTCTCGAGCAGCCAAGGCCGAAGCCTTATACTCAACTTCTATAGTAGACACGGACACTGAATCCTGCTTCTTGCTACACCACGAAATTCAAGCTGAACCACAAGTGAAAACATAACCCGAAGTTGATCTCCGATCATCCGAGTCACCACCATAGTCAGCATTCGTGTACCCAAGCAAAGCAAAGTCTGCATCTATACTATAGAGGAGTCCCATATCAGAAGTTGACTTGACATACTTCAGAATGTTCTTCTTCGCCATCAGGTGAGACTTCCTTGGTTCAGCAATAAACCGACTTACTCGGCCAACAGCATAAGCAATGTTTGGCCTTGTAATCATCAGGTAGATCAAGCTTCCTACAAGAGCTCTGAACACCAAGGGATCAGGAAGAACCCTTCCTTCATCTCGTCGAAGCTTCAGCCCATGTTCTAGTGGAGTAGAGCAACTCTTCCCTTCGCCCATGCCAAACCGACTTACAATGCGATCTGCATATCCCTTCTGGCAAATGAGAATTCCGCACTCCTTCCTCTCCACTTCAAGACCGAGAAAGTGACGAAGCTCTCCCAAGTCTTTCATCTCGAAGCGTATAGCTAGCTCGGCCCTAAGCCTAGCTACTTCCTCCTTTGAATTCCCTGTGACGATCATGTCATCCACATACAGCAGGACCAAGACTTGAAGCTCCCCCTTCTTCTTAACAAACAAGCTAGAATCCGAGTTGGAAGCAAGATAACCGCAGAATTGCAAATACTCTGCTATCTTCCCATACCAAGCTCTAGGAGCTTGCTTCAACCCGTAGAGAGCCTTCCTGAGCTTGCAGACATAGTCCGGATGAACTTCAGAAACAAATCCAAGTGGCTGATCCATGAAGATGTCTTTGTCAATCTCTTCGTAAAGAAAAGCGTTCTTCACATCAAGCTGCCACATTCTCCATCTCTTGCTAGCAGCCAAGGCGATCACCACTCTAACTGAAGTCATCTTTGCAACCGGACTAAATGTCTCATCATAGTCTTCTCCATACTGCTATGAGAATCCTCGAGCGACCAGGCGAGCTTTGTACCTATCAATGCTCCCATCAGCCTTCTTCCTCAACTTATACACACACTTGTAAGTCACTGGAGTAATGCCATCAACCTTGGACACAAGATCCCAGGTTTCATTCTTCTTGAGAGCAGCAATCTCTTCCTTCATGGCATCATCCCACTCCTTAACTCCACTGGCCTCATTGAATTTTACAAGCTTTCGCTCATCCAGAGGACCTGCAAAGAAGCAGGAGACAAAGCTCACTGCATTCCCATCACAGTACCGAGTAGGTGGCTTCACAACCCTCTTCGATCTCCGAAGAGGTTGTTCATTGCTCACTACCTCTGTTGCTTCTTCAGGCTCAATACCACCTTCAGGCAAGCTTTGAGCAATGCTCCCCCTGCTTCCTGAGCCAGAAGCATCAGCACCAGAACTTGAAGCAACAGGAGCTGCTAGTGAAACAGCAAGCTCCTCTTCCAAGCCTTCAGCAGCCACCTTCTGTTCTTCATCAACCTTGCTTCTGGTTAGCTCAACTGAGCCACATCCATACGACATCAGCTTGTCAAAGACAACATCTCTTAACACTACAAATTTCTTCATCGCAGGATCCATGCATTTCCATCACTTCTTCCACTCATAGTAGCCAACAAAGACAAGCTTCCATGCCTTTGCATCCAGCTTAGTCCTTGAAGCATCAGGGACATGCACATAGCAAGTTAAACCGAACACCCGAAGGTGTTCCACACTAGGCTTCTCCTTCAGCAACAACTCAAAAGTATTCTTCATGTTGATCGGGCTAAGCGGCATCCGATTGATGACGTAAGAAGCACAAAACATCCCCTCCGCCCAGAAGGACCTTGGAATGTCTTTCGCATGAAGCCAGCATTTGCAAGTCTCCGTCAGATGACGGATCTTCCGCTCCACCACTCCATTTTGTTGTGCAGTGTGAGCACAAGTGAGCTCTCGTTGGATCCCGTGCTTCCTGCAGAAGTTAGAAAACTCTGAGGAGATAAACTTACCACCGTTATCTGTTCTAAGCTTATTGATCCGCAAGTCAAGTCGGCCCTCCACAAACTCCTTGAACTCCACAAACAATCGAAAGGCTTCAGACTTCTCCTTCAAGAAATATACCCAAGTGTATCTTGAGTAGTCATCAATCATCACAAGCATGTATCTGCTTCCACCAAGTCTTGCAGTGACAGTTGGTCCCATCAAGTCTCCATGGATGCACTCCAATGATCTCTTGCTGCTCGTTTGTGACTTATCAAACGGAAGGCGATGAGCCTTGCCATACTGACATCCCACGCAAACGTGATTGTCATCATAGGAAGATAGCTTTGGCAAGCCTCTTATAAGGCTTCGATTTTCCATAGCTTTCAACTTATCCATTCCTACATACCCCAGACTTTCATGTCATATAGCCGCGCTATCGTTTGCTCTCATCTGATTAACATAAGAGTTAGTTGCAAGAACAAACAAGTTCTTAACTCTTCTCCCAACATGAGCAACATTAGCCTTAACCGCTGATACGTTGCAAAGGAACTTCACTTCTGTTGGCCCAAACAGAACGTGATAACCCGCGTCGACCGCGTTGGTCACAGAGAAGAGATTCTTTTTCATGCCCGGTACATGATACACACTCCTTAATGTGAGTGGACCCTTATCACTACCCAAAGACACAACCCCCTCCTTCTCTACTGCATACAATATTATCAGCAGTTACAATAGCTTCGTTACCTGAGTAAGCTTGCAAGGAGGAGAACTTCGACTTGTCTCCGATGAGGTGATGACAACACCCGAAGTCCATGATCCATTCGTCGTTGAAGTCCACAGCGGACAAGGCACGGACACAAGTGTCTGTCATTAAGGCTCCGCCCCATCCAGCTTCCTCACTCTTAGAGCAAGCTTCCTCCTTGCTTGCAGCATGCCCAGGCTACAGTTTGACCTTGCATTCACCCTCAAAGTGTCCCCGCTGATGACACCTGTAGCACTTCAGATTCTTATTCCAATCGTTCTTAGGAGCAGCGCTCCTCTCTGACTGATGAGAAGTTGAAGGCTCATTTTCAGCAGCGGTCTTCTTCTTCTTCCCTTCCCATCCCTTCTTCTTCTTGCCCGTGAAGAGTGCTTCACTGCTCTCCTCAGAGACAGTGACTCCAACCATCTGCCTTGCCAAGCTTTCCTATGAAACAAGTAGATTCTCAAGCTCTAGCAAAGATGGTTGAGTAGCCCAGCCCTGAACTGATGTCACAAAGGCAACATACTCCTTCCGCAAGCTGCGGATTATGTACCTTTTCAACTTGGCCTCAGAGATAGACTCATCAGGATCAAGCGCTGATATCTCTACACACAGACTCTTCATCTTCAAGAAGTATTTAGAGATAGTCAGGTCTCCTTGAGTTGTTCTGACCAACTCATTCTCTAGAAACTGAAGTCTAGCCACATTATTCCTATTGAACAACTCATCAATGGTTGTTCAAATGTCAGTAGCACACTCACATCCAATGATGTGATCAAACAATTCTGGTGACACGGCCCTCTTGAGAACAAACTCCGCCTTTGCATTTGTTTTTCTCCAGAGCCTCACCTGCTCAGCAGTGCCAAAAGAAGAAGTCACTTCCTGTCTGTCATCACCACCGATGACCTCCCAAAGCTTCTCACCCAGAAGATAACTCTTCATGCACGACTTCCACTTCTTGAATTTAGTCGGCGTTAAGAGTTCAATGCCAAGACCTCTTGCATAGCTTACTTCCATTATAATAACCGTTGGTTAAGCTAACTTCCAAAAGCACAGAGAACCAACACAGGTTGATCACCACTCAAGCACAGAGCAACAACACTGGTTGACCACCACTCAAGCAACTGAACCTGGCTCTGATACCATGTTAAATTTTCTCAAAGTGGTCAGCAATGTAGGCTAAAGCCAAATTAATATTCTCAGAACTACCAAGTTCATACTTTGATCATGTGGCAATCCAAGGAGCAAGTTTAACACCAACCACAAATGGAAGAACAAGCAGGTCTTTTATTCATTCACACTTCTTTACAAGGAGAGGTATACGTAGCAAGACATGATTTCGCTAGTACACATGCTACAAACAGAAAGAACAACACAAGCCGGGCGGATGGAACTGGAGACCACCAATACCTCCTAGTCCGCCAAAGGATGCCGAAGCCGCCCGAGCTGCAACTGCTACAAGCCGAATAGCACACGGAGTCCGTCGAGAGCGCGAGGTCAAGCGGACACACCGTTATTCGCTGCCTGTTGGAGAATTGAGGAACAGACCGCCTACCCGCCTGAGACCAGCGGACAAGTTATTGGCACTTGAACAAGCTGAAACAGAAAACTGACAAGCCGCCGAAGCGACCAGCTGAGACCGCAGAGACCGCACACTTCAATGCCCAACTCCTGGCTCGTTGAAGCTAGCCGCGCGACCTACACACAGCACACCGTCAGCATTACTCAATCTGCACGAACAGAAAACCGCAGACCGCAAAACTTGCCCAAGCCCAACTTACTGTTCACTCCATTTCTGTAGACGTGACGGGGGGGTTCTAGTTATAGGCGAGGTGAGGAGTGTGGTCACCACCCTAGTGAATCGAATCACCGCCCCAGCCCGCGCGCTAACTCAACCCAGTCCGCCAAGTCCGCATGGACTTGACCAGACCATACCACCAGGAGCCAGAACAATAAAAGCCAGTCCGACTCTATGCGGACTCACATGATGCCGACCTGCCTAACACTAGCACAAAGCCAGTCCTCCCAAAGCAAATAGTGCTAGACCGCCACCCAATACAGCACGCGGACACCCCCCGTAACACAAGCTGCAACAGCCTGCAATACCATATCACGCGGACTCAGGAGACAGTCCGCAGAGCTCGGCAAACAACGCCACCCCGTCAAGAGTCCACGACCAACAGGCAGTCTGTCTGGTCAACAGCAGACTCTGCGGACACTGCGGACACTGAGAACTTGTTATAGCAAATGACCAAGTCCAGCAGCCCACCAAGCACTAGCGAGCACGGCGGACACCAAAGCTCCAGACCGCCAACCAACAGGTCAGTCCGCCCCAGGATGGGTAACATCCATTTCATCATGGATAGCTCGGCAAGAAGCAAGGCACCGTCCACACAGATGCGGACTCCTCGGACGCCAAAGAACGGAAAGGGCAGAGTCCGCAAGCTCTACCTGCATAGCTCTCCACAACGGTTACCTGCCGGAATCCAACACCAGTCCTCGCAGTCCTCCACAGCAGAACATCGCTGCACCACCTGAGGTCAGTAAAGGACACAGCCTAACTCCAAGGACAGTCCGCAACAGCAGAAATCATGGACTCGCCAGATCGTCAAGCCTCATGTGGAAGAACTCCCAAACCGTTGGATAACAAGCTTGCAAAACCACAAGGCCGCAGATCAACACATCCTTCAGCCCGCGAACTGCAGTCCGCTCAGACCGATTCACTAGAAGCTCAACCTTGGCCATAGCCTAGCCAAGCTGCATAGCAGTCCGCACAAGACGCTCCCAAGAACAGTCAAGCCACCAAGACATCCAGTCATCAGGCCGCACCAAGAGTCCGCCCAGGCCGCGGACACAGTCCGCACAGGCCGCTTAGACCGCCCGGCCTGTCCATCACCCACTTCCACTTCACAAATTTCAACATCCCCGCCTTCATGCTCACCATCCCTTTTCCTCTTCTTCTCTCCTTGCGATGCAGAGTTTAAGTGGGCGTGGATGGTCATCAATGGCAGAGCGGGATACTCAGTGGCTTTCCCCTTAGCACCTTTAGGAAGGGAGTCCACTTTCAAGTCTCCTAACTCTCTCCAACTCATCCTCATCAACCTCCTAGCAATTATTTAAGTCTTTGTTGGTCTCTCCTTCCGATTACTCATCCTCTGGTAGCTTCTCGAACAAGTGATTTTGGCAGTCAACTTTATCCTCCAAGATTTGTTGTAAGAACGGGTTCAGATTCACCTAGTCGGGCCGCTTCACTTTAGTGTTTGGAAAAGTCTTCTCCAATCCCTTGATGCTCTATGCAGGGGTCGTGACACTCAAGTAAGTTTTTAGCATGCAGATTCTGAACTTTTCAAGTTTTCCTTTGGCTTCTGAGAAGTACTAGATGATTATGCAAGAGGAACCTAGGTGCCCACTTGAAGTCCAGCATATGCTTTACCCGAATTCCTCTCCCCCACATCAGGGTAGTCTTCTAGATGTGTGCGAAGGTCAAAAATTATAGGAAGTCTGCCGCCTACCTTGGCTGTGGTCTCATTCATCGGTAACGGTGTCACTAGCAATTTCTTGGCAAACCCATCAGATGACTTCTTCAGTGGCTTCCCCGGCCTATTAAGGTTAGGTTTCTTCATAAGGCCCATCAATGCGAGTAGGGTGTCGTTCAAACACATGCCTAGGAGAGGTTGCGAGTAGCAGCTAGTAGTTTTAGAAGGGTGTCTCATCCGTACAATGGTCTACACTATTTATAGATTTATAGGGGCATGAAACTTGGTTCATAGTATTTGCGGTTGATATAATACTTTTTCGGAGCCTGCGAAGGCTCAACAAATTGTGGGGATTATGTTAACCTAAATCCTATGATGGGGAACAACATTAAAAAGCATGTAGGATCAAGCGCATACCCAACTGTTCCAAAAGCCTGGGCTGTTGGAAAAGGTGCTACTTAATTTCTTAAATAAGTAGTAGAGCGCCACAGATCAAGTGAAGGAACGTCGGACCCAACAATCCCCCCCCCCCGGCGTTCAGCACAACCCGTCGGCTCAGAGGTGGGGATACCATATGGCCCACATGGCTCAGAGGTGGGGTTACCACATGTCCACAGTTGCCTGACCCACCAGACCCACATAGGTAGAAGGGAAAAATCGGGATTTAATAGCGCCTCCCCCGGTCTTGAACCCGTGACCTGCTCTGATACCAAATGTAGGATCAAGCGCATACCCAACTGTTCCAAAAGCCCGGACTATTGTAAAAAGTGCTACTTAATTTCTTAAATAAGTAGCAGAGCGTCACGAATCAAGTGAAGGAACGCCGGACCCAACATAGCACTGGAGTCCAAGAAGCCAGACAGTTAATCCGGGTGTCTGCGGTTACTCCAAGCAGTGGCGTACACACTGTAGTGTTTGGCTGAAGATTGTGCGACCTCTCAAGGAATAGTTCGGCAGTCCTCCCAAGGTGCCACGGTAGGCATCGCGCAGGCTCTGCCCTTTGACATCAGCACGCGCGGTCTCTTCTCTCAACCCCTGCCGCCTGACGCTTCATGTACCTCGAGAGGCAATGCATCTATTGTCGTGATTAATAAGACACTAATGTCGTACTCTTTGTATAACTATTCAAGCAGGCTACCCTCAAGTATAAATAAGTATCATGGGTGCTCGAGCAAGGACATCGATCTTAGCCAAGAACCTGTCCTATTGTAGGTGTCGAAACTAAGTCTCTCAACCTTCTTCTTTTCTACCCCTTGTATTCGTGCTACCATTAGGGTACTCGCACCTTCATTCTATAATTTGTTTTGTCATAACCAAAAATCTCACCTCAAGAGAGGCATTAGACATGGCAGGTCAATCTGTTATTCATCATTGCTAGCGTCACCCTCTTTTCTATGTTTCTCTCCCGCTCACCGAGCCCGTATGGCAAAATAACTGGTCGATTGTAGTCTTAGATCTCTTTGTCAAACTCCTCAGTCGGTATTTGAGTGTGGAAAAATTAGGTGACACATTTTGCAGCAACAATGAGTACATGCAAATTAACACTATTCGAATGGTCGTGTAAATTTCTCTACGCACGATTATTTTCGGCCATGCTTGTTCATCTGGCTGAATTTTTTTGATCTACCGCTACCTGTGTGATTCCTTCTCGGATGGTATATATTGAACGTGCATGAATAGATTGCAAGATCGGCACAACTCCTTTCAAATATAATATTTATGCCAAATGTGGTACCAAAATATCATTTCAAACTTAATGGTCTCGCACGGTTGACACGCGCGATCGTGCACCAGATTGTGCGTGACCAAAATCTTTCTAACTTTCTATTTAAACTGCATTTCTTGGTTCATTCTGATTCCTCTGCCAAACCCCTTAATAATGAGTTACAACAGCCATTTTTCCTTCCTCCAAGCAAGGGCTTGAGTCCCCAGGGTGATTCCCGTCATTCAAGCTCAAAGGAGGTGACCTCCACTCCATAATCTTCGCCAAGTTCAGAAGAAGTAAGGAACTAACGTGGACGACATATACAAGCAAGATGATAGGAGTTTAGGAAGTGGTGGTAGACTTCCCTGACCCTGGACGCAACCAAATATTGTCCTGCAGCATACAAATTGACAACCTCGTGCATCCTCTCATTTCTTCGATAAAGTCTCATTCGTGTTTGTATTCCCACCTTTTATTCTACACCCATAGGTTTTTATAGTGTATGTCTCTTGTGTTGATGGTGGTCTAACTGAACATGTTGTTTGAATGCTAAATGTTTTCATTTTTGTTTTATTAAACATTGGTGTTGTTTGTGCTTTGAAATTGGAATCACCTAGCTGGCTTGGGATACTACAAAATCTCGGATTTGTTGTGTTTTCATCAAGAACGTGATGATAAGCAAAAAGGTGTTTGCAACCATCACTCTCACTCTCACAAATGAAGCAGTGAAGGCGACCTACCCACATTTGAGTTAGTTAAGCACAGCTTTGTAAAGCCCAAGACGAAGTACTGAAGGCGATCTGCACACATTTCTTTCTTAGCATCTTTCACCATCACCACCAAATCAAATCATTATTTTTAACTATATAACTAATTTTCTCAATAATATAATGACATTCCATTCTGCATTACACGCGAGATCGATACTCAGGGAACAACTCCTCATTTTATATTACTTGAACGAATGATGCACTTGTCGAGTTCTCATCAAATTTTTGGGGTCGTCGGAGAATGCAACTGCGATTATGTTTCTGTTGTTAGGAAGATAGTTATAAGGGTGTTGTTGTATTTGATATTTTGTTGTTTTAAGTGTTATATGCATGGGTGAAATTGATGGAGACGGCGGCCCTCAACTTGACGATGGTACCGGCACGCTTATGGATGATGGTGCCCCCCAAATCAAAGACGTGCGTCGCTGTGACAAATATTTTGACAAGCGCCATCGCCGCTACAATCTCCGCCCGCGGCACCCTAATAATTAATTAATACATATAATTACTCTATTATAAGTATTAATTAATTATTTTGTTATGTTTTCTTTAATTAACTTTTTGCTTAGTGAGACTTTATTTAATTTCATGTTTTTGGGCTGCTTATAGCCATTGGTTGTTGTAAGCCTATAAATAAACAAGATGTTATAGGAATTGGACATTGAAGATTGATGAGAGTATTTGAAATTTAAAATTTCCTTTTGATTTGGAAACCTCCTCCTCCCTCCCTCTTTACTTCTCCTCTCATAGCCGAATTTGGCTTTCTCCCTCCTTTAGGTTTCGGCCAACCAAGGAACCACCGCCCTCCTCCACTTCTTCCCCCTTTTGGCCGCCGGCCTACCCCGTCTTCCCACCGTGAAACCACCCCCCTCCCGCAGTCGGCTCCTCCTAGGTGCGGCCACCCAAAGAGACAAAGGTTCACCACCTTTTCTCTCTCTCTCGTTCATTCGGCCGGCCAAGTGCTAGAGGACTTTGATCTCGTGGAACGTTACTCCGGCGTGACGCAAGGAAGGCGACGAGTTTTCTCTCCATCCGCCGTGATTCCGGTGGAACCGTTGAATGGTGATCAACTTTTGACATAGATAAACTCTTAGATCTAACTTCGAGCGAGCTAACGAAATTTCTACAAACCTTGAGATTTATTTTCCCTCTAGATAATTTTTGTGGTGGAAAACGTTGACGTGCAATTTTGATAGCATTGGAATCATCGTGGTTTTCTTGAACGAATTTTGCGTTTATCTTGATTTGTTTAAATTCGAGAATGCTTGGCGGACCTCGTTTCTTTTTGTTGGGAGAGATCTACCATTTCTTGCGAATCGTATTTTTTTGGTAGATCTCTTTTGGTACAACTCCGCTCGTTCGGACGCAATAGTCGTCCCTTTAGCTTGATCGAATCTCGGCCTATAGTCGTTATTCGGTCTCTAACGGATTGGCTATCCGTACGTTAGCCTTGGATCGCTAAATATTGCAAACGTGTGGGGTGGAATAATATTATGTGCGAATCGCAAATTAGTTGGAACGTCGAGAGGGAATCATAATTTCGCTAATATTCGTGTCGCGCGTACAACGCTACATCAATTTGGTATCAGAGACAGGTTGTGTCGATTTCTTAATTGGCACCATCCTAAATTATCCTAGAACGTCGACACGCTCTTGCACAAAATTTTTTTTTTTCAAGCAAAAAAAAATAAACAAACAAATTTTTTTTTGTGGTCTGCCTATAGCGGCTAAAAATCTTATTTTTCAGCAAAAAAAAATAAAAAAAATTTATTGCTCTCTTATTTATTTCCAGCAAGAAAAAAACTATTTTTTACCCTAGTTATTAGGCGAGAACAATCTCTACTGTTATAAATTTTTGAGTCAAAATTTTTGTTTGCATGTGCACTAGATTAGGCACGGAGTATACCCCGTCTACCTCCCAAATGGCAGACGAGCCGGATGTGGGACATAGTTCCACAGCGATCGACGATCTCCGTCAGGAGTTCAATGCCCAGATGACGGAGATGAGGGAGATGTTTCACCAAGTGAATTTAAACATCGCCGCTATCCGTAATCAAGTCGTCCCTCCACGTGACGAACAGAATAATAATCATCATAATGATTATGTTCCACGTACACCTTTTCACAATAATCGGGAACCCTTTGAGTTTGATATTACTAGGGCGGTGCGAGTCAAACCCCCGTCGTACGATGGACTGGGAGAATCCCAAGTCTTTCTAGACTGGGTTATGGAGATGAAGTGTTATTTCGAGTGGCATAGTCTGACTGGCGAGAATAAGGTGAGAGTTGCAAGAATGAAGCTTTTGGATAGGGCTAAGATATTCTGGTTGAATGAGTAGCGTCGTTTAGGTGCGGTGAATGGTGGCTTACCACCAATTGGTTGGACCGTCATGAAAGCCATGTTGACTGATCAGTATGTCCCTGCATATCATCGGACACAGATGTTTGATGAGTTAGCGACCCTTAAGCAAGGGAATAGATCGGTCACTGAATACATAAGTCTTCTCAAGGATATGATGGTTAGGTGTGACGTTAAGGAGATGCCGGAGATCACTCTATCTAGATTTCGTAAGGGGCTCAACCCTGACATTCAGGATAAACTTCTGCGTTACAGTCACACTGATTTGAGCACCACTTTTAGCGTCACATTGGATATTGAAAAACACAATGTTTTCAAGTCCAAGAGTCGATCCTTTCAGAAGGATAAGGGCAAGTCCATCTTAGGACAACCCCCTCCATTCACACCTAAGGATAATTGCAAGTTTTGGTCTGTCGACTCGAACTCTGTTGTCATCACCGCTAGGAACATTAGGAACCTCACGGGTAAGAGAGTGCCTGTAGGAAAGATTAGTAAAACAAACGCTACTTGTTATGCATGCGGTGTTCACGGTCATTACGCTAGCGAGTGCCCAACTAAGTCCAAACCCTTAGCACTTTTAGATACTGCATCTGAGTCCGCTGAGCTTGTGTATGAAGCCGGGGAAGATTTTGAGTCGGAAGGAGTGCCTAGTGATTTAGACGACGACACCAATATGATGGTGATAAGGTGTATCCTAGCGACTCCTCGTACGGTAGATGATTGGAATAGGACAAATATATTTTCAGTAAACTTTAAGAGTGGAGAGAAATGGTGTAAGCTGATAATCGATAGTGGTAGTTGTATGAACATAGTGTCCGAAAATGCGGTGTCACGGATGTTATTAACCACCGATCCACACCCTCATCCTTATAAGGTTGCTTGGGTAAATAAGAAATCCCTTCCGGTCTCGAAGCGTTGCTTGGTACCACTTACCATCAAGACTTATTCTGAAAAGATCTGGTGTGACGTCATCCCTATGGATGCCTGCCACGTGTTGTTAGGACGCCCATGGTTATATGATCATGATGTTACCCACATTGGGCGAGCTAACACATATGAGTTTAAATTTAACGGTAAGACTATAACTTTAAAACCCACTCCGCCTAAGGATCCATCGTTCCCCCCTAAGGACACGATTGTCCCGATAGAAAAGAAGGCGCTAAGTTTACTAGGTAAGAAAGAATTCGAGCATAATACATTTATAGATGGTATCGTGTATGCGTTAGTTTGTCTGCAAGTTAAGAAAGATGTCGCGTCATTCGATAGTTTACCACCGTCGTTGAGGAAACTCCTAGAAGAGTTTAAGGATGTGTATCCGGACGAGCTACCGTCCGAGTTACCCCCCATGCGGGACATCCAACATGCCATAGATTTCGTCCCGGGCTCCTCGTTGCCTAACCTACCACATTACCGGTTAAACCCTTATGCACACTTAGAGTTGCAAACCCAAATTTCTGATTTATTACAAAAGGGGTTCATCCGACATAGCAAGAGTTTGTGTGCTGTACCCGCTTTACTTGCTCCCAAGAAAGACGGCTCTTGGAGGATGTGTGTGGATAGTAGAGCCATAAATAAAATTACTGTTAAATATAGGTTTCTCATCCCTCGCTTGGACGATTTATTGGACATGTTAGCTGGAGCCACGATTTTTTTGAAACTGTATCTTAGGAGTGGCTACCATCAGATTCGAATTAGGGAGGGTGACGAGTGGAAGACCGCTTTTAAATCTAAGAAGGGCTCTACGAGTGGTTAGTAATGCCATTTGGGCTTTCCAATGCCCCGAGTACATTTTATATAATGATGACTCATGTCTTCCAATCGTATATGGGAAAATTCATAGTAGTATACTTTGATGATATTCTTGTTTTTAGTACCTCTACGATCGATCACGAGTCACATTTGAAGATTATCCTTACCACGTTGAGGTCGGAGAAATTATTCGTTAATATTAAAAAGTGTACTTTTCATGTACCGCCTGTAGAATTCCTTTGTTATATCGTTTGTTCGGAAGGTATACATGTACATCCCAAGAATGTCCAAGCCATTAAGGATTGGCCGGAGCCCGCCAATATTTGAGATGTTCGGAGTTTTCACGGCCTAGCCACTTTTTATCGCCGTTTTATTAAAGATTTTAGTAGTATCATGACCCCCATTACGGAGTGCATGAAAAAGGGTGAATTCACTTGGACGAAATCGGCCTCTAAAGTATTTCATATAATTAAATCACGTATGTCGGAAGCTCCACTTTTGCGATTACCGGGTTTTAATAAGGTTTTTGAGTTATCTTGTGATGCGTCTGGAGTTGGTATTGGTGGTGTGTTGAGTCAAGAAGGTCACCTCATTGGATACTTTAGTGAGAAACTCGCGGGGCCGAAATTGAATTATTCTAATTATGATAGAGAATTTTATGCAGCCATTAGATGCCTCCAACATTGGTGACATTTTCTACTTCCTAAGGAATTTGTCATTTTGTCTGATCATGAGGCTTTGAGATTCATTAACTCCCAGACTAAGGTTAGTCCAAGGCATGCCAAATGGGTCTCCTATCTTCAGGAGTACACATTCATAATCAAACACCTTAAGGAGACTCTCGACCGCACAGACGACGCTTTTAGTTGTGTATCCTTATTACTATCAACGCTAGAAGTTAAGGTAATTGGGTTCGATAGAATTAAGGATGAATATGTCCATTGCCCAGATTTCAAGGAAATCTATTTATCCGCTCAAAACGACTCATCCACGACCATTTCGTCCTATTATATTCGAGACGACTATTTATTTAATCATGTGAAGTTATGTATTCCACGTTCCTCCGTACGCCACTTCATCATTTGGGAATTGCATAGCGGCGGGTTGGGTGGACATTTTGGTCGCGATAAGACCATCGCTCTAGTAAAAGACAAGTTTTATTGTCCCGGTCTTAAGTCAACGGTGCATAAAATCGTGAGTAGTTTTCGAGCGTGTCAACTGGCTAAGGGTAATAAAACTAATGCGGGACTTTATACCCCTCTTCTGATTCCTTCCATTCCCTGGGAAGACATTAGTATAGATTTTATTCTATGCCTGCCCGTCACGTTTAGGCGTCATGATTCTATTCTTGTAGTGGTAGATCGGTTTTCTAAAATGGCATATTTTATTGCGTGTAATAAAACCAACAATGCGTCACATGTTGCAAAATTATTTTTTAAAGAGGTAGTTGGTCATCGAGGCGTTCCTAAGACAATAGTGACCGATAAGGACGTAAAATTTTCTAGCTATTTTTGGAAGACACTTTGGAAAATTATGGGCACCAAACTTTTATTTTCTTCGGCCTACCATCCACAGACGGATGGACAAACGGAAGTGGTAAATAGAAGTTTGGGTAGTTTGCTTTGTTGTCTTGTGGGTGACCATAAGGGTACGTGGGACCTAATCCTTTCCCATGCTCAGCTAGCTTATAACAATTCGAAAAATAGGTCCACGGGTCTTTCACCAAATGAAATCGTGCACGGATATAAAGCACCAGTGCCACTTGACTTGATTCTGTTACCCCCATCCTACAAGTCAAGTCAATTTGCACAAGAGTTTGCCTCGCATGTCCACCATTTGCATAAGCACATTAGAGACACGCTAGCCACACAATATGCGACTTATCAATCTAATGCTAACGTACATAAGAGGGTGTCTCCTTTAAAAATTAGCGATTTAGTTATGGTGCGTCTCATCCCTGAACGGTTGCCTTCGGGCACCATAAAAAAGTTAGCGAATCGACGAGCTAGTCCATTACGAATCTTAAAGAAGTTAGGAGAAAATGCATTTTTATTAGAGTTACCCACTGATTGGGAAATTTCCCCTATTTTCAATGTTTCGGATTTAACGCCTTATGTTTCTCCATCACTTGAATTGTCTGCCTGTCTATTTGGGTCCACTGAAATTTCTAATGGGTTTGGGGGTGAGCTTGTTCCTGAATCGCTCTCTACACCGGTCTCCACTGGAGGTATGTTGGATGTTGATGCAGAAAATTTTTCTCCTTCTTTGATTAACGCTTTTCCAAGGTTCCCCAGGACCACCTTTTTGCCTGACAGGATTCTTCAAGACGAAGTGCTCTCCTCTCCAAGTGGTGACATTCGCCGCTACTTGATTCTTTGGCGTGATCATCCAGCTTCTGATGATTCATGGCTCCCGGAAGAGGAGGTGGCTCTTTTGGATGATGATCTTCTACGACAGTACATTCAAGGGAACTCATCGGAGATGAGTACTTTCAAGCGGGGGAGGATTGATGGAGACGACGGCCCTCAACTTGACGATGGTACCGGCACGCTTATGGATGATGGTGCCCCCCAAATCAAAGACTCGCGTCGCCGTGACAAATATTTTGACAAGCGTCATCGCCGCTACAATCTCCGCCCACGGCGCCCTAATAATTAATTAATACATATAATTACTCTATTATAAGTATTAATTAATTATTTTGTTATGTTTTTCTTTAATTAACTTTTTTCTTAGTGGGGCTTTATTTAATTTCATGTTTTGGGCTGCTTATAGCCATTGGTTGTTGTAAGCCTATAAATAGGCAAGATGTTATAGGAATTGGACATTGAAGATTGATGATAGTATTTGAAATTTAAAATTTCCTTTTGATTTGGAAACCTCCCCCCTCCCTCCCTCTTTCCTTCTCCTCTCATAGCCGAATTTGGCCTTCTCCCTCCTTTAGGTTTCGGCCAACCAAGGAACCACCGCCCTCCTCCACTTCTTCCCCCTTTTGGCCGCCGGCCTACCCCGTCTTCCCACCATGAAACCACCCCCCTCCCGCAGCCAGCTCCTCCTAGGTGCGGCCACCCAAAGATACAAAGGTTCACCACCTTTTCTCTCTCCCGTTCATTCGGCCGGCCAAGTGCTAGAGGATTTTGATCTCGTGGAACGTTACTCTGGCGTGACGCAAGGAAGGCGACGAGTTTTCTCTCCATCCGCCGTGATTCCGGTGGAACCTTTGAAGGGCGATCAACTTTTGGCATAGATCAACTCCTAGATCTAACTCCGAGCGGGGTAACGAAATTTCTACAAAACTTGAGATTTATTTTCCCTCTAGATAATTTCTGTGGTGGAAAACGTTGGCGTGCAATTTTGATAGCATTGGAATCATCGTCGTTTTTTTGAACGAATTTTGCGTTTATCTTGATTTGTTTAAATTCGAGAAGGCTTGGCGGGCCTCGTTTCTTTTTTTGGGAAAGATCAACCATTTCTTGCGAATCGTATTTTTTTGGTAGATCTCTTTTGATACAACTCCGCTCGTTCGGACGCAATAGTCGTCCCTTTAGCTTGATCGAATCTCGGCCTATAGTCGTTATTCGGTCTCTAACGGATTGGCTACCCGTACGTTAGCCTTCGATCGCTAAATATTGCAAACGTGTGGGCTGGAATAACTTTCTGTGCGAATCGCAAATTAGTTGGAACGTCAAGAGGGAATCATAATTTCGATAATATTCGTGTCGCGCGTACAACGCTACATCAGAAATCTTGGTGATTTGGATACATTTGATCCTGAAATTGAGCGAACGTTGTGAGTGCAACATCGCTTAGCTAAAATAAAGGATGGTAATAATATACAGGCACAATATCCAATGGAGGATGTTGATATCCATAATGTCCAAATTACTAATGAGCATGAGGTCGTGTGACCATGGCCTCAAACCATGAGAGATTATAGCACTCCTACTGTTGGGAGTGTGTATCTTGCATTTGGTTTGGCAATTACAAATAATCAGTTCGAGATCAAGCCTGCCATTCTGAACATGATCCATAATAATGTTCAGTTCCCTAGTCTACCAAGTGAAATCCCCATCTTCACTTAGTCATTTTCGCTGAGATCTGTGCCACATTCTATTATGCAAGAATAACTGATGATAGGGTAAAATTGAGGCACTTCCCATTCTCTCTTTGAGACAAAGCAAAGGTGTGGCTACACACAATTACTCAAGGAATGAAAACCACTTGGAAAGCATTGTCGATGAAATTCCAGGAGAAGTTACATCCAGCTGATAAGATTATTAGCACGCGGCAGTACATAACAACATTCCATCAAGGGACCAAGAAACATTATTCGGAGCTCGGGAGCGCTTCACTGATCTTTTAAGAAAATGCCTGTAGCATGAATACCAACAAGTTGAACTTGGTCGAAATCTTCTACTTCTCACTTTATCCACATTATAGGGATACTATCGATGTTGCTGCGGGAGGGACTCTCTTGAACCGTACTTTCGAGTAAGCCTTTAGAATTTTGCAAGACAATGTGTCGCATAACTCTTACTAGAGCGCATGAAGAAATACTCTGAGGAGAACTGCAGCAAGCTGATTCTCTTATTCCTCGTGCAGAAAATGCCTCCATCTTGAAGAAATCAACTCC
Organism: Platanthera guangdongensis; assembly: GCA_039583875.1. Lineage (NCBI taxonomy): Eukaryota > Viridiplantae > Streptophyta > Magnoliopsida > Asparagales > Orchidaceae > Platanthera > Platanthera guangdongensis. Next base: position 141,874,394 of record CM077156.1, on the reverse strand, counting down.
AACTCTTCTCTGATCGTGGCAATTGCATGCCAAAGTTGTGTAAATCATGGGCATTATGCATATGAATGCCCCTCTGTCGAGCCTACTTCTAACCTTAATAATGTTTATTTAGATGAAAAGGTTAAAATAATAGGTAACCAAAATTGATCCTATCCTTATTCTAATAGTTAAAACCCCAAGGTGAGAAATATAACGGACTCCCCACCACATAGCTCGAAAGGACAACCGCCGACACCTACAACACCACATTCTAAAGGGTTCAGCCTCAACAGGTCTATAGACCGTACACCCCAACCCCTCTCCAGTCGCTCTAGCGGGTCGTTGGAGGCTCCAACCTCCCTTTGATGAGAAGTGATCCAGTTAATTGCCCCTATGGGGACTTCCGAGGAGGTCACCCATCATAGAACTTCTCCAGCCTGAGCACACTTAAATATAAAATTTTTTCACTTTTCATCACCAATTGAGCTGAGCTCCTGCGAAATATAACTATAAAGCTTAATTGGGGATGAGAAGTGAAAGATCATTATTTTTAAGTGTGCTCGGGATGGAGAAGTTCTGGGATGGGTGACTTCTTAGGAAGTCCCTGAAGGGGCACTTAGCTGCATCACTTCTTATCAAAGGGAGACTGAAGCCTCCAACAACCCACAAGTGCGACTGGAGAGGGGTTGGGGTGTACGGTATGCAGATCTGTTGAGCCTGAACCCTTTCGAGTGTGGTGTTGGGGGTTTCGGCGGTCATCCTTTCGAGCTTTGTGCTGGGGAGGCCGTTACAAAAAAGTGCACTTTTTTATAATGGCGTCCCCAGCACACAACTCGAAAGGATGACTGCCGACACCCCCAACACCACGCTCGAAAGGGTTCAGCCTCAAATAGTCTTCAGACCATGTACCCTAACCGCTCTCCATCCACTGATAAGTTGTTGGAGGATATAGGCTCCCTTCGATGAGAAGTGATCCAGTTAAGCATTCCTAGGAGGTCACCCATCCTGAAACTACTCCCATCCGAGCACACTTAACTATAGAGTTTATTCACTTCTCATCACCAATTGAGCAATAAGTCCCCATACGGGCTGGAGTAGTACTGGAATGACTAATGAGTGACCTCCTGGGAAGTCCATGCACGACCCAACTTACCTTTTGATTTTGCTCATCAAAGGGAGGTTGTTGCCACCAACAACCCTCCAGTGCGACTGTAGATGGGTTGGGGTGTACGCTCTACAGACTTGTTGAGACTGAACCCTTTCGAGCATGGTGTTGGGGGTGTCGGCAGTCGTCTTTTTGAGTCGTGGGTTGGGAGACCGTTACAAGAAATCAAACAAATTTTTCGTGGAATCAAAATACACATGACCAAAGATGGCAACCGGATCAACATCAATATCATAGACAGACTTCTGGTAGCCAACTGAGGCCACCTCAATCTTATAATAAGCTACAACCCACTCTGGTACAAAAGAAAAATAGTTTCAAAGAAATGATGGAAAAGTTCATGGCGATGGATCAAAACCGCAATGGAAAATCAAAGCGCCTCCTTGAGGAATTTTGAAATTCAAATGGGGTAATTGGCCCTAGCCATAACTGAACAAACTCATGGTTCTCTTCCAAGCACCACTAAAAAAACCCTAAGGAGCCGGGTAAAACACTATCACTGCCTGTGCAGGGATATGAAGGAGGCATATTATTTAATTGCAAAATAAACAATATATAAACCACTACTCTCTTTGATACATGATCATTCTGTAACGTCATAGCATTACATGGCGCAAAAAAAATTAATCTCATTTTTAATACGGATGATTGGATGTCATTGTCTCTCGCCAATTGAAGTATTATCGGGATCAAAGGAGAGGCATTTAATGTCATAATTGTACTGGATGGTGAGCCTGTGGTCTCCAATTTTCAATTCATGGGTCCCATGGAGAACGATTCTCGCCAATTTTTGGCACCCCATTTTTGAGAACTATTGGGGCCACACTACATATTCCTGATGGTCACGCTTCTTTACCATCTCAGGAGGTGCACCAGTTAAACTCATCCTCTATGACTACCATTTCTACGGATGAGCACACACATAAACCTTATTTATTTGTTATTATCGATGAGTGTTGTAGTTTTGAAGCATGCAGCCTAGGTGCAAATGAATTGAGTAAGGAGATTGTGAATGTTAATGCAAAAGAATACGAGAACGAGAAGAAAATGGATGGAATAGAGGAGGTGGACAAGGTTGATGCCAAACTAGGTGATCTCCACTTAGCAACTAGTGTTATAAGATCGACATCCATGAAAAAGCGGATGAGTGTGAGGATGTCAAGGAGATGAACATTGTGGTGGTGGAAACTTTCCCTATCAAAAATTCACTTAATTTTAATTTTAACAATACAATGACAAATCTAGCCAAAAAGACGGTTTGTTTGGCTAATCTTCCGCCTTTTGCGGTGGAAGAGATGATGCCAATTATCAAAATTGATTCTGGAAACATTATGCATAATTATAACTCCAGCAAACGTTATCGCTCCCCCACCATGGAGAAGAAGAAGCATGAAAGGTTGATGTATGTGTCATGTTATGTTGCCTATCTGGGATCTAAAGCCTTCACCTTTGAATCTTCTCAGGTAGCTGGAAAGATTCACTACAAATTGGCTTATAGCTGATTAGTAGGAGGTTCTATGGGTCTGTTGTTATTCTGAATGTTATGTTACTTAAACTATGTAATTCTATGTTTTGAACATACTTAACTTTCAATATAGGTATTTGCATCCAGCTTAAGGACTTTAAAACAAAAGCTTTACTGGGAGATACGCCAGATTTGGTTATTGTTTTCTTTTTATTTTGGCTGCTATTTAGTTTTTATTATCATGGTTGTTGCTTGGAGCCTACCCAAAAAATAATAAGTTGAGCGGAGACGAAAACTACAGCTCACGGGATATCATTGTGTCTTTTGGTATTCTCAATTCTTGAGCATGGGGTAACCAATTCCCTTCTCTGTATTTAATTTTTCAAATTTCACATCATTTGCAAGCATTGCATTGTTTAAGGCTCCGTTTGGAAGGACTTATTTTCACCGGTCAAACGGTTACAACCGCATGAACCAGACCTTAATTTAATGTCTGGTTCATGCGGTTGTAACCGCTTGACCGGTGTAAATAAGTCATTCCAAACGGAGCCTAAGTTTGGGGGAGACCTGTGAGAATGTGTTGCCCGCTTCACTTATGTATCACTGCTTGATCATGCTAGAAGCTTATTTTAATTTCAGAATTTTTAAAGCCTATGAATGCAGAAATTTTTATTTTCAATTTCAAAAAAACATTATCATTGCCATTCACACCACATGCACCCACTCAAATGCACACTTGTTTGTTCACACATTCAGGGTGAATCAAATTCTTTATAGTGATTAAAAAAAATTTCATGCTTGTATAGGTTTTGAATTATGGAGTAGCATATTGAATTATGTAGTGCTCCTACTCGAGCACACGAGTTCATGTAGAATTCCATGTTGAATTAACTTATCCATATACTGTTAGAATTATAATTTTCTAATTGTATTAAAATTGTTTATTCTACTCTTAATCTTAATCTGGTAGTATCTGAAAGTAGTATATGTGAGTGTGTATATGGTCGCTAAAGATTTATTACTTGAGTCGGACGGAAGGGTATCCATCGTGATGGCTAGAACTTTCCCCTTGCGACCCTCAAGACATTTGCATAAGTTTATTAATGAGCATGAGTGTGATATAGGCCATCTCTTGGCATGTTTGAGTTTTTGCACCCATGTCTAAATTATTTATTCTTGCACACACTTATTATTCCTTTCCCCTACCTGTTGATCTAGTTCAGCCATCAATTACCAAATCCTAATGAGCGTCCTAATCACACACTTAAATTTGAGATTAAAATTATTATTTTCAAATACATATTGGGAGTTATATGGTGCTTTTCTTGTGGTGGCCGTTATTATATTAAAACTCAAAATTGTTGATTATTTGGCCCGTGTAAAATGTTGCCAAAACAAGAAAAAGGGCAAGCTAAAATATTAAAAGTAAAATGAATGAAAAATAAAAAGAGAGTAGAGTTGTGAATAGGCTATGTACATAACCCTTGTTGTTTCGTTCAAGTATGGGGGCATGTGTATAGTTTATTTTATTTGGATTCATTCTTATTGCGAGCTCATGTTTGGTTTAGGTGTGTTAAGCCATCTTGTTTATTATTGATTAACATGCGTGAAACCTAAGCCTACACTTATCTCTTATTTAAGTCATATTGATTCATGCTTTTGAATTTAACTAGTACCATGGAGATCGTTCAACACTCAATAAATATGTTATAATAAACACTACGCAATAAATATGACGCAATGAATATATCTCAATAAAATTGGCGCAATAAATATGACTTATTAAATATCTCTTAATGAAAATGACAAAATATGGCTCAATAAATGTGCCTTATTAAATATCTCTTAATGAAAATGACAAAATATGTCGTCTTCCCCATCAATTCAATTATAAAATTGACAACATGTATGCATGTGTCGATGACAATTTTCCTCAGTAATCTCATTTGGATCACGCAAGTAGATCACACACTTAGAACTTAATTATGTTGAATATGTTGTTGGCTTTTTGGGGATGACACAACATTGTGCACGCAGCGGAAAAAAATAAGAAAAACCCAAACGAGTTCGGATCTAGCAATATTCATGATTCAAGAAGTAAAGCATACTGTAATAAAAATTACCTTTGAGCGACTGAGTCAGAACTCAACCTAGATGCTCCAGAAAAAGCAGGCCGGCCACACAGCGGCTAGAGTCTTGTGCGCGGAAAGTATATTCGCGCTTGTACAGTAATCCACACGATCGGGAGAACCCACAGCAACTTGTCACACAAGCGCAAGATCGGGAGAGGACACTAAGTGTCTCCACAGACTGCTAGATCTGTTGTAGGAGAGGCGGCGACAACACTCACCGGGATCGGGATAAGAATCGACGACAGGATTGGCGGAACACTTCCGTCGGGTTTCTAGGTTTTTTTCTTATCGTATAGTATCGGCTCGTGTGCTGAAAGAAAAGAACTGTCCCCTGATAACCCTAAAACATCCTATTTATATCCCAGGAGATAGATTCAGCAAGTCAACATTTGACTCAGTATGGGCATTCATCTAACTCAGCTCGACGAACAATTTGTCGAACTCAGCTCGACGAACTCGGCGCCAAAGGCCAGAACGTCGAACTTGATTCGTCGAACTCAACTCGACGAAATCTGCTCCGAAGGCCAGAACGTCGAACTTCATTCGTCAAACTCAACTCGACGAAATTTGCGCCAAAGGCCAGCATTCGTCGAACGGAATTGAGTGGACTCAACGCACTCAACGCTTAATTGTGACAGTCAACGCAGGCAATGCATTTAGCCCGATGGCATTGAGTGATCTAAACACACTCAACGCATAATTCCTTAGAATCTTTCAACCTCCATGTTGTTGAGTGAACTTAACACACTCTACACCTTCAGCTTCATGGCATTGAGTGAGCTTAACATACCCACGCCAAATGCCTTAGAATATTTTAAGCCCCTTTTCAATGTCCTTCAACTCATCATATGAGCTAAATATTATAGATCCAATCTCCCAATTTCTCCACAATCTTATGTGCGACCCTGATAGGCTAATACTGAGTAGGCAGTGAGACTACATGCTTGATCACTTACAGATCACTATGGTTGCACCAACAGTCTCCCACTTGATCTAGAAAGTATCAAACAAAAGCTTCACAAACAATGAGCGGCATCTAGCAATATATCATTGCTCCCCAAACAGTAGGAGTTTATAAAACTCAAAATCCATTGTGACCAATGTTATAGTGTTGTCATGTCCCTTCGTCCCTTACATCCGGATAGAACTAGAGGTATTGACCATGTCACCCTCATAAATGTTCAATCCGAGTTTCTTGATCTAGAATGGACTTGCAGAAAATTTGTGAGTCCAATATCATATATTGACTCAACCAAGCATGGTCATGCACTTCTCAGTCCCATTCCATCAAGGGGCCCCATGGATGCAACTTCTGTCATATAGGAGGACAAATCTCATCTTTGCTCACACGCAAACACCCAAATGATTCGTAACGTACCCAATAACTGCCTTTATCATCATCCACTTTCTCAAGAATGGACTTTTCATAGCATCAAAGCACGCTCTTTCTCACTCAATGAAAGCTGTGACTTCAGGTCAAAGAACCACAAACACCATTGCCACTTGAGCCAAACTTGTGACATATTCATATAACAATCCACAAAGTATTCTCACGGTGGGTCTGTTGATTGATTATTTTGAGCATCAAGTCCGAAAACTTAATGCGGTTAAAACTCCAAAATTATTACGGTTCACGCGGCGACCTGGCGGTTTTATTTAATTAGAAAAGCGGAGTTGGATTTTATTTAGAAAACGGGGTGCGCGTATATATTTATTTATTTGGATATGAAAAGTTGTGATCGAGTTTTAACGAAAGAAGGCAAGTGCACCTATCATGAGTAGTACAGGATATTCCGGGTGGAATATCGAGCTCGTATTGTTCTCGGAGTCGGTTCGATTATTTCTACACTTCCCTGGAGAGGAATATTATATTACCGATAATTACTTGTCGACTAATATATATAAACAAAAGACAGAAAATAAAATCATAATAAAGGTGGAGCCGATGAAGAGCTTAGCTCGAGGGCCCGAATTAAATTCGAACTAAAATAGACTTTTAATAAAAAGAGCTCCTAAATTTCTAATTAATTAAGCCGGAGACTCGGCCGTGGAGGTTCCACTAGAATGAGCTCACCTACCTATAGGGCTATAGCTTACCTGAACGCTAAGACTATTCGATCGAACGTTAGTCCGACGAAGGATTTCTCTTAATAGCCACATTATGCTAATTAAGAACACCGCTATTGGGTGGGGAACCCAATCCGGTAGAGTTGGCGCGCCTCCTCTCTCGAGGGTTAGTGCGGAACTCCATTTACCAAGGGGTGATCTGTCCATATCTACGGCCTCTCGGCTAGGTAGCGTATGGACTACGGAAATAGGGCTCACACATCGATTATGTGGTCCTACGCGTCGTAAACCCCGGGCAAACCTTAAGTGTTTTTAATTAATTAGAAAAATGAGACCTTTAATTATTTTAAGTTATTTTATTTGTCCCAATGCTCTTCAATAATGAGGGCTAAGAACGGCTAGTCACTCATCGGAATGGGGATGGCAGCGGTGAAAAAGCAGAAAATTAAAGCAGTAAAATAAAGCAGGAAAATGAAAGCAGTAAATGGAAAGCAGTAAATTGCAAGTCCTACTCAAACGAATAGAACTGAAATGAAAGCTGTAAAAGTGCAAGTCCCTGCTCAAATGAGTGGGCGGGAAAAAGAAAGCAAGTCCTACACAAACGAGTAGGAGAAAATAAATGTATTTACAAGTCCATTCTAATTATTACAATAAAGCCCGGCCATTTAACTCAAGTGAGTAGGCGAAAATAAAGAAAATTACAAACTCACAGCACTCTACAGAAAGTAAAAAAAACAAGCGTCATTTAACTCTTAACGAGTATGCGTAAATAAATGCGCACACGTACAGAAATGTAAAAAAACTAAGTTATCTAAAAATGAAAACAACTGCATTTCTACCGCTAGAATGCGGTAGAAATGCATAAAAAGTGAAAATAAAAATTAACCGAGCAAATGGATTTGCAAATAAACCCAAAAGCAAAGTGCCCGAAAAATTAAAACAAATACATTTCTACCGCTAGAATGCGGTAGAAATGCGTAAAAATAGAACGAAAAAATTAAACGAACAAAAGTTTAAAATGAAAATGCAAGTGCACGAAAAATTAAAACAACTATATAATCATTCTTATAACTCCGTAAAAATGCTAAAAAAAAGTGCAAATAAATTAAAAAGGAAGAAAAGATTTACAACATAAAAATGAAAAGCTAAGTTAGTGAAAAAACGAAAATCAATTTCAAAACGTTTTTACGGATCTATAAGAATGAAGTAAAAACTATAAAAATTTTAAGTTATCAAAAGCAAAATAAAATTTCCTAATTATAAAAACATGAAAACAAGCCTCACACACACACACACACCCGTATAAAAAAGGAACGAAAAAACTAAGTTAAAACAAAAGCAAATAAGATTACATAAGGTGTGAGTTGCATAGATCCATTCCAAAGGCAATATAAGAGAAGAAAAACACATTTCATTAAATAAAAAGACGAGTTACAAAGACACAAAAATAAAAGCTAAGGAGAGGGGGAGAAAATATCCCTTACATAACCCTTGGAAGCATTCCAGCAGCACAACACCTTATACAAGATGGTTCAAAAGAAGGAACAGGATTACATACAGAACACTGGTATTTATAGACAAAATATTACATGGGACACGCACTCTAACACGGGCGTGTCAGGGGCGTGTCAGCACTATTCCTGATAGCGGCCGTCGATTTGACGGGAAAGTGGACTTCGGGGTGGACAGGTGTCGGTCACGTAGCGGTCACGCCCCAGGTCACGGGCGTGACGCTGGGCGTGTCGAGGAGGTGGATCTGGGCGCGGTGCATCAAAATTCATCGCGCGTGTCTTGTCGGCCAAGTGGAGAAGTCACGCCCTAGGTCACGGCGTGACTCTGGGCGTGTCGGTTGGTGTCGACACTCGACAAACGTCGAGCGGAAAGTGTCGAGTTGAAAAATCATCGAGCTGCTGGAGAATCGTCGAGAGCGAGTTTGTCAAGCGGAAATCGTCGAGCAGAATTTCGTCAAGCGGGAAGATGAGTCACGCCCTAGGTCACGGGCGTGACTCTGGGCATGTCGCGGAGGTGTCGACGATCGTCGAACGAAAAGTCGAGCTGAAATCGTCGATCGGAATTTGTCGAGCTGAAATCGTCGATCGGAAATCGTCGAACGGAAATTTCTCTTTAAAAATCGTTGATTCCCTGGGTTTGACGAATCACGGCCTGGTCACGGGCGTGACATATAGGACACGGGCGTGACATGTCAATTGTTGACAATTTCAGCGGAGACTTAATGCGGTTAAAACTCCAAAATTATTACGGTTCACGCGGCGACCCGACGGTTTTATTTAATTAGAAAAGCGGAGTTGGATTTTATTTAGAATACAGGAGTGAGTTTTTATTTATTTGGATATAAAAAGGTGAAATCGAGTTTTAATGAAAGGAGACAAGTGCACCTATCGTGAGTTGTACAAGATCTTCTGGGTGGAATATCGAGGTCGTATTGTTCTCGGGGTCGGTTCGATTATTTCTACACTTCCCTAGAGGGGACTATTATTTTACCAATAATTACTTGTCGGGTAATATATATAAACAAAAGGCAGAAAATAAAAGCATAATAAAGGTGAAGCCGATGAAGAGCTTAGCTCGAGGGCACCGAATTAAATTCGAGCTAAAATAGACTTTTAATAAAAAGAGCTCCTAAATTTCTAATTAATTAAGACAGAGACTCGGCCGTGGAGGTTCCACTAGAATGAGCTCACCTAGCTATATGGCTATCGCTCACCTGAACGCTAAGACTATTCGACCGAACGTTAGTCCCACGAAGGATTCCTCTTAATGCATGCATTGTGCTAAGAACCCCGCTATTGGGTGGGGAACCCAATCTGGTAGAGTTGGCGCGACTCCTCTCTCGAGGGTTAGTGCGGAACTCCATTTACCAAGTGGTGATCGGTCCATATGCACGGCCTCTCGGCTAGCTAGCGTATGGACTACGGAAATAGAGTCCACACATCGATTATGTGGTCCTACGCGTCGTAAACCCCGGGCAAAACTTAAGTGTTTTTAATTAATTAGAAAAATGAGACCTTTAATTATTTTAATTTATTTTATTTGTCTCAATGCTCTTCGATACTGAGGGCTAAGAATGTTTAGCCACTCATCGGAATGGGGACGGCAGCGGTGAAAAAACAGAAAATTAAAGCAGTAAAATAAAGCAGGAAAATGAAAGCAGTAAATGGAAAACAGTAAATTGCAAGTCCTACTCAAACGAGTAGGACGAAAATGAAAGCTGTAAAAGTGCAAGTCCTGGCTCAAATGAGTGGGCGGGAAAAAGAAAGCAAGTACTACTCAAACGAGTAGGAGAAAATAAATGCATTTACAAGTCCATTCCAATTATTACAATAAAGCCCGGCCATTTAACTCAAGTGAGTAGGCGGAAATAAAGAAAATTACAAACTCACGCACTCTACAGAAAGTAAAAAAACAAGCGTCATTTAACTCTTAACGAGTAGGCGGAAATAAATGCGCACACGTACAGAAATGTAAAAAACTAAGTTATCTAAAAATGAAAACAACTGCATTTCTACCGCTAGAATGCGGTAGAAATGCATAAAAAGTGAAAATAAAAATTAACCGAGCAAATGGATTTGCAAATAAACGCAAAAGCAAAGTGCCTGAAAAATTAAAACAATACATTTCTACCGCTAGAATGTGGTAGAAATGCGTAAAAATAGAACGAAAAAATTAAACGGACAAAAGTTTAAAATGAAAATGCAAGTGCACGAAAACTTAAAACAACTATATAATCATTCCTATAACTCCGTAAAAATGCTAACAAAAAAGTGCAAATAAATTAAAAAGGAAGAAAAGTTTTACAACATAAAAATAAAAATCTAAGTTAGTGAAAAAACGAAAATCACTATCAAAATGTTTTTACGGATCTATAAGAATGAAGTAAAAGCTATAAAAATTCTAAGTTATCAAAAGCAAAATAAAATTTCCTAAGTATAAGAACATAAAAACAAGCCTCATACACACACACACCCGTATAAAAAAGGAACAAAAAAACTAAGTTAAAACAAAAGCAAATAAGATTGCATAAGGTGTGAGTTGCATAGATCCATTCCTAAGGCAATATAAGAGAAGAAAAACACATTTCATTAAATAAAAAGACGAGTTACAAAGACACGAAAATAAAAGCTAAGGAGAGGGGGAAAAAATATCCCTTACATAACCCTTGGAAGCATTCCAGCAGCACAACACCTTATACAAAATAGTTCAAAAGAAGGAACAGGATTACATACAGAACACTGGTATTTATAGACAAAAAATTACATGGGACATGCCCTCTGACACGGGCGTGTCAGGGGGCGTGTTAGCACTATTCCTGATGGCGGCCGTCGATTTGACGGGAAAGTGTACTTCGGGCTGGACAGGTGTCGGTCACGCAGCGGTCAAGTCCCAGGTCACGGGCATGATGCTGGGCGTGTCGAGGAGGTGGATCTGGGCGCAGTGCGCCAAAAGTCGTCGCGCGGGTCTTGTCGGCCAGGTGGAGAAGTCACGCCCCAGGTCACGGCGTGACTCTGGGCTTGTCGGTTGGTGTCGACACTCGACAAACGTCGAGCGGAAAGTGTCGAGTTGAAAAATCTTCGAGCTGCTGGAGAATCGTCGAGCCCGAGTTTGTCGAGCGGAAATCGTCGAGCAGAATTTCGTCAAGCGGGAAGATGAGTCACGCCCTAGGTCACGGGCGTGACTCTGGGCATGTCGCGGAGGTGTCGACGATCGTCGAATGGAAAGTCGAGTTGAAATCGTCGATCGGAATTTGTCAAGCTGAAATCATCGATTGGAAATCGTCGAACGGAAATTTCTCTTTAAAAATCGCTGATTCCATGGGTTTGACGAATCACGGCCTGGTCACGGGCATGACCTATAGGACACGGGCGTGACATGTCAATTGTTGACAATTTCAGCGGAGTCTTAATGCGGTTAAAACTCCAAAATTATTACAGTTCATGCGGCGGCCCGGCGGTTTTATTTAATTAGAAAAGCGGAGTTGGATTTTATTTAGAATACGGGCGTGAGTTTTTATTTATTTGGATATAAAAAGGTGTGATCGAGTTTTAACGAAAAGAGGCAAGTGCACCTATCGTGAGTAGTACAGGATCTTCCGGATGGAATATCGAGGTCGTATTGTTCTCGGAGTCGGTTTGATTATTTCTACACTTCTCTAGAGGGGACTATTATTTTACCGATAATTACTTGTCGGGTAATATATATAAACAAAAGACAGAAAATAAAAGCTTAATAAAGGTGGAACCGATGAAGAGCTTAGCTCGAGGCCACCGAATTAAATTCGAACTAAAATAGAATTTTAATAAAAAGAGCTTCTAAATTTCTAATTAATTAAGGCGGAGACTCGGCCGTGGAGGTTCCACTAGAATGAGCTCACCTAGCTATAGGGCTATCGCTCACCTGAACGCTAAAACTATTCGACCGAACGTTAGTCCGACGAAGGATTCCTCTTAATGCCCACATTATGCTAAGAACCCCGCTATTGGGTGGGGAACCCAATCCGGTAGAGTTGGCGCGCCTCCTCTCTCGAGCGTTAGTGCGGAACTCCATTTACCAAGGGGTGATCGGTCCATATGCACCGCCTCTCGGCTAGCTAGCGTATAGACTATGAAAATAGGACTCACACATCAATTATGTGGTCCTACGCGTCGTAAACCCCGGGCAAACCTTAAGTGTTTTTAATTATTTAGAAAAATGAGACCTTTAATTATTTTAAGTTATTTTATTTGTGCTAATGCTCTTCGATACTGAGCGCTAAGAACGGTTAGCCACTCATCGGAATGGTGACGGCAACGGTGAAAAAGCAGAAAATTAAAGCAGTAAAATAAAGCAGGAAAATGAAAGCAGTAAATGGAAAGCAGTAAATTGCAAGTCCTACTCAGACGAGTAGGACTGAAATGAAAGTTGTAAAAGTGCAAGTCCCGGCTCAAATGAGTGGGTGGGAAAAAGAAAGCAAGTCCTACTCAAACGAGTAGTAGAAAATAAATACATTTACAAGTCCATTCCAATTATTACAATAAAGACCGGTCATTTAATTCAAGTGAGTAGGCGGAAATAAAGAAAATTACAAACTCACGCACTTTACAGAAAGTAAAAAAAAACAAGCGGCATTTAACTCTTAACGAGTAGGCGGAAATAAATGCGCACACGTACAGAAATGTAAAAAACTAAGTTATCTAAAAATGAAAACAAGTGCATTTCTACCGCTAGAATGCGGTAGAAATGCATAAAAAGTAAAAATAAAAATTAAGCGAGCAAATGAATTTGCAAATAAATGCAAAAGCAAAGTGCCCGAAAAATTAAAACAAATACATTTCTACCGCTAGAATGCGGTAGAAATGCGTAAAAATAGAACGAAAAAATTAAACGGACAAAAGTTTAAAATGAAAATGCAAGTGCACGAAAAATTAAAACAACTATATAATCATTCCTATAACTCCGTAAAAATGCTAAAAAAAGTGCAAATAAATTAAAAAGGAAGAAAAGTTTTACAACATAAAAATGAAAATCTAAGTTAGTGAAAAAACGAAAATCACTTTCAAAACGTTTTTACAGATCTATAGGAATGAAGTAAAAGCTATAAAAATTCTAAGTTATCAAAAGCAAAATTTCCTAAGTATAAGAACATGAAAACAAGCCTCATACACACACACACCCGTATAAAAAAGGAACGAAAAAACTAAGTTAAAACAAAAGCAAATAAGATTGCATAAGGTGTGAGTTGCATAGATCCATTCCAAAGGCAATATAAGAAAAGAAAAACACATTTCATTAAATAAAAAGACGAGTTACAAAGACATGAAAATAAAAGCTAAGGAGAGGGAGAGAAAATATCCCTTACATAACCCTTGGAAGCATTCCAGCACCACAAAACCTTATACAAAATGGTTCAAAAGAAGGAACAGGATTACATACAGAACACTGGTATTTATAGACAAAAAATTACATGAGACACGCCCTCTGACACGGGCGTGTCAGGGGGCGTGTCAGCACTATTCCTGATGGCGGCCATCGATTTGACGGGAAAGTGGACTTCGGGCTGGACATGTGTCGGTTACGCAGCGGTCACGCCCCAGGTCACGGGCGTGACGTTGGGCGTGTCGAGGAGGTGGATCTGGGTGCGGTGCGTCAAAAGTCGTCGTGCTGGTCTTGTCGGCCAGGTGGAGAAGTCACGCCCCAGGTCACGACGTGACTCTGGGCAGTCGGTTTGTGTCGACATTTGACAAACGTCGAGCGGAAAGTGTCGAGTTGAAAAATTGTCGAGCTGCTGGAGAATCGTCGAGCGCGAGTTTGTCGAGTGGAAATCGTCGAGCAGAATTTCGTCAAGCGGGAAGATGAGTCACGCCCTAGGTCACGGGCGTGACTCTAGGCGCGTCTCGAAGGTGTCGACGATCGTCGAACGGAAAGTCGAGCTGAAATCGTCGATCGAAATTTGTCAAGCTGAAATCGTCGATCGGAATTTGTCGAACAGAATTTTCTCTTTAAAAATCGCTGATTCCATGGGTTTGACGAACCACGGCCTGGTCATGGGCGTGACCTATAGGACACGGGCGTGACATGTCAATTTTTGACAATTTCCTGAAAAATTTCAGAAATCAAAATTAAGTTAGGTTACACAAATATTTACATAAAGAGACATTTATAAACAAAAAATAACTAAAAATTATGAATAAGAACTAAAATGATATAAATAAAGTACTAAAATATGCGTATATTTATAATTCATCATCTGTCCAGTACAACTTGTTCATAACAAGTACCCTTGTGACGAATTGATATCACAATATCATGACCTGTGAGGATGGGTCATCAGTCAACGCATGTACAACCTTGGGCTCGCGGGAGGACTTTCCAGCAGCTGTGACCCGGAGAAACTGGCGAGAGGTACTTGATATGTGAGTGGGACCGAGTGGTCCACTTGCAGGGGGGCGAGACGGGGGTTCTCTGCAGTAGGCGAGACGCGAGCTTGGCCCTAGAAGGCGAGATGGCCTATAGGGCGAGAGGCTGACGAGACAAACAGGTGGGATCGTCTCGCCCGCCAGTCACTTTCCCCACTCGCCATATAGGAGGAAAGATGTTTTTACCTTTTTGCCCACAGGGGGGATTTTATTCTTCTGCCCCAGGTAATTTTACACTTCTACCTCTGGTGGTCTGCATATAGCTCTTCAGGACAGCGGAGTTTGGCTGTTGGCAGACCCGACCGAGGGTATTTTGGTAATTTCAGGACGGTTCAGAATAGATATTTGTAGATCAAACTCAGAGGCCTATAAATATACCAACAAGGTGCCTGGAACAGGTTGTTGAACCTTTTCCATATTCTTCCTCACAGGCACCAAGCTCAGCATTGGCTAGGGAGGGGAAGGACTTCAGTTTCTTCCGGGTAAGAGGTGGGACCTCCGAGCTGAGACCCCTCGGTCTGTTTCTAGGTCTGTGACTCACGTCGGGAGGGTGGTTCAAGAAGAGTAGGTATGGGATGCAACCTCTGGTCCGAACTCTAGGCGGAATCGGGTAGCTGGTTCCAACATTTTTGGTGCGGTGAGTGTGGACCGCAGCCCCTAGAGAAGAATCTTGAGCAACCACATGGCGGGAGGTCACGGAGAAGGAGACAAAGATGGGTCGGATAACCCGGGAGGATTCGTTGGAAGGGAAGAGTTCATGTCGTCAATCAGTGGCATCATGGATTTGCTGCAAGGGATCTCGCGACATGGGGATTGTTCAACCCCGCTACCTCAGGTGCCTGCTCTCGCGCCGCAAGAAGAGCTCGTCTCGGCGCGAGTGGGAGAAGATGCACCGGGGAGGCGACCTGGGAAGGAAGTGATGGTGGAAGGAGGCGGGCGAGACATGGCGGGAAGAGAGCTGTTCCCCAGCCCTGTGAGCGCCGTCTCGCCAGGGGAGGTCGTCGCGCGAGTAGGGGCGGCGAGACCAGTGGCAAGAGGGTCGCCATTTTGCGAGTTGATCCTGTCGGCTCCCGTCCCGGAAGGGTTCCGGGAACCCAAGATGAACTATTATGTGGGGAAAGATGATCCCCTCCATCACTTGCAGTGGTTCGAGGACGCGGTCTCGATCAGGCCCATGACTGACGCGTTCAAGTGCCGTCTTTTTGCCATCACTCTGAAGAACAAGGCTAGTGACTGGTTTCACCAGCTCTCAACAGGCTCGATATACTGCTTTGAGGACCTGAGCAGGAGTTTTCAGCTATGATTTTCGACTTCAAAGAAGAGGAAGAAGAACCCGGAGTCGGTCTTTTTGATTAAGCAGAGGGCAGACGAGTCCCTAGCCCAGTATGTAGACAGATTTCAGGATGAGATCTTGGATATTCAAGAGGTGCCTGGATTCTCCCTCCAGATGTCCTTCACCGTGGGGCTACGGGAGGGCTTCTTCAAGATGTGCCTCACTCGGAAGGCGCCACTGTCGTTCGAAGGGTTGATGGAGAAGGCTGCAAAGGAAATAGCTATGGAGGCGACAAATCCAGCTTTTGCAAAAAAAACTAGCAAGGCCGACGGAGGTGGAATCGAGAGAATCAGGAGGGAGACAGCAGGAGGTGAGGAGAAGGGAAGAGCCGAGGGCGCCGACATATCCGGAGTTGGGATGGAGGTAGCAGGGAGGCCCTGTCCAAGGGCAAGGGAGAGGATTTCCTCAGGGGGAAGGAACTAGCCGGGAGGACCTAGAAGATTTCACCAGCAAGGGTGGGGGTACGGTCACAGACCACCCCTACCACGCTGCAGCAAGCTATGGAAATCGTCCTAGGGAGAGGTAGAGGCCGGGAGAGAGGAAGAGCAGGAGCAGGAGCTGGGTGGAGGATAAAACCTCAGGAAGGGAGACAGGGGGGAGGTAGCCTTGCCATACTGTGACTTCCACGAGGAGGAGGGTCATGCAACGACTACCTGCCCAGAATTCTTGGAAATGAGAAGAGCTAGAGGAGCAGGAGAGCAGCAGAGGCCGGTGCGAATAGAGGAGGTGACTGGAACCGCAGAGGAAGATTGATGTGTGGATCGAGCGGATGTAGGAGACCGAGGGGGGATTGGAGTAATCCATGGGGGTGGGGATCGAGGCTGCCCGAATGGCGAGCCTTCATACTATGTACCATCAAAGCGTAGCCTCGACGTCACAATCCCCTCCACCGGATGAGAAGATCACCTTTTCGAGAAAGGACATGCCAGACCATGAAGACCCCTTCTGTGACGCACTGGTGATCCGGACCGCCATTGAGAACTTCACTGTATCGTGGATCCTGGTGGACAATGGGAGCTCAGTGAATGTTATTTTTAAAAAGGTGTTTAACGAGATGAGGGTGGAGGCTCGGAGGGTGATGGCTGCAGATGGACCATTGTTTGGATTCTCAGGAGAGAGGAAAGAAGTCGAGGGGGAGTGGGACTCCAGGTAACCCTAGGGGGGCTATGCAGAAACTGCTGCTTTGTCATAGTGGATTCCCCTAGCAGTTACAATGACATTTTTAGGCGCCCATTGATCAGTGCTTTTAGATGTTTTCCGTCATCTTTTCACCTATGCTTGAAGCTCATCTCCGGAGGTACCCAAATCAGAGTGCGAGGAGATCCGAAGGCGGCCAGGGAATGCTATGTGACGGCGGTGAACACCATCTCATGGCAGGAAGAGGTTGAGGAGATGGAGAAGAGGATGGAGAGATGGCAGCAGGAGCTTGGTGGCGAAGCAGAGGAAAAAGGAGAAGAAGGGGTCGGAGGAGAGGGAGAAGTGGAGATGGTAGGAGGCATTGCGGTGGAGCCGGAAATGGCGGGAGAGAAGGACGAAGAGATAGGGATGGTATAGGAGAGAGAAGAAGAAGAGGTCAGAGGAGAGGGAGAAGAGGAAATGGTAGGAGGCATTGTGGTGGAGCCGAAAATGGCAGGAGAGAAGGGCAGAGAGATGGGGATGGTAGAAGAGAGAGAAGAAGAAGAGGTCAGAGGAGAGGGAGAAGAGGAGATGGTAGGAGGCATTGCGGTGGAGCCGGCAATGGCTGGAGAGAAGAATGGAGAGATGGAGGTGGAAGAGGAGGGGGAGTCGAAGGAAGATAGAAGGAGGGGGAAAGAAAGAGAAAGATGGAGGAAGCAGGAGGGTCACCCGGGGGGATCCCTGCTGAGAAAAAGAAGTATCTCACTACTAGAAGGAGAGAACACTAGCGAGCAGGAGATGGAAAATCTTGGGGAGGAAATGGTGGTGACTGTCACAGAGGACAAGGCCGGAGAACATGATGTCTTGGGAGAGCAGGAGGGAGAGGAGGAACCGTCAAGGCTGAAGGCAGTCGTGGAAGTGCTAGAGATGGAGATCCTCACCAAAGAAGGAAGGAAAGATAAGATAAGGGTTAGTGGTGAGCTCAGCCCGGAAGACCAGGAGGAGATCAAGGCAAGCGTGCAAAGGAACATTGATGTCTTCGCTTGGAGCGCGGCTGACATGCCAGGGGTCGATGCGGACGTGGCCTGCCACCGTCTCAACCCCGACACCAACACTCGCCCAGTGCAACAGAAGAAGAGGGTCATCGCCTCTAAGATGGCCGGACCCAATAGAGAGGAGGTAGAAAAGCTACTTAAGGCAGGGTTTGTGTATGCCTGTAAGTATCCGGGGTGGGTGAGCAATGTTGTAATGGTTAAAAAGGGGGAGGGTAAGTGGAGAATGTGTGTAGATTTCTCTTTTTTAAATAAAGCGTGCCCTAAAGATTGTTACCCCCTGTCTCGAATCGACGCGCTGGTTGGCTCAGCCGTCGGTTTCTCACTTATGAGTTTTTTAGATGCATTTTCAGGATATCATCAAATACGCATGCATCCTCCGGACGTCAAGAACGTCACCTTCGTCACGGAGGATGAGTGCTTCTGTTTTAATATGATGCCTTTTGGGTTGAAAAATGCGGGGGCAACCTACCAAAGAATGATGGATCAGATCTTCCGAGAGCAGAAAGGAAGGAACCTCGAGGTTTATGTGGATGACCTGATGATCAAAAGTCGGGACCTCAGATCTCATGTCTCGGATCTTGAGCAAACCTTTGAAACTTTAAGAAAATATAAAATGAAGCTCAATCCCCTGAAATGTGTTTTTGGAGCCAATAGGGGAAAGTTCCTAGGGCATCTTCTCACCCCATCCGGAGTAGAACCCAATCTCGATAAGGTGAAGGCAATTCTAGAATTGGAGTCTCCCAGAAATGCCAAGGAAGTTCAACATCTCACCGGCAAGCTGGCCGGGCTGAGAAGGTTTCTCTCTCGAGCCGGGGAGAAATTCTTGCCTTTCTTTCGGACGTTAAGAGGGGGCAAGAAGTTCGAATGGACCCCCGAATGCGAGAAGGCTTTTCAGGCTCTAAAGCAGTAGCTCACCCAGACGCCTCTATTCCATGGTCCAAGGGAAGGGGAGGTCTTGTTCTTATACTTGGGAGAAGGGACTGGGGCCGTGAGTTCGGTTCTCATACGAGAGGAAGGAAAAAAGCAATTCCCGATCTATTACGTGAGCAGGGTCCTAAAGAAGGCGGAGCTCGGGTACCCCATCCTTGAAAAAACTAGCATTTGCCCTCATCATATCGGCCAAGAAGCTTAGGCCATATTTTCAGGCTCACTCTATTCAGATGGCGACGGATCACCCCCTCCGCCGTATCTTGGAGGGGGTGGAGCACTCTGGGAGGCTGGCCAAGTGGTCGATAGAGCTCAGTGAATTCGACCTCGCTTTTATTCCTCGGCTTGCCATCAAGGCACATGCGGTGGCCGACTTCCTAGTGGAATACATAGTTGAGGTCTAAGAGGCTGAAGCGTCCCCTCGAGCGGCTTGGAAGATGATGGTAGATGGGGCGTCAGGAAGAAATTCCTTTGGAGGGGGAATGATCTTTGTAAGTCCCGAGGGGACCAGGATTGAGCAGGCCTTGAAGATCCACTTCACGATCACCAACAACAAAGCGGAATATGAGGCGATCATCGCAGGGCTCAGGTTAGCTCGGGAGCTGGGCATACAAGATATTGAGGTCATGACAGACTCTATGGTGGTCGCGGGCCAGATCAAAGGGGAGTTCGAAGCAAGGGAGCCCACCCTCTAGCTGTACCTAGGGAAGGTCAAAGACATCATCGGGTAGTTCCGAAGCTTTTCAATTCAGCACGTCCCGAGGGAGGAGAGTACTCAGGCTGACCAACTCGCCAAGTATGGCTCTCGAGCCGGAGAAATGATGATGGAGCTTTTCAGGCCGTCCATAGAAGAGGGAGAACTCATGGAGATAAGCCAGCAAGGGTCTTGGATGGACCCCTTCATCACCTTTTTGACCTCAGAGCAACTGCCCGCGGGCGATCTCGATAAGAAGTGTGTCAGGTACAAATCGGCGTACTACCTACTAAAAGATGGGGCTTTGTACCGTAAGACACTGTCGGGTCTGCTGGCTCGATGTGTGTCAGAGGAGGAGGTTCCAAGGGTTCTGAAAGAAATTCACTCAGGAGAATGTGGCAGCTACTCAGGAAGTCGGACTTTGGAGGGGAGAGTGCTGAGGTAGTGGTACTTCTGGCCTACCCTCGGGAAATATGCAGAGGAGTTTGCAAAAAGATGTCAAAAGTGTCTGGAGTTCGCCCCCCTCCTACTCCATCCGGCCCAGAGGTTACGAACCATCACGGTTGCATGGCCCTTCGCTAAATGGGGAATAGATCTAGTGGGTCCTTTTCCCCAGACAAGTGGCCAATGGAAATTTCTACTGGTCATGGTAGACTACTTTTCAAAATGACTGGAGGTGAAGGCGTTGGCCAAGGTGACTTCATAGGTGGTTAAAACTTTGTATGGGGAGAGATCATCTGCCGGCATGGGCTACCACTGGCCATTGTGACTGATAACGGGTCATAATTTGCTAGTAGGGAATTCGTCAACTACTGCATCCGGCAGGGCATAGACCGCCGTTTTGCCTCGGTTCATCACCCACGGAGCAATGGACAAGTGGAAGCAGGAAATAATATCATTGTCAACCTTTTGAAGAAGAAAGTGGAGAACCTGAGGGGGAGCTGGGTGGAACAGCTCCCTTCAGTCTTCTGGGCCTTGAGAACCACACCAAACACCGCCACAGGAGAGACCCCCTTTAAGCTCTCTCATGGCTCGGAGGCTATCATACCAATAGAGTTCGAGGTCACATCACCAAGAGTAGCCGTTGCAAGAGAGGGAGACGAAGGATGGATGACAGAGAACGTGGAAGAGTAGAAACTCTCTCTTGATCTCGTGGAAGAGCTCAGGGATTTGGCGATGATCCAGCAGGAGGAGGTCAAGCGCCGGATGGCGAGATACTTTGATAAGCATATAAGGATCAAGCATTTCCAGAAGGGTGATCTAGTTCTCAAAAAGGTGGATGCAGCAGGTAGAGGGGCCTCCGTAGGAAAGCTCAATCCAAATTGGGAGGGTCCTTTTGTAGTAAAGGAGGTCGTGAAGTCGGGAGGGTACCACCTACAGGATGTGGACGGGGTATCCCTTGATCGCGCCCGAAGTGGCGATGACTTAAAAAGATTTTATCCATAACACTCTTTGTTTATTGCGTTTTTTATTGTTCAATACTTGCAATTTTGATGTGACCTTCTGATATGATGGAATCGCAGGTGTCTCTTTTCATGACATTAAAGGTGAAATGGCTGCATGGAGACCCCGAGCAGACCCGCTGACCAGGCTCTCATCCAGCTGGCAGGGTTGTAGACTCACTCGGTTGTTGGAGATGGTTTGGAGAGGAGACCTCGAGCAGACCTGCTGACCAGGCTCTCATCTAGCTGGCAAGGTTGTAGGCTCACTCGGTGGTTGAAGATGGTTTGGAGAGGAGACCCCGAGCAGACCCGCTGATCAGTCTCTCATCTAGTTGGCAGGGCTGTAGGCTCACTCGGTGGTTGGAGATTGTGCGAACAGAAAAAAGACAATCCGAAAATTGGACAAACAGAAATTTTTTTTATTCCAAAAAAGGTATCAATTACATGGTATAACCTCCCTTTTATAGAATGGAGGAGATGAGAGAGATTACAAATAAACAATGTGGGACTAAAAAATATCATGTACATGCGGTTTAACATAAATACAAGCCGACCAAGTCCCGCGGTTTGATGAATGGGCAAACCGCCTGACAACCACAAGAGGAAGACACCAAGCTGCCACAATAGACCGCCAGGTCACCCGGTCTCCAAGTCGCCAGGGTCTGATTGACAAACAGCGAGAGCACCAACAGCAACAGGTCAGCAACCAAACCGCAGGAGAGAAACCGACAGACCGCCCGGACTGCAACCCGCCAGAGTCAGACTGCCAGTCCGCCCGGTCTCTAATCTACAACACCCCCCACCCCCACCCCCTCAAGCTGGAGCATAAATATCAATCATGCCCAGCTTGTCGCAAATGTGATGAAAAGAGGCGGATACTGCCTTGGTGAAAATATCAGCCAACTCTTTATCGGAGGTGACAAACGGAATACAAATTTGTTCCTTCAGAATCTCCTCTCGAATGAAATGGCAGTCAACTTCGATGTGCTTGGTTCTCTCATGGAAGACCGAATTTTTAGAGATGTATATGGTGGCTTTGTTGTCACAAAACATAGGTAGAGGATGGTTGTAGACCTCTCCTAAGTCAAGCATGAGAGCTCGTAACCACTTTAACTCACACGTGGTCGATGTCATACTTTGATATTCTGCTTCTGCACTGGACCTAGAGACTACCGACTGTTTCTTACTTTTCCAGCTCACAAGGTCCCCCCCCCCCCCACAAAGGTGCAAAAACCTGAAGTTGACTTGCGGTCTCCTTTGTCATCGGCATAGCTTGAATCGAAGTATGCTTCAACCCTTAAATGATCATTCTTCTTAAAGAGAAGTCCTTTCCCAGGAGTTGATTTAATATACTCCAATATCTTCAGGGCCAACTGTAGATGACACTCCCTAGGAGCTTGCATGAATTGGCTAACCTTGCCAACAACATAGGCAATGTCGGGTCTGGTCACTGTGAGATATATGATTTTACCAACCAGACGTCTGTACCTCGTAACATCAGAAAGCAGAGGAGAGTCATCCGTCCATGTTTTATCTTCTCCAGTCGCCATGGGACATCGGACAGGTTTAGCCCCTGTCAACCCTGCCTCTTTTAACAAGTCAAGAGCATACTTCAGTTGGGAGAGGACAAGAGAAGCGGGCTTCCGAGAAATTTCTATCCCCATAAAGTATTTTGGAGAGCCCATGTCCTTTGTAACCAAGTGTTGCCGAAGATGCTTCTTTGTTAAGATTATCCCATCTTGGTCATCTCCAGTAAGAAGAATATCATCCACATATACTGCAAGCACCACTAGACCCAGAGAAGTTTTACGAGTAAATAGGGAGTGATCAGCAGAACTCCTCGTAAAACCTACAGCTGCTACAATCCCGCTAAACTTGTCAAACCAAGCGCAAGAACTTTATTTTAGGTCATAGATAGCCTTCTTGAGCCGGCAAACCTGTGTCTCCCACTAAGCAACATACCCTGGAGGTTACTCCATGTATACATCTTTCTGAAGATCCCCATAAAGAAAGGAATTCTTCACATCCAGCTGTGAAATGGGCCAATCTCTGCTGACAGCCACAGAGAGAAGTACCTGAATAGTGCTGATACAAGCAACTGGAGAGAAGGTGTCAAAATAATCAATGCCATAAGTCTGGGTAAAGCCCTTGGCAACAAGCCAAGCCTTATAACGATCCACACTGCCATCGGGGAGGAATTTCACCACAAAAACCCAGCGACAGCCAACAACATCTGTGCCGACAAGAGGAGGAACCCGGGTCCAGGCACCTCGTTCAGTGAGAGTAGCAATCTCTTCATTCATGGCAGCCTTCCAATGTGGAATGGTAAGGGCCTCCTAATAGGAATGGGGGGTGCAAGTGGAAGAGATAGCCAGCGTAAAGTTCCTGCGAGCAGGTGTCAGATGATCATAGGAAATAACGGCAGCAAGCGTATGCTTGGTACAAGCCCGAACACCTTTGCGAAGGGCAATGGGGAGGTCCAGGTTAGCAGGTTCCTCAGTATCCGGAGCATCCGTGGTGGAGAGAGCTGGTCCGAGAGGAGAGAGCAACAACGACGAAGAGGAGGGAGATTGCGGAGGTGGAGAGGGGAAGAAGAGGATGGAGATGGTGGAGGTGGAAAGACCTCGATAGGAGGGGATAGGCTGGAGGGAAGAGGAAGAGGAAGATTGGGTGCCACAGGGAGAGGAGAGGAGGCGTGAGAGAAATATAGAGCATTCTCGAAGAAGGTAACGTTCGCGGAGACGAACTGCTTGCGAAGAATGAGGTCAAAACAACAGTAGCCTTTCTGAGTGATAGAGTAGCCCAGAAAGACACATTTGGTGGAGCGAGTGGAGAGTTTGTCGCGGGTGGCAGAGGGAGCATGCACAAAGGCTGTGCATCCAAAGATACGTAGAGGAAGAGAAAAGGGATCCTTTCCTGGATAGAGAATGCAGAAAGGGGTTTGACCGCGGAGAACAGTGGAGGAAATGCGATTGATGAGGTAGCAAGAAATGAGAACAACATATCCCTAGTAGGAGCGAGGGTCATACATTTGTGTAAGGTGCGAGCAACATCAAGGAGGTGATGGTTTTGCGTTCCGCCACCCCATTTTGTTGGGAGGTGTAAACGCAACTTGTTTGATGAATAATCTCATGTTGCCTACAAAATGAGGAAAAAGCTTGACTAACGTACTCTTTGGCATTATCAGAGCGTAATACTTTAATAGAAACATCAAACTGATTTTTAATTAACTGATAAAAAGATTGCCATACATCAAAATGTTCAAAGCGTTCTAGTAAGAGATACACCCAAGTACATCGAGAGAAATCATCAATGAAAGTAACAAAATAAGAGCTTCCCCGACCAACGGTGAGGGTAGGAGCAGGGCCCCAGATGTCGGAGTGAACAAGATCAAATGGACGGGTAGAACCACGAGCTTGCTTCGGCGGGAAGGAGGAACGGTGATGCTTGCCAAGCTGACAGGAATCGTAGTTGAGAGGAGAACTGTGCGGAGGGAGGTGAGGCAGAAGCTGATGAAGAAGTCATGGAGGAGGATGCCCAAGGCGGAGATGTCATTGTAGGAGATCTGTAGAAGAGGAGGAGAAGGCAGACAGAGTAGAAATGTTGTCGAGGAAGTAGAGGCTGCCTATCAGTCCCAGTAGCAATCGTTCGTTGGAAGCTCGGATCCTGAAAAGAGCAAGAAGTGGGAGTAAATGTGACGGAGCATTGAAGTTGCTTGCACAAAGATGTAACTGATAACAAATTACAGGGAAACTTGGGCACATAGAGAGTGTCGGCCAAGCGAAGAGACGGAGTGACATGAACCACTCCCGTCCCATGATCCGGGGAGGGAGAATCGTCTGCAACAAGTACCGGGGGAAACCAATCATGTATTTCAAGGAGAGAAAAGCATTGTGAAGTGCCCGTCATGTGATTAGTTGCACCAGAGTCGATGAGCAATTTACCTTGAGTAACCAAGTGAGCACTAACTGAGGAAGTGACCACTGAAGCGGATGACTTGGAAGAGGAGGTGGAAGAGTCACCAGAAGGGCGAAGATGTGGATGTTTCATCCAGCACCAATCCACAAGATTCCCGGTGCGGCCACAGTGAGAGAAGAGGAAGCGGGAAGAACTCTGACCACCGGAATGGTGGTTGTGACTACCAGAGCTGCTCCGTTGAGTCTGGTGAGCATATTGTTCTGGAGGAGGAGAAGACAGAAGCGGACGCTGAAAAAGAGATGTAACTGCGGTAATGCATGCAGTAGTGGTATCCAAGTTGGGAGAGTCCACTTCACCCAAGATTTGTTGGCAGATCACGTCGTAGGAATCAGGAAGCCGGAGGAGGTAGCACACAACAAGCAATTCTTGAAAGTGCTTGTGCTGTTCGGCAAGATCCGCAGAGAAGGGGCGATGTTGAAGAATCTCAGCCCCAAGAGCTTGAACCTATTGATAAGCGGCAGAAGGAGACATAAAAGGATGGGCAAAGTGGTCCGCATACAAAGTATAAATGCGGGACGTCTGAGCCCCCTTTGAGTGCAGAGCAGCAAGATGAAGTCATGCTTTCTTGACCATCTCATCATGACGGATAACAGGAAGACATTCATCCGAAAGACTGTTAGCGAGCCAAGTGCAGACAAGCGCATCGCTAGCATCCCAGTCATCAAATACAGCAGAAGTGGTGGGAGGAGGGTCATCGGTAAGGTGGTGGCATTTGCGTTGTGAGCGGAGGAGGAAGGTGAAGGAGACGCTCCAATCCAGGTATTTGGAACCAACCAACTTGGAGACGGTGCCAAGATTCCCGGAAGGAATAGGAGGAGGAGGCGGAGTTGTCACAGGAGTAGCGGTGGTGGTAGAAGAGCTGGAAAGGGTCATGGAAGAAGCCGTGCGGGTAGAGGGAAGAGAGAAAGGTCGCGCGGAAAGAAAGAAGTCGGGGCGGATAAAATGACCCGCGGGAAAGAGAAGACCGCAGCGGACACAAGTAAAGGACTTGCAGCGGATAGAAGAAGAATCTGCAACAGAGAAAAGGAAAGAAGTCGCGCGGGAAGAGAGAAGGCCGCGCGAACAGAAGACCGAGAAGCCGCGAAAGCAGTCCGCGGAGAAGAGCGAGAAGAAGAAGAAGACCGCGCAAACAAAGAGCAGTAACAAAGGAGGAGAGGCCGCGCGAACAAGAGGCAAGAGGAGATCAAGTCGCGTGGATAGAGGAAGGCACTGAATCAGGCGAACAAGATCGCGGGCTCTGATACCATGTGCGAACAAAAAAAAGACAGTCCGAAAATTGGACAAACATAAATTTTTGTATTCCAAAAAAGGTATCAATTACATGGTATAGCCTCTCTTTTATAAAATGGAGGAGATGAGAGAGATTACAAATAAACAATGTGGGACTAAAAAAATATCATGTACAAGCAGTTTAACATAAATACAAGACGACCAAACTGCGCGGTTTGATGAATGGGCAAACCGCCCGGCAACCACAAGAGGAAGACACTGAAGGATCAAGCCCATAACCAACTGTTCCAAAAGCCCGAACTGTTGGAAAGGGTGCTACTTAATTTCTTAAATAAGTAGAAGAGCGCCACGGGTCAAGTGAAGGAACGTCGGACCCAACGATCCCCCCCCCCCCCCCCCGGCGTCCAGCACAACCCGTCGGCTAAGAGGTGGAGTTACCACATGGCCCACATGGCTAAGAGGTGGGGTTACCACATGACCCACACAGCTCAGAGGTGGGGTTACCACATGTCCACGGTTGCACGGCTCAGAGGTGGGGTTACCACATGTCCACGGTTGCCTGACACGCCGGACCCACACAGGTAGAAGGGAAAAATCAAGATTTAATAGCGCTCCCCCGGTCTTAAACCCGTGACTTGCTCTGATACTAATTGAAGGATCAAGCGCATAACCAACTGTTCCAAAAGCCCGGACTGTTGGAAAGGGTGCTACTTAATTTCTTAAATAAGTAGAAGAGGGCCACAGGTCAAGTGAAGGAACGCCGAACCCAACAGACGCCAAGACGACATAATAGACCGCCAGGTCACCCGGTCTCCAAGTCGCCAAGGTCTGATTGACAAACCTCCAGAGCACCAACAGCAACAGGTCAGCAACCAAACTGCAGGAGAGAAATCGACAGACCGCCCGAACTGCAACCCGCCAGAGTCAGACCGCCAGACCGCCCGGTCTCTAATCTGCAACAGAGATGGTTTGGAAAGTAGACCCTGAGCAGACCCGCTGACCAGGCTCTCATCTAGCTGGCAGGGCTGTAGGCTCACTCGGTGGTTGGAGATGGTTTGGAGAGGAGATCCCGAGCAGACCCGCTGACCAGGCTCTCATCTAGCTGCCAGGGTTATAAGCTCACTCGGTGGTTGAAGATGGATTGGAGAGGAGACCTCGAGAAGACCCGATGACCAGGCTCTCATCTAGCATGCAGGGCTGTAGGCTCACTCGGTGGTTGGCGATGGTTTGGAGAGTAGACCTCGAGCAGACCCGCTGACCAGGCTCTCATCTAGCTGGCAGGGATGTAGGCTCACTCGGTGGTTGAAGATGGTTTGGAGAGGAGACCCCGAGCAGACCCGCTGACCAGGCTCTCATCTAGCTGGCAGGGCTGTAGGCTCACTCATTGGTTGGAGATGGTTTGGGGAGGAGATCACGAGCAGACCCGCTGACCAGGCTCTCATCTAGCTAGCAGGGCTGTAGGCTCACTCGATGGTTGGAGATAGTTTGGAGAGGAGACCCCAAGCATACCCGCTAACCAGGCACTCATCTAGCTTGCAGGGCTGTAGTCTCACTCGGTGGTTGGAGATGGTTTGGAGAGGAGACCCCGAGCAGACCCGCTTACCAGGCTCTCATCTAGCTGGCAGGGTTGTAGGCTCACTCAATGGTTGGAGATGGTTTGGAGAGGAGACGCCGAGCAATCCTGTTGACCAGGCTCTCATCTAGCTGGTAGGGTTGTAGGCTCTCTTGGTGGTTGCAGATGGTTTGGAGAGGAGACCCCGAGCAGACCCGCTGACTAAGCTCTCATCTAGCTGGCAGAGCTGTAGGCTCACTCGGTGGTTGGAGATGGTTTGGAGAGGAGACCCCGAGCAGACCCGCTGACCAGGCTCTCATCTAGCTGGCAGGGTTGTAGGCTCTCTCGGTGGTTGGAGATGGTTTGGAGAGGAGACTCCGAGCAGACCCGCTGACCAGGCTCTCATCTACCTGACAGGGTTGTAGGCTCACTCGGTGGTTGGAGATGGTTTGTAGAGGAGACCCAAAGCAGACCCGCTGACCAGGCTCTCATCTAGCTGGCAGGGCTGTAGCCTCATTGGGTTGTTGGAGATGGTTTGGAGAGGAGACCCAGAGCAGACCCGCTGACCAGGCTCTCATCTAGCTGGCAGGGCTGTAGGCTCACTCGGTGGTTGGAGATGGTTTGGAGAGGAGACCCCGAGTAGACCCGCTGACCAGGCTCTCATCTAGCTGGCAGGGATGTAGGCTCACTCGGTGGTTGGAGATGGTTTGGAGAGGAGATCTCGAGCAGACCTGCTAACCAGACTCTCATCTAGCTGGAAGGGCTGTAGGCTCACTCAGTGGTTGGAGATGGTTTGGGGAGGAGACCCCGAGCAGACCCGCTGACCAGGCTGTCATTTAGCTGGAAGGGTTGTAGGCTCACTCGGTGGTTGGATATGATTTGGAGTGGAGACCCAGAGCAGACCCGCTGACCACGCTCTCATCTAGCTGGCAGGGCTGTAGGCTCACTTGGTGGTTGGAGATGGTTTGGAGAGGAGACCACGAGCAGACCCGCTGACCAGGCTCTCATCTAGCTGGCAGGGTTGTAGGCTCACTCGGTGGTTGGAGATGATTGGGAGAGGAGACCCCGAGCAGACCCGCTGGCCAGGCTCCCACCTAGCTGGCAGGACTGTAGGCTCACTCGGAGGAAAGTCAAGTGGTAAGAGCTCGTGAAGAAAGGTGTCCATATTTGTCAGAAAACTGGTAGAGAATTCCTAGGAAAAGGAAGGATTGGAGGCAATGCAAGAGAAAATAGGCATTCCAGGCTAACACTCGGTGAGGAAGGTCTCGCCCGCCGCGAGCGGATATTCACTGTCAAAGGCACAGGTCTCGCTTAAATGGGGGAGAATTTATCACAAGCAGCAGTCTAGTCCCTAGGCCCTACTCGCGCGGGGTACGTATCGCGACGAGACGAGAGTACAAGTGCAATTTTTCCCGCGCTCAGTGGAGGTGAGGAGAAGGCCAACGGCTAGCGCTCTAAACGAACTATCAAGCGAAACGGCAATGGGTAAAGCGCAACGAAATAAGGAGCGAAAGGTTATAACAAAAATCCCCTAAGGTTATAATACAAGTCCCAAAATGTGCATTACAACAATCAGAAACATCTTAAAGTCAGGAAAATTTACATAAGGCAAACAAGAGGGGGAGAAGTCCCCAGACTCTGACATCCCTTCACTCCTCGTCACCGGAGGTGGAGCTGTCATCCGTCTCTACATACAGTTGGGGGACCAAGTCGCGGACGGTGACCGTCTCGGCATCGTCCTGGACCACCCCCAGCTACTTCATCATCTTGAGGACGAGCTCCGTCGTCTTGATGTTGTAGTCTCGGCAGAGGGCGTCAACCTCATCCGGGGAGTAACGAGGTGGCGGGGGTGCTTGAAACGGATCTGGATGGAGCGCGGTGCTGTCCAGGAGACGGGCGTTTTCAGCCTTCAATTTCTTGTTTTCTCCCTCCAAAGCAGCAATGCGCGAGCGCATGCGATCAGCTGTCTCGGCATCCTGCGAGAAGGCCATCAGTCAACAAAAGTTTATGAAGAGCTAGCAAATGAAACTGGCGAGTGCCAGTGAAAAAGCTTACCACACCGCCGTGGCTTCGTTCGAGAAGGTTGTCGGCGACGACCAGCCGCTTCTCGATGTCATTTGACTTCTCGCGCTCCGCAGCAAGGCTAGCCTTGGCCTCCTTCCACTTCTTGTTGTTGAAGACCAGGCGGCGGGAGAACCGGTGCGAGAGCTCCATGGAGCGAAACTGTGCATGGGAGGTCTTCAGGATGAGGTCTCGCGACGCTTCATTATACGCGGGCTCAGTCCCAAGGCCACCGTACACCCCGTACCCAAGGTAGAAGGCGTGATTGGTGGGCGGTTCTTGCTCCTTCCAGGAGTGAAGGAAAGTAGACAACGACACGCGGTTGGCATCCTTCTCCCACAAGAGTACCGGCTCGCCGGCGGCATCGTCCATCATGGGACCATGTTGTAATTCGGATGCGAGGAGGGGGCCAGGAGGCTGGAAGAGCCGACCTCGTGAGGGGGAAGCTCAGCGGGCTTGACAGAGGTGGTGACGGTTTGATCAGGTAGGGCCATCTCGCGGGAAGGCGAGTCGGCTTGATGGCGAAGTGAGGGAGACCTTTCCACAAAAATAGGGGTCAGGGACCGCGACATTTCCTTCCTTTCCTTAGGAGCGGAACCTTTCTTCTCCTCGGGAAGGACACCGACTTCTTCATCTTTTTCTTTGGGCTCTGCCGAGAAGTAGCGGCATCATCCCCAGGCCTCTTCTTTGGGGCGGGGGTCAGCGTTTCCTTTGCCGCCTCCGCCGTCATGCTCGCAAGGGCGAGACCCTTGTTGCTCTGATAAGGGGGTGGACAGGGATAGTTCTCTCTCCTGAGGAAGATAGTGGTTAGAATAAAATAAGAAGATAAGCATAATATTAAGGGGGAGTGAATATACCTTCACCGGGAAGGACGGGAGGAAGCGAGTCGAGGTCTAGCCGAAGGAAGTTGACATCGAAAGTTTTCCCTGCAAAGAAATCGCAGAGAGCCTTCTCGGCACCCCCAACCTTGGGGGCCTCGTAGTACAACTCGGCAGGCGACACCGGAGCTAGAGGGACACCTCCCAAGTTCCCGCGGATTAAGACGATGCGGGTGAGCCAATTGTGGTTCTTGTTCGGCGTCTCGCACACCTTTAGGCCTTAGAATGTGAAGTAGGAAACGTCGTCGTCTTTGGCGTGGTAGATGAACAGCTTGTGGAAGGCGGTCGGGCTGAATTCGATGCACTCTCGCCGTAGGTAGCTGGCGAAGATGACCAGCATCGAAATCGCATTTGGGTTGAACTGTGCGGGAACAACTCCAAAGTATTTGACGACCTGTTTTACCTCTAGGCAGAGGGGGAGTCTTAGCACCGCCTCGAAGTGCGAGACGGGGAAGTCTAGCACGTCGGGATAGAAAGTGTTGACAGACTCGCCGACCTTGGGTGGGCGAGACAGATACCCATCAGCTAGGAACTCGCTGGCGAAGAGATTGTAGTCTTCTCTGGATATCTTACCGAGAGGTAAGTCGTGGTCGGTAAATCGCGTCCTGCAGCAGCTGCGGCCCTCGCCTTCTTCTACTTTCTTCTTCCCGATAGTGAGTGAGATGACAAAGATAGAGGAGGAGAAGAAAAGGGGGAAGCGAAAGCGGGACACGAGAAGTGGTAAGCGAGGGGTAGTAGGCGAGAGCTCCAGATCTCGGAAGTAGCAGGGAACAACAGTACAAGCGTGAAAGCATCTGGATCCAGAGGGTGGGGGGTATTTATAACAGATAGAGAGAGGAAAGGAAAGTGAGCGGGAAAATGAAAAGGCGGAATCCGAAGGGGCAACTAGGCGATTCATCTTCTCTCTCTCTCCCTCCCTCTCTCTCTCTCTCTCTTCAGAACCCGAGGTGCGGAAACGACGCGACGATTTTTCCAATGAGCCAAAAACAAAACAAAAGAATAGACTAATTAAACACAGCAATGATGAAAAACCCAGCATGATATGACAGGTTGACAAAAATATCGTGATAGATTATCATAATAGATTATTTCATCCCGCACGGGGCGGACATCTCATCCATGGGGGACCTATATGACAAATTAATAGTTAAAAGGGCAGGTGGCCGATCGATTCATAACAAAGTTACAAGGAAGCATTAAGTAGGCGAGACGAATCCAGGACCCCTCAGTTCTTGAGCCATTTTCAACAGCCACTGCGAGATCCCGCGCATAGAGGGAGACCAGGTAGATGGAAGGAGCGGGCGACGACTAGACCGCGGCACGCGAGATGGAGGTGTTCGTCCATCTCGCATATGATGGCCTGTGGGTCTGTCCCATCTATTACGGTGTCAGCCTCGATCTCGGCAGAGAGGCGAGTGCACTCAGTTTCCAGCCAGTCAATGCGTCGATCAGAAGCCTGCTTCTCCAGCTCCATCTCGCAGATGATATGTGTATACTTTTGAAACATCCTGGCTATCTGGCGCTTCAACTCCAGGGTGTCCATGGGATCACCCAGGTAGTCTTCGATCTCATCTAGGCGAGGAAGAGGCGGGTGGGGAGGCGGCGCGGGAGACCCCTCGGTACTCGAGTCGAATTGGATACCTGCGCAGAAAAAGGAAAGGCAAAAGATCATAATGAAGGACGGTCTCGCGGTCGTGTGTCATGGGTACAAGGATTAGCCCTGTGGTCTCGTATGTGCCCGGTGAAGGAACAGGAATCTGAGTGAAACAAAAAAGACGCGTTGAGTTTTCTTACTCGGGATGCGAGGATTCCCCACAATTCACGAGAGGTCTTCTCTCCTCGTAGTTGGGGGGGGGGAGATTCCTCAGGCGAGTCGGGGCGTTGATAAGGTTGGTTGGTGACATCAGGAGGATTCACGGGCATAGGGGAATCGGCAAGGTTTCCCTGAAAGAGCATGGTTAATAGGCGAGATGATAAGAGAAAAGAGAGGCGAGAGGAGGAATCAAGAATCACCTGTCTCTCCCCGGAAGACGCAGGAGGAAGTGTATCGACTGTCGAGGGTGCCGAGGAGGTTGCGTCGGCCGAGAAGGGAGGGCCGGCAGCTTTCGTCTTCTTCGGGCAAGAGGATGAAGGGGTTGAGGCGGGGGTGCGCCCCAAAGACGGGATCAGGGCAGCCACGTTGGCTTTGTTTTGCTAGTGCACCATCGCGAGACGCTCACGAAAGCTTTGGCTATGAGACATGTTGAGGGTGGAAGAGAAGTGGAAATGAGAAAGGGGGCATTCCATGTTGAGGTGGGGTCTCATATTTATAGACTCCAGGGGGAGGGCCCTGCCAAAGATTCTTACAAATGAATCCTGACAACCGCGAGCCTCGATTGGACTTTCTTTCCGAGATGGGCCAACCTCGAAAAGAGCGGGGATTGTGTACAACCTTGGGCTCGTGGGAGGCCTTTCCAGCAGCTGTGACCCGGAGAAACTGGCGAGAGGTACTTGATAGGCGAGTGGGACTGAGTGGTCCACTCGCAGGGGGCTAGACGGGGGTTCTCTGTAGTAGGCGAGACACCCTTTTGGGTCGCGAGCTTGGCCCTAGAAGGCGAGATGGCCTATGGGGCAAGAGGCCGGCGAGACAAACAGGTGGGATCGTCTCGCCCGCCAGTCACTTTCCTCACTCGCCGCATAGGAGGAAAGATGTTTTTACCTTTTTGCCCCCAAGGGGGATTTTACTCTTCTGCCCCAGGTAATTTTACACTTGTACCACTGTTGGTCTGCATATAGCTCTTCAGGACAGCGAAGTTTGGCTGTTGGGAGACCCGGCCAGGGTAATTTGGTAATTTCAGGACGGTTTAGTATAGATATTTGTAGATCAAACTCAGAGGCCTATAAATAGACCGATAAGGTGTTTGGAACAGGTTGTTGAACTTTTCCATATTCTTCATCATAGGCACCTAGCTCAGCATTAGCTAGGGAGGGGAATGACTTCAGTTTCTTTCGGGTAAGAGGTGGGACCTCCGAGTTGAGACCCCTCGGTCTGTTTCTAGGTCTGCGACTCACGTGGGGGGGGGGGGGGGGTGTGGTTCAAGAAGAGTAGGTGTGGGCTGCAACCTCTGGTCCAAACTCTAGGCGAAATCGGGTAGCTGGTTCCAACAACGCACATGCTAGTCTTAAAGGTATCATCATCGCCCTTATCTTTTAAGATGATGCAACGACCAGGGACCTTTAAGAATGAAGCTTCTGAAATCATAGGTTCTCACATCAAGTCACTACTTGACCTATGGAAGCAAACACTCTAAGGGCATTTATTAAATTGAACTACTCTATCACAATAAAAATAACATCATAATAAAAAAACTTGCCAAAATATATAAAATGAAATGCATATAGTACTTTTATTCATCAAATAAAATATTATATAGCCAACAAACAAACAATCCAAAAGACTCAAAATAGAGTTGATCATTTAGGTATCGTATACCCATAGATCTAACATGACCATCATGCTTTCTCTGTGCAAGAGGCTTTATCAGTTGATCCGCAATGTTTTCCTCAGTCGGCACTCTGCATATGATCACATCTCCTCGACCGACAATCGCTCGAATTACATGGAACCGCCAGAGTATGTGTTTGGAGCGCTGATGAGATCTAGGTTCCGAAGTAAGTGCAATTGCACCGTTGTTGTCACAGTAGAGATCTACAGGATGAACAATGATATGAACTACATCTAACTCGCCAATGAATTTCCTAATCCATACAGCCTCCTTCGCTGCTTTTGCAGAGACAATATACTCGGCCTCAGTTGTAGAATCAACAACTATATCCTACTTGGAACTCTTCCAACTAACAGCACCTCCATTCAGCCAAAACACAAACCCTGACTGAGACTTTGAATCGTCCATATCAGTTTGGAATCTAGCATTTGTATAACCACTTACAACGAGCTCTTCCTCTCCGATGAATACCAAGAACATATCCTTAGTTCTTCGCAAGTACTTGAGGATATTCTTGACGGTTATCCAGTGACCTTCACCAGGATCAGACTGATACCTGCTAGTCATGCTCAAAGCATAAGAGACATCGGGTCTAGTACATAACATTGTATACATGATTGATCCAATTGTCGAAGCATATGGAACCAACTTCATGTGGTCCTTATCTTCATAAGACTTAGGACACTGGTCCTTAAAGAGACTCACACCATAAGACATGGGCAAGAATCCTTTCTTCGACTCAAGCATGCTGAACCATTTCAACACCTTGTCAATGTACGTACTTTGGGTCAAACCCATCAACTTCTTCGATCTATCTCTATAGATATTAATACTGAGTATATAAGTCGCTTATCCTAAGTCCTTCATCAAAAAGCAGTCCCCTAGGTTGTTCTTAACAACTTGTAGGGTTAGTTTGTTATTCCCGATCAACAATATGTCATCTACATACAATATCATGAAGACTACAATGCTCCCACTAATCTGTTTGTAAACACAATGTTCATCCTCATTCTTGATAAAACCAAACTCTTTGATATTTTCTTCAAAACAAAGATTCCAACTTCGAGAAGTTTGTTTCAATCCATAAATAGATCTCTGCAGCTTGCATATTTTAGTGGCTTCACCTGGAGATACAAAACCCTCAGTTTATGTCATGTACATTTCCTCGAGGAGGTTCCCGTTAAGGAAAGCCGTTTTGACATCCACCGGCCAGATCTCGTAGTCATAATACGCAGCAATAGCAAGCAGAATTCTGATGGACTTAACTATGACAACAGGGGAAAAGTCTCATCATAGTCAACACCATGAATTTGCTTAAAACCCTTGCCACCAGTCGGCCTTTGAATGTCTGTACATTCTCATCCATCTCAGTCTTCTTCTTGAAGACCCACTTGCACCCAATGGGTATTACCCCTTTAGGTGGTTCCACCAAAGTCCATACTTGGTTTTCATACATGGAGTCCATTTCAGATTTCATGGCCTCAACCAACTTCTCAGAGTCCGGTCCACACATAGCCTCATGGTAGGTTGCAGACTCATCACTATGATCCATAAGCAACACATTACCTATTTGAGACATGAGAAATCCATATCTCTCAAGCTCAAATCTTGTTTTACCAGATCTACATGGAATTTGTGTTTCTTAAGCAGGTTCTCTAGCTACAACTACTTGTAGTCCTGGCACAGGTTCCAATTCCGGTTTATTCACTATTTGTGGTTCCTGAACTTCTTCAAGTTCTACCATAGCTGTCTTTTTACTTAAGAACTCTTTCTCAAGAAAGACACCAGTTCTTGCAACAAACACTTTGCCCTCGGACGGTAGGTAAAAATAGTACCCTTTGGTTTCCCTAGGATACCTACAAGCTAACACTTATCTGATTTGAGTTCCAGCTTATCAGGCATTTGATGTCTCACGTTTGCCTCACAACCCCAAACCTTAATGAACGACATACTGGGATGCTTCTCAGTCCATATCTCATATGGTATCTTTAGAACCGCTTTCGTTGGAGCACGATTTAATGTTAAAACAGTAGTTTCTAGAGCAAAGCCCCAAAAGGATATAGGCAGATCTGCATGACTCATCATCGACCGTACCATGTCTAACAAAGTATGATTCCTCCTCTCAGACACACCATTATGCTGTGGTGTTATAGGTGGAGTGAGCTGTGATACAATAACACACTCTATCAGATGATCACGGAACTCACGACTTTGGTACTCGCCACCTCGATCAGATCGGAGTGCTTAAACCTACTTATCCAGCTGGTTTTCTACTTTACTTTTAAACACTTTAAACTTTTCAAAGGTTTCGGATTTGCACTTCATAAGATACATGTATCTGTATCTACTAAAATCATTAGTAAATGTAATAAAGTAGAAGAACCCACCTCTAGCTATAGAACTCATGGGTCCACATACATCACTATGTACTATACCCAAGAGATCATCAACCCTCTCATTGAAGCCAGTGAAAGGAACTTTAGTCATCTTGTCTAACAAACAAGATTCGGATCTCTCAAATGATTCATAATCAAATGAGTCCAACAGCCCATCTCTATGGAGCTTGGATATACATTTCTCATTTATATGTCCCAAATGACAATGTCAAAGATACGTAGGGTTCGAGTCATTTGTTCTTAGTCTTTTAGTATTTTCAATATTATAGATCGAATGGTCTAAGTTCAAAACATACAGACCATTAAATATTTGGGCTACACCATAACAAACATCATTCTTAAATATTGAACAATAGTTGTTCTTAATAATAAAAGAAAAACCCACCATGTCCAAACATGAAATGGATATAATATTTCTAGTTATGGAAGGAACAAAATAACAATTATCTAGTTCTATTACAAGCCAACTGGGCAAAGCAAGACAATAAACCCACACGGCAATGGCAACAACTCTTGCTCTATTGCCAATGCGCAGCTCCACCTCTCCTTTACTCAGCATTCTTCTCCTCCCCAGTTCCTGCACATTTATACAAATGTGTGAACCACATCCGATATCCAATACCTAGGATGAAGTACCAGAAAGGTTTATCTCTATAACATATATACCTGAAGTGGAGGTCATACCTCCTCTCTTTTTTTTGCATACCCTCGATGTATGAAGGAAAATTCCTCCTCCAATGACCAGCCATGCCACAATGGTGGCACTTCTCTTCTTTCCCTGAGCCTTTCTTTTTCAGTGTAGAAGACGTGGTCTGCAATCCATACTTAGGTCCCACCTTCATCCTCTTGAATCCCTTGACCTTGCCCTTGCCTTTCTGCACCAGCAATATGGGGCTAGCAGACTTGGCCTTCTTCATATTAATCTCGGCAGTTTGCAACATGCCTAGGAGCTCGGGCAGTGTATTGTCTATTTCATTCATGTTATAGTTCAAGACGAACTGCTCATAACTATCCAACAACGATTGCAAGATCAGGTCTGTAGCCAACTCTTGGCCTAGAGGGAGACCTAATCTTTCAATGTTCTCGATATACCCAATCATCTTGAGTACGTGAGTCCCTACTAGTTCCCGAGCTCCCATCTTACACTAGAACAACGGCTTGGTGACGTCGAATCTCTCTTGACGAGCTTGCCCTTGAAACATTTTCTTGAGATGCTCATCAATGTCCTTATAACCCATGTTCTCATGTTGCTTCTGAAGCTCAGAGTTCATGGTCGCTAACATGAGACATTCGACGTCTAAGGAGTCATCGAGATACTTCTTATAAGCATCTTTATCAGCTCGGGGTGCAATCCCGGCAGGCTCATTAGGGGATACCTCTTCCAAAACAAAAAACTTGCGCTCTTGCCTGAGAACAATTCTCAAGTTTCTGTACCAGTCCAAATTATTGTACCACTCAGCTTCTCCTTCTCAAGGATCGCTCTGAGGGACAGGGTGGAGTGTAAACCACTTGCCATGGAAATTCTACAAGAATACAAGCAAAGCAAAATAGTACCACATTTCAAAATACAATTTATCTTTAAATTAGGACTTTAATCAAAAGCTCCCACTATTTTTATCAAACTGATAACCCTCGATATCAATTCGAAGAGTTTGACAAGTAACCCTCTTAGTGGACAAGATCCATATTTCACAAACACTATGAGTCAGCTTTGACTTTTCTCTCATAATGCAGCTATTTAGGTAGGCAACGCTTGCTAATTGCGTCACAATGCAATTCTTATATGGCTGGTGAATAACTCTTTATTCGCATCCATCATATGATGCATACTAACCCCATGCCTCTGGGCACTCAACCTTTGAGGTCACCTAGTTAAGCCATACCCGATGTCGACAGTGGGATATCATAATTATCCCCTCGCACCCTCACCAAAATAGATTAATGCACCTTGCTTTGGCAAGCCCCCCCACACTTCATCGATCGAGGCAGGAAGTGTGTCATCCATTGGAAGGCATCTGAATACTTAATATTGCTTAAGGGATTTTAAATAGCTGATTAACTCTTTAATTATGGTTAACACTTAACCAGCGTGCACATCAAGCATAATAAAATACAACAAGTATAATCCAAATATATCCTAGATGTACACAAGAATCATCAACACTTGATGAACTGGGCTAAGTCTAAACATCTAGAACATGCCCAAATCTTCAAACCTACATGCACGGGACATGAGAAATACCAACTCCACTTACACAGTAGACAAGCTCGTCACTTTATGTGAGATTCAAAATCTAACACACACTTAGTTTCACAAACCAACATAGCGACAGTTACTGTTAAGGAGTAAACTCAAAGAAATCACATGCGTTCTTGGAAAAATCCAAGACTAGATTTGGGCATTTGGAATACTTCAAAATCACCAAATCTACACGTCATGGATTCAACAACTTCTGAAACAATGAATATTGCAGGTAACCTCCCTCTGATACCACTGTTGGGTTTTTGGGGTTGACACAACACTTGTGCACGCGGTGGAAAAAGAACAAGAAAAACCCAAATGAGTTCAGATATAGCAATATTCATGAATCAAGAAGTAAAGCATACTGTAATAAAAATTACCTTTGAGGGATTGAGTCAGAACTCAGCGGCTAGAGTCTTGAGCGCAGAAAGTATATTCGTGCCTCTACATTAATCCACACGATCGGGAGAACCCACAGTAACTTGTCACACAAGCGCTAGGTCGGGAGAGGACACTCAGTGTAACGCCCCGAAAATTGTATTTGAGTTGGTCGCGTAAAAAGAGATTTTGGTGCCTGTATAGGGGTACACGGCCTAGGACACGGGCGTGTCCAAGGCTGTGTCTAGCTGGTGTTTTGGTCGTTTTCATCCCGAGAAGGACACGACAAGGAACACGGCTTAATGACACGGACGTGTAATTTGACACTGGTGTGTGCCTACCCTTGTCAGTACCCGTGTTCAGCAGGGTCGTGTTGGTTGGCGTGGCGGTTATGTGTGATACGCCCCCAGTCACGGGCGTGTCGAGGAACCAGACACGGGCGTGTCGAGTGAGACACGAGCGTGTCTGAGCCCGTGTGAGTCTCTGTGTTCGACGATCGTGCCTGGATCGAGGCACACGGCCTAGGACACGGCCGTGTGTCAAGGCGTGTTCGGCCCAGGTCTGTTGATTTTTGAGCGGATCAGAGCCGTTCGATTTCTTTATTTTAGATCCAACGGCCCAGGTGGTTTCCTGCTCTGTTAAGGCCGTGAATGGGAGTTGAATCCTTCATTTCTCTCCAAAGCTTTCTCTTTCCAAGGAGTTAGAGCAAGGAGGAAGAAGGAGGAGGATTCCGGCCGCCGGCGGAGCATCGGAGCACCGTTTTGAGATCTTAGAGCGGATCCGTGGAGGAAAGATCGTTGCGAAGACTTCTATCCGTGTAGTTTTTTCATGCCGCCAAAGCGTACTACAAGGGTAACGATTCTCAACTTGAGCATGTGGAGCTCTTCCTTTTCGCATAGGGAAACCCGCTCCCGCGAGTGTGTGGTGAGTGCGTGGTGTTCCTTGGGGTTGATGTGAATAGTCCCCCTTATGTTGCATATAGAGTCCGGAATCGAAGTACGAGCATAGGCATTGTGTGTGAAGCCTACCCAGACATGTTGGTCTGGATCGGTGATGTTGCATTTATTATGATTTGCCAGAGAAGACTCCGTGCTTTGGGTTTTCGGGTTTCTACGCGGTAGATTGCAGCAGGGATCCTTGGAGGTTAGCTCCAAGGAACACCCGAAAAACTGAGCGGAATCATTGTTATGCTAACTTAGCGGTCTGGGAACCGGCCTTGAACATAACTGGGTTATGTGATTGATTGGAATATTAGGATCCGAGAGAAGCTTGGCCCGTGCGTACGTATTAAGGTAAACTACGCGGTTGTGAGCAACGGGCAAGTGGAATTGGACCTGGGCTATGTGGTTCGGTGCGAGAGACCCGAAAAGGGGACTGGCCATTGGTATAGTCACGAGACTTTGACAGTGGTCAGGAAGGCTGAAATGCTCACGTGGTTGCCATCTTGGTGGTGGTGGTGAAGATGCTGAAGTGTCAGGATTCACCGTTAATGTGCCCTGAGTGCACTGGGTGTTTGGCCGTGCGATCCTACACCTGTGGCGAAGTATGTTTTTACATAATTGTTTAGCTGGTCTAATGTTATGCAGGGAAGGAGCACCGTCGTCCCGAGTAAGGGACGGGGTCGTTATAATTTGGTCGGCTTTTGCTGACCGTTGCATTGTTTGCCACAGTGCGGTGGAATGTTGCTTGCAGGTGCTGCGGAGCCGAGTGCAAAATAGCGGGCTGGAGCCCATGTTGCCATGCTGGCCCTCAAAGGATGTATAGAATAAGTTGTTTTTATTTTGTCATGTGTGGCCGGCCGGCGAGCCGATGTATGTAAGACACTATTTGTTAAGTGAACAATTATAAGACCATAAGGTCATGTACCTTTCAGTGTATTTGGGTTTCATTCCTGTTGTGTGGATGTGGAAATTCATGATTATGGATTTAAGTTTTGGGTTCTTTCTACTTTTAAAAGCTTCCGCTAGAATGTTCTGTGTTAGGACGAGTAGTCTTAATTGGATAGTTTGGATATTCTTATGTAAACCTTCCGACTGTCCGTGGTATATGGCGTCGGGTTCCAGCTGGACCTTCTGTTATATGTCATACGACGGATGAGGGTGTTACAATTTGGTATCAGACTTCTGATTACGGCCAGGCTTAAATGAATTCGTGGGCGAATTTTTTTAAGGGGTGGTGAGCACATGTGTGCGTCATCATTATAACATCAAAAAGAACCCATGAGTGTCCACTTAGGAATGAAAAATACACTTGTTTTGTGGAATCTGAGTGTTCCAATGATTGCTTTTAGCAATTTGGTTGTCTTCTAATCGTGTGTCTTTGCTTCTATAGGCAGCTAGGAGCGGTGCTAGTCAGTCAGAGCGTCCGCAATCGGCGGAAAGTAGTGCACCGAGAGACATGTCTACTACATCTCCTTCAGCGAAAACCATCAGGATGGTGGCTGAAGCCGTATTTGCAATGATTAATGCCCAACCTGCAGGGCAAATGCACCACGCACCTCTTGTCATGGAGCAAGAATCGGTTAGGGCGGCAGAGCCGAGAGTGGTGGAGCGCACAGCAATTAATCTGGTAGAACCGAGGAGAGCTACGGAGAAGCAGCTTAGGCATGTAATGGGCTTTCATCCTCCAGTATTTGATGGGACTGGAACGCCAGCTCAAGCGGAGGACTGGCTCTCTACGATAAAGAGGGTTTTGACAGCCACGTTAACTGAGGAGTGGCAGAAGACCACCATAGCGACCTTTCTTTTGGCGGGTGAAGCGAGGCTGTGGTGGGATGAGTTGGAGTTTCATCTCTTAGTGGGTAGGCAGCTTGCTGATGTGCCTATGGAGGAATTTTCAAGATTGTTCCTAGCCAGATATGTACCCTCTGCTCAGAAGCTTGATATGGAGAACCAATATCTTGGATTGACTCAAGGATCCAGAAGCGTGGACGAGT
This sequence comes from Platanthera guangdongensis, assembly GCA_039583875.1. Taxonomy (NCBI): domain Eukaryota; kingdom Viridiplantae; phylum Streptophyta; class Magnoliopsida; order Asparagales; family Orchidaceae; genus Platanthera; species Platanthera guangdongensis. The sequence continues at coordinate 141,831,974 of CM077156.1, read as the reverse complement.
ATCTCCACGAGTTTACACGTTTGGGACGTTATGCTGGGGCTATGTTTACGGAAGAGGAGAGGAAGACCAACCGATTTTATGAGGGTCTTCGTGGTGACCTACAGTTACTCCTTGCTAGGCCTAAGGCGCAGGGCTTCCTAGCCTTGGTTAACTCGGCCCGGTCTTTGGAAAAGGTTGCGAAGAGGGTGCAAGAGAAGAAGGACTCAGGAGAAAAGAAGGCAGAGTTCAAAATGCCTACTGTAAAGTCAGGATTCTGCAGATGGAACAAGAAGCAGAGGACTTCGAACTCAGCCCCTTCGTCTGGTGCGTCAGGGGCAACCACAAGTCGAGTCCCAGGAGCTTGCTACAACTGTGGGAAGACGGGGCATTTTGCTCGTGAGTGTTGGAGCGGACTTTCAAATTCCGAGAGGAAATCTGGAGCGACTTATGAGGAGAAAGGGAAGACAGTGGAGTCAACCACGTCCCATCATGCTCCAGTCCAGCCTAGAGTTTATAATCTCGGTCTGCAAGAGGCCATAAAGCAAGCTGATGTGGTGACAGGTATGAGTTAATTTATAGCAGATTAACTTTTGTAGTTGTTACCTCTTTTATATGTTAGCTTACTTCTGCTGTTGCTAGGATTTGTTTTGATTCTCGATTGTCCGGCGAGAGCCTTGTTTGATACGGGAGCTTCGCATTCATTCTTATCCGAACGATTTGTGATGCGCATCGGGGTCCCTCCCTCGATGGCAAAAGACAAGTTGGATGTGTTGTTGCCCAATGGGTGCTCAATGCGTGCGGATAAGGTCTGTGTAGTCAAGGTTCAGATTGGGGATCAGGAGTTTGATTTGCGAGCGTTGATTCTACCTTTAGTAGAGTTCGATGTAATCTTTGGTATGGACTGGCTCTCAGAGCAGCGAGCTTACATTGATTGCAACCGAAAGGAGATTAAGTTGGGATTAAATTCTGAACGGGAGACTACGTTTGCGGGCATGAAGGGCTCAGGGAAAGTTTTGATGTCGGCCCTTCAGGTGATCAAGGCAGTTCGGTCTAGGGCAGAGCTGTTTGTCACATTAGTGCATGCTTCAATGCCTAGGCCTAGTCTGGACATTATCCCAATTGTGTCTGAGTATCTTGATGTGTTTCCAGATGATATCCCAGGAGCTCCTCCTCAGCGGGAGATTGATTTTTCTATAGAGCTGGTACCGGGTGTCAAACCGGTGTCACGCTCCCCCTATCAGATAGAGCCAAAAGAGATGGCGGAGTTGAAGGTGCAACTGCAGGAGTTGTTAGAGCAAGGTTATGTGCGTCCAAGTTCGTCGCCTTGGAGCGCACCGGTTCTCTTCGTTAAGAAGAAAGATGGGAGCTTGCGGCTTTATATCGACTACCGAGAATTGAACAAGCTTACGGAAAAGAATAAGTATCTGATCCCGAGAATTGATGATCTGTTTGATCAGTTGGTTGGGTCAACGGTATATTCGAAGTTAGATCTGAACTCCGGTTACTACCAATTGAGGATAAGGGAGAGCGATATCCCAAAGACAGCATTCAGTACGTTGTTTGGGCATTATGAGTTCACAGTCATGCCGTTTGGTTTGACCAATGCGCCATCCGTGTTTATGGATCTGATGAATAGAACGTTCAGAGAGTACCTGGACCGTTTTGTGATAGTATTTATCGACGATATCCTAGTGTACTCGCAGTGTGAAGAGGATCACTATAATCACCTGCACATGGTGTTGGAGACGTTGAGGAGAAACCAGTTGCATGCTAAGTTCTTCAAGTGTGAGTTCTGGTTATCCTCGATAGCGTTCCTTGGTCATGTTGTTAGTGGAGAAGGGACAGCTGTGGATTCGGCGAAGATAGTGACGATACGGGAGTGGCCTGCTTTGACTATGGTGGCGGAGGTCCGGAGCTTTCTAGGGCTTGCTGGCTACTACAGGCGCTTCGTAGAGAACTTCTCGCGGATAGCGCTACCACTCACGACATTGACTAGGAAGAATCAGAAGTTTGTGTGGTATTCGGAGTGCGAACAGGCTTTTGAAGAGTTGAAAAGGCGGTTAACCACAGCGCCTATTTTATGTTTCCCAAGTGGAACCGAAGGGTTCGAAATCTATAGTGATGCTTCGGGCAGTGGTTTGGGTTGTATTCTTCTACAGCATGGGAGTGTGATAGCCTACGGTTCACGACAATTGAAGGCTCACGAGAGAAATTATCCGGTCCATGATTTAGAGTTAGCGGACGTGATATTCGCTTTAAAGCTGTGGAAGCACTATCTGTACGGTGTGAAAGTCGATATATACACCGATCATAAGAGTTTGAAGTACCTGTTAGATCAAAAGGATCTGAACATGAGGCAGCGGAGGTGGATGAAGTTCCTAGGGGAATACACCTTCAAGATACATTATGTGCCAGGGAAAGGTAATGTAGTGGCGGATGTGTTGAGTCGTAAGGTTCCTGCACATGCCAACTGGTTGTCGGTACATGATGAGAGATTGGTCCGTGAGTTGGAGGCTTTGGAGATATCTTGCGTCGACAAGCAGTCTGGTACTGAGGCGAAACTGTTTTGGACCGAGGTGCAGTGTGTCCTAGCTGATAAAGTTCGGCGGGCTTTGATTCAGGATAACAGCATGAAGCAGATCTTGGATGAATCATTGGATGGGTCAAATTCCCAGTTTGCTGTTGAGGATGGGTTGCTAAGGAAGGACGGTCGCCTATGCGTTCCTAGTGCGGATAATCTTCGGGAGGAGTTGATGTACGAGGCTCATCATACCAAGTACTCAATCCACCCGGGAAGCACGAAGATGTATAGAGACTTGAAGAAATTATTTTGGTGGCCAGGATTGAAGAAATATGTAGCACTTTATGTGGCAAAGTGCCAACCTTGTGCCTTGGTTAAGGAGGAGTGTCAGAAGCCCGGATGTTTCCTAAAGTCCTTGTCTATCCCGGAATGGAAATTTGACGACATATCTATGGATTTTGTGCATGGTTTGCCGAAGTCGCAGAGGGGAAACGACGCCATCTGGGTGGTCGTAGATAGGTTGACAAAGGTGTCGCACTTCATCCCGATCAGGAAGGAAGATCCGGTGGAAAGGTTGGCCAAACTCTATATGGAGAATATTGTACGGTTGCATGGTGTGCCCCGCAGTATTGTTAGCGATCGAGATGGACGCTTCACGTCGAATGACAGGAGGTTGGTGCATAGTCTATTGGGTAATAAGCTAAAATTCAGCACAGCCTTTCATCCGCAGACGGATGGCCAAACCGAGAGGGTCAACCGGACGTTGGAGGACATGCTTCGCATGTGCGTCCTAGATTTTGGAAAGCAGTGGGAAGATCACCTGTACATGGTGGAGTTTGCGTATAACAACAGCTTTCAGGCGAGTATTGGAATGACGCCTTTCGAGGCCTTGTACGGGAGAAAGTGTCGCACGTCGTTGTCTTGGTTGGAGACGGGCGAGTCAAAGCTTTACAAACGTCAAGCAGTGGAAGATGCCACTTCAGTGATACGTACAATTCAGGAACGGTTGAAGATCGCTCAGGACAGACAGTCGAAGTACTATAACGCCAAACATAGGAATGTGGAGTTCAGTGTTGGCGACTTGGTGTACTTGAAAATCAAACCGTTCAAGGGTGTGTCGCGGGTTCGACGCTTGAAGAAGCTGAGTCCGAGATACCTTGGACCATTTGAGATCCTGGAGCGTGTTGGCGAAGCAGCGTATAGATTGAAGCTGTCGGTGGAGTTGAGTGGGCTACACGATGTGTTCCGCGTATCGGTGTTGCGTAAGGCGGTGCAAGAGCCTTCGCAGATAGTTGTGGTTGATCAAGTGTCAGTTGATTACGAGTTGACGACAAAGGTCAAGCCTATACGTATAGAAGACATTGAAGTCAAGCGACTCCGCAACAAGGATATCCGGATGGTCAAAGTCCGTTGGGATAATTGCGGATGTGAGGAGCTTTCTTGGGAGTGAGAGCAAACTATGTTGGAGGAATACCCCGAGTTGTTCCGTTCAGATAACTTGTAATTTTGTGTACCTTTACTTAATTTCGGAATGAAATTTCTTAAATGGGGGAGATTTGTAATGCCCCGAAAATTGTATTTGAGTTGGTCGCGTAAAAAGGGATTTTGGTGCCTGTATAGGGGTACACGGCCTAGGACACGGGCATGTCCAAGGCCGTGTCTAGCTGGTGTTTTGGCCATTTTCATCCCGAGAAGGACACGGCAAGGAACACGACTTAATGACACGGGTGTGTCATTTGACACGGGCATGTGCCTACCCGTGTCAGTACCCGTGTTCAGCAGGGTCGTGTCGGTTGGCGTGGCGGTTATGTGTGACACGCCCTCGGTCACGGGCGTGTCGAGGAACCCAACATGGGCGTGTCGAGTGAGACACGGGCGTGTTTGAGCCCGTGTGAGTCTCTGTGTTCGACAATCGTGCCTGGATCGAGGCACACGGCCTGGGACACGACCGTGTGCCAAGCCGTGTTCGGCTCAGGTCTGTTGATTTTTGAGTGGATCAGAGTCGTTCGATTTCTTTATTTTAGATCCAACGGCCCAGGTGGTTTCCTGCTCTGTTAAGGCCGTGAATGTGAGTTGAATCCTTCATTTCTCTCCAAAGCTTTCTCTTTCCAAGGAGTTAGAGCAAAAAGGAAGGAGGAGGATTCCGGCCGCCGGCGGAGCATCGGAGCACCATTTTGAGATCTTAGAGCGGATCCATGGAGGAAAGATCGTTGCGAAGACTTCTATCCGTGTAGTTTTTTCATGGCGCCAAAGCGTACTACAAGGATAACAATTCTCAACTTGAGCATGTGAAGCTCTTCCTTTTTGCATAGGGAAACCCGCTCCGGCGAGTGTGGGGTGAGTGCGTGGTGTTCCTTAGGGTTGATGTGAATAGTCCCCCTTGTGTTGCATATAGAGTCCTGAATCGAAGTACGGGCATAGGCATTGTGTGTGAAGCTTACCCGGACATGTTGGTCTGGATAGGTGATGTTGCATTTGTTATGATTTGCCGGAGAAGACTCCGTGCTTTAGGTTTTCGGGTTTCTACGCGGTAGATTGCAGCAGGGATCCTTGGAGGTTAGCTCCAAGGCGCACCCGGAAAACTGAGCGGAATCGTTGTTCTGCTAACTTGGCGGTCTGGGAACCGGCCTTGAACATAACTGGGTTATGTGATTGATTGGAATATTAGGATCCGAGAGAAGCTTGGCCCGTACGTACGTCTTAAGGTGAACTACGCGGTTGTGAGCAACATGCAAGTGGAATTGGACCTGGGCTATGTGATTCGGTGCGAGAGACCCGAAAAGGGGACTGGCCGTTGGCATAGTCGGGAGCCTTTGACAGTGGTCAGGAAGGCTGAAATGCTCACGTGGTTTCCATCTTGAAGGTGGTGGTAAAGACGCTGAAGTGTCAGGATTCACCGTTAATGTGCCCTGAGTGCACGGGGTGTTTGGCCGTACGAGCCTACACCTGTGGCGAAGTATGTTTTTACATAATTGTTTAGCTGGGCTAATGTTATGCAGGGAAGGAGCATTGTCGTCCCGAGTAAGGGACGGGGTCGTTATATATTGGTTGGCTTTTGCTGACCGTTGCAGTGGTTGCCACCATGCGGTGGAATGTTGCTTGCAGGTGCTGCGGAGCCGAGTGCAAAATAGCGAGCTGGAGCCCATGTTGTCGTGCTGTCCCTCGAAGGCCGTATAGAATAATTTGTTTTTATTTTGTCATGTGTGGCCGGCCTGCGAGCCGATGTATGTAAGACAATATTTGTTAAGTGAACAATTGTAAGGCCATAAGGCCATGCACCTTTCAGTGTATTTGGGTTTCATTTCTGTTGTGTGGATGTGGACATTCATGATTATGGATTTAAGTTTGGGGTTCTTTCTACTTTTAAAAGCTTCCGCTAGAATGCTCTGTGTTAGGACGAGTAGTCTTAATTGGATAGTTTGGATATTCTTATGTAACCCTTCTGAATGTCCGTGGTATATGGCGTCGGGTTCCAACTGGACTTTCTGTTATATGTCATACGACGGATGGGGGTGTTACACTCAGCGTCTCCACAGATTGCTAGATCTGTTATAGGAGAGGCGGCGGCGAAACTCACTAGGATCGGGATCGGAATCGGTGACAGGATTGGCGGAACACTTCCGTCGAGTTTCTATGTTTTCTTCTTATTGCGTAGTATCGGCTCATGTGCTGAAAGAAAAGAATCGTCCCCTGATAACCCTAAAACATCTATTTATATCCCAGGAGATAGATTCAACAAGTCAACATTTGACTCAGTACAGGCATTTGTCGAACTCAGCCCGAGGAACAATTCGTCGAACTCAGCTCAATGAACTCGGCGCCAAAGGCCAGAACGTCGAACGGATTCGTCGAACTCAGCTCGATGAAATCTGTGCCAAAGGCTAGAACGTCGAACTTGATTCGTCGAACTCAGCTTGATGAAATTTGCACCAAAGGCCAGAACGTCGAACTTCATTCGTCGAACTCAACTCAACAAAATCTATGCCAAAGGCCAGCATTCGTCGAACGACATTGAGTGGACTCAACACACTCAATGCTTAAGTGCGACAGTCAACGAACTCAATCCATCTAGCCCAATGGCGTTGAGTGATCTAAACATACTCAACGCCTAATGCCATAGAATCTTTCAACCTCCATGGAGTTGAGTGAACTTAACACACTCAACGCCTTCAGCCCCATGGCATCGAGTGAGCTTAATACACTCAATGTCAAATGCCTTAGAATATTTTAAGCCCATTTTTCAATATCCTTCAACGCATCATATGAGCTAAATTGTACAGATCCAATCTCCCAATTTCTCCACAATCTTATGTGCGACCTTGATAGGCTCATACTGAGTTGGTAGTGAGGCTACATGCTTGATCACTTTCAGATCAGTATGGTTGCACCAACATATGCACAGTCGTGCGTTTTGCCTTCATGCACACTCGCTCCAACCGTGTACTATCATACCCAGAAAATTGTCAAAATCTATGATCTGCTACTGCACTTGCATTTTTTTCCCGGCACTGTTGGGCTCAACCATGCGTCACCAAAATCGCACAAGTATTTGCAAATTAGCATTATTTGCATGGTCATGTAAATTTCTCTGTTCACATGCACTTCCATCCAAGCGCGTTCATTTAGCTGAATTTCTGTGATCTGCCGCTACCCGTGTGATTCCTTCTTGCATTGTCTATGTTAACTGTTCATGAACAAATAGCACAGGCGGTGCGACCCCTTTTAAATATAATATCTATGCCAGATGCGATGCTGAAATGACATTTAAAACTTAATAGTCTCGCATAGTTGACATGCACGATCGTACGGCAGACGGTGCGTGACCAAAATATGTCTAACTCCCTATTAAGTTGTATTTCAGGGTTCATTCTGGATCCTCCACCAAAACCCTTAGAGGTGAGTTCCAACAGTCTTTTTTTTATCTTATAAGCTAGGAATTGAGTCCAAGCTCAAAGGAAGTGAACTCCACTCCATAATCTCTACCAAGTTTAGAAGAAGTAAGGGATTGATCAATGTGGATGACCTATACAAGAGAGAATATAGGGGCTTAGGAAGTGTTGAAAACCCTCCTCGTGACCTGCAGGACACAGATTGACAACCAGCTGCAACTCCCAATTCTTTGGCATAGTCTCGTTCATTCTTTGTATTTCTCCCCTTTTCTTCTGCACCCTTTAGGTTATTATGGTGTATATCTCTTGTGTCAATGATGATGGTCTAGCGGAACATGTTGTTTGAACACTTAATTTTTTATTTTGGTTTACTTATACCTTGGTGTTGTTCATGCTTTGAAATTAGAATCACCTAGCTTGCTTGGGATGACAAAAAATCTATGATTTGTTGAGTTTTCATCAAGCACTTGATGATAAGCAAATAGGTGTTTGCAACCCTCACTCTCACTCTCACAAGTAAGGCAGTGAAGGCAACCTACACTTGAGTTAGTTGAACACGGCTTTGTGAAGCCCAAGGTGAAGCGGTGAGGATGACCCACACACATTTCTTTCTTAGCATTATCCACCATATCACCAAATCAAACCACTATTTTTAACTCCATAATGAATTTTCTTAATAATAAAATCACATTCCATTCTACATTCCAGGTGAGATCGATACTCGGGGAACTACTCCTCATTTTTATATTACTTGAATGACCGGTGCACTTGCCGAGTTCACATCACCGCTTGCAAAGACAACCACTCAGATCATCAAGAAATTTATCTGGGGAGAAATAATATGCAGATTTGGGATCCTGATGACTATCATTACTGACAACTGCCCTCAATTTTCCTGTGAAGAGCTAAGTAGTTTTTGCCAGCAAATTGGGATCGATCTCAGATATGCCTTGGTACATCTTCCACATAGTAATGGGCAAGTTGAAGCGAAAAATAAATCAATTCTTAACTTATTAAAGAAGAAATTGAAAATTGTTAGAGGAAATTGGGTCGAACGATTACCTTTAATGTTATGGCCATTAAGAACAACACAAATAGGCACAATGAGAGAAACAAAGTTCAAACTTTCACACGGCTTAGGATTAGTGATCCTTGTAGATTTCAATGTAAAGAGTCTGGGAGTTCTGCTATCAATGCAGGGGGATGAAAATTGGATGGAAGAAAATGAGGAAAATATGTGTTGCAACCTAGATTTATTTGAAGAACTTTGAGACTTGGTCGTCACCTGACAAGAAGAGGTCAAAAGAAGAATATCAAAATATTTCGAAAAAAATGTAAAGATCAAGCAGTTTGCAATTGGGGATCAAGTTCTAAAGAAGGTGGATACCGCCGGGAAAATGCGTTAAGTGGGAAATCTCAATCAAAATTGGTTCAAACACTTCATTATGAAGGAAGACCTCAAGAACAGAGGATATCGACTACAGAACAGTGACAGTAAAAACATTGAAAATACTTTGAGGGATGATGACTTGAAGCAATTTTACCTCTTGATGGGTTCCCCCGAGCCGGTTCGACCAAACCCGTAGAACCACACGCAACCGCCTAGGGCATAACTGCCCGCAGCGTGCCCTCTGATGGCTTGGACCTCAGCTAGGGGCGGATCCATGGGGGGCCATGGGGGCCCGGGCCCCCCCAAAATTTTTAAAATATCTAAATATTTTTAATCCCATTTTAAAATTTCTTATATCCTATCTGTTTTATTTTTATTATATTATATTTTTATTATATCTTACTAAATCCAGTCATTTCATCTCTCATCTCTGCAATGTCTCCTCTCCCGCTGCACGCCTGCACGCTGCCCTCATCTCTCCTCTCCCGGCAGGGGCGGATCCAGGAATTTTAGCTAGGGGGGGCCCAGTCACCAAGCGAAGCCAAATAAATTTTAAAATAAAATTTTGAATGTAAAAAATATATAGAAAGTTTTTTGACAAAACATAACATATATTTCAATAAGCCAAAAAAGATACAAACAACCATATACATGTCACTTCAATTGTGCACGACGATTTTTCACTTCATAAAATTCATCTATGATACAATCTTTGTCAATTTTCTTCGCTATTTCTCGCTCAATATATAAAGTCATGCAATTTGCAAGAAATTCATCTTTCATCTTGTTACGAAGTCTCGTTTTAACAAGTTTCATAGCAGAGAATGACCTTTATGTGGTTGTTGTTGAGACCGGAAGAGTCAAAATAAGACGAATCAATTTGTCAATAAGATAGTAGATCTTCGATTTTTTTCATTTCCACCAATTTCTCATACAACTTGGAAATTATAGATAAATTTTTAAAGTCCTTATGAGAAGGAACATCGAGTTGATAATGCTGCAATTGAGTATTTAACACATAAATTTCTTGTTCATTGAAATCTTGAGGGTAGAAATTCTTTGCAAGGACACATATATCATCAATCTTGAAAGATTTGTATTCATCACTTGGATCTAAAGCCACATCTTGTAAGAACATTTTCTGTGAGAAAAATGAAGTTAAAGTTCCTGACATGAATGCTCAATATAGTGATCGTCGGTTTCGAAGTCCGCGTGATATCATTACAGTGAAACATCATTTTCAAGTAGATATTTTCAATGCCTCAATAGATTGTGTGTTGCAGGAGCTAAATTCTAGATTCAGTGAAAATTCTATGGAACTCCTTCGTCTAAGTGTGGCTTTAGATCCAAGTGATGAATACAAATCTTTCAGGATTGATGATATATGTGTCCTTGCAAAGAATTTCTACCCTCAAGATTTCAGTGAACAAGAAGTTTGTGTTAAATACTCAATTGCAGCATTATCAACTCGATGTTCCTTCTCATAAGGACTTTAAAAATTTATGTACAATTTCCAAGTTGTATGAGAAATTGGTGGAAACGAAAAAATCGAAGACCTACTATTTTATTGACAAATTGATTCGCCTCATTTTGACTCTTACGGTCTCAACAGCAACCACAAAAAGGTCATTCTATGCTATGAAACTTGTTAAAATGAGACTTCGTAACAAAATGTAAGATGAATTTCTTGTAAATTGCATGACTTTATATATTGAGCGAGAAATAGCGGAGAAAATTACAAAGATTGTATCATAGATGAATTTTATGAAGTGAAAAGTCGTCGTGCACAATTGAAGTGACATGTATATGGTTGTTTGTATCTTTTTTGGCTTATTGAAATATATGTTATGGTTTGTCAAAAAACTGTCTATATATTTTTTAAATTAAAAATTTTATTTTAAAATTTATTTGGCTTCGCTTGGTGACTGGGCCCCCCCTAGCTAAAATTTGTGGATCCGCCCCTGACCTCAGCCAACGTCCGAGCAGGCCTCCTCCTATTTCCACCATAGGGGGGAAGCTTTCCGTCCAGCCGCCTCCACCTCTGAGGGGCAGCTTCCTTCCTGTAACGCCCCCGATTTTTCTGTGATTATTTAATTCTCATTTGGCGTTACGTTGACGCGTTTCCGGCAGGTGCCGTTTGTTAGAGCGTGGTCTTAGCTCTTTAGGTTCCTTATGTGGTTGTTGGTAGCTTTTTTGGCAAGATCCCCTAGCAAGCCGGGTCTATTTTGGTGACCGGTGAGGGATCTCGGGGGATGCTTGTGTTTTGGCTTCGGGTAGTGATAACCCGAGTTTTGTTTGTCAAAAGTTGATTTCGACTTCGTCGTTGCGTTCGTAGCATGGGTGTTTAGCTACGGTGTGAATTTCGTCGAATTCCGAGGATGTTCGGGTTTGCGTCGTTTTGTATTTTATTTATAATGATGAGATATTATGTATTCTATATAGGTTCTTTTTTTTAGAAGTAGCAGTTATGCTGAAAGGGTGACTGGCAGCTTTTGTGTTGGCTAGGGAGAGAAAGTATTTGGGATTTAGCCGCTGCTTATATATTTATAGCCTCAGGTTTAGAAATTACGACTGTTCATTGTCTCTTGGGAAACCGTCGTCTGTTCGAGAGGAAGAAAAACCGCCAACCCTGGTACCCTTCAGACGCCGATTATGGGAGCGTTAGTGGACGAAATTCGATTCCGAAAGCGGATTTGGATTACTCTCGCCTAGACCTTTATTCCTACGGTGATGTTGCAGCTGGAGCTGAGAGAGAGAGGAAGGGTTGTGCAAGATAAATCGCTAGAATTTGAGGCAAGTGGTACTCCTACCCTTGCCAAGTTTTTCTTCTCCTTTTCATGTCATTTGTTGCTATCATTCATGTTTCCTAGGATTATTATTTTGCTCTGATTTTCCGTCAAAATCATGTGGTCCTTGAACCATGAATGCTCCTTTATTTTTTTTTTCATTTTTCTCAAGTTCTGAAACTCCAAGTCTTCGGCTGGATTGTTGTAGTCTTGTCTTTTATCAAATTGTTCCCTGTTGATCTCGGATTGGGTAGTATTTAGCCTTTCAGCCTTAGAACTAGTAGCAGTGAGTTTTCATACTTATATTGTGAGTAATAGGATCGAATTAGGCTAAGAAGATTGGTCGGAAACAAAGTTGGAGGTACATGATTACTGTGCACTCAATGCTGCCAGTTCGACGAAGATCGTCGATCTGGGTTTGACGAAGATAATCGTCGAACTGAGATCGACGATCTCCGGTTGCCTGTGGTCGGCGAAGATCGTCGAGCTGAGTCGACGATTTTTCCTGGACTTGTGTTCGACGAAAATCGTCGAGCTGCGTTCGACGATTTTCCTGCGTTCGACGATGTTCCCGCGCTCGACAAAAATCGTCAAGCTGCGTTCGACAATTTTCTTGCGTTCGACGATTTTCCTGCGCTCGACGATTTTCCTGCGCTCGACGAAAATCATCGAGCTGCGTTCGACGATTTGTTTCCTGCGTTCGGTGTTCGACGAAAATCGTCGAACTGAGTTCGACGATTCCTGTAACTGTGATCGTTTATTCCTGTAAGCTGCGATCGACGTTATTCCTTTTCAGTTTCTTTTCTTCCCGAGCGATTATCTCCTAGGTGGGGATGTCTTATTGGCCATTCGTTCTTCCATTGTTTGAGGGCCGAATCGTGGGCTATGGCAGGTAGTGGTTTTTTTCTGACGCTGTAAAGGAGCAGGATGTTTTGTGTGCGAGCCGTGGCCGCCACTTTTTAGTCCCAGGTACGGGCTGGGTATTGCTGTGGCTGCCACCTTTTAATCCCAGGTACGGGCTGGGTTTGTGGTGGTCTGGTGCTGTCACAGTGAAATTTTTGTTGGAACTGTTTTGTTTGGGGGACTGTTTTTGGTCACCAACTCAGGTCCATGATGTTTTACTACTGTCATTACTCACAAATTAGGATTGTTAGGTGTTTCTTCCTTGCTGAATGCAACATATGGTGGCAGGTTTTCTTGTCTTTTGCCTTGTAGCCTCTGCAGGGTTTGGGCAGGGCTTGTTGTTGTTACCTGTTACTTGGTGTACTTTTACTTACTTTGGACAGTGTTTGCTTTTACTGTCATGTTTACTTACTCTCTTTGTTCCATTTTGATTGAATGCCCTAATTCAGATTTTCTTATTTTACTTGCTGAGGTATTCTTTTCTTTTCTGAATGTCTCAGGTTCTGATTAGTAGCCGGGTAGGCGGCTAGATTTGTTGTGGTATTGCTGGTGATCCCTTGAGTTGTAGGGATCTTTCTCTTGCTGTTGTGAGGTAGTTTTTCTGTTTTATTATAGACATACATACTTGTCAGTGGGTTCGTGTCAGTTTGTTGGCGCTCACTGGTAGTTTTACCTTATGATACTAGATATGTTTCTTTTACTGCTACCTTTCTGGAGATAGTCTACTTGCTCTTAGGAAGATTTATGATAGGTTGCTAGTTACTTTTAAACCTTAAAACACTATTATAAGTATATCTCATGATCAGTATGTTTATAAAACTCATACACTACTTTCCAAGTAACTTAAAAAGATCGTTTTTCTACTTATAATATAAAATAAATCTAGAGTCTTGCATAGTATAAGTGGACCTCGGGGGACACTTATGCACTCTCGTAGGATGTCAAATATAAACAAGGTATTTTTCAGCTGCGTACAAGTATAGTTTTTAAACTGTGGACAAGGTGATCCACTGAGTCGAGGGATACGACCTTTAAAATATAACTGATTTTCCTGATCATTAAACTTATGAAAATTTCATAGTCTAGTTAGATGATGTTCGCCTGAGCATCGACAGATATCCCCTGCTCGATGTGGCATCACGGCGCGTGTTTTCTCATACTCTGATAGTTCTCAAATTCGGAGAAAATGCGGGTTGTGACAGTTAGTTTCAGAGGGAGGTTGCTTGACAATTTGTCGGGCAACCTTTCCTTGTAGGTATTAGATGTTTAGTGTCATATCATACACACACCGATATGTCATCAACACGTCTTGGCTGAAGCACGAACACTACACTCATAGCATAACAAGAAGTATACAGGGCATATTATGTAGTATGGGATGCATAATATGTGTCTGTATATGGATCCACCATAGGGGCAACATGTGAGGGTTTTGTAGTATGGGATGCATAACCTCACCACATGAATGCGACTAGCACGTTTCTTTTTTGTTGCATGAGAATGTTATGTAGTATGGGATGCATAACATTTTCACGCGTACGCCACTCATAACATGTATTAGGGCCTTTTTAGAATGCATAGCACAATCATGCATAGCATAACATTGCATAAGCACAATGTGCCAAGCTAAAGATTTGCAGGATGACATATGTACACACATGGTTTTAAATCAGAAAAATAATATAAATTCATGCATTCCCGATCTAGGCATAAGAGTTAGTTGATGGTAGTTAACCATCCTAGGTTAGGCATAACATCACTTTTGTTAAACAAATAAAATCCCAGAGCAAGTATAGCAGTTAAAAGTTCATATTTATGTATGTATTGTCTGTACTGATAGTTTGTTCCAACTGTTGAACTAGGTTTTGACCTCAGTTTTTATGGTTTTAGGATGGCGAGACGTCCTTCGACTAGGTCGACTCCCCTGTCTGAGGGTGAGACCTCAGGAGCACAGAGTGATGCGGTGATCGAGAGCCTGCGACAGAGCAACGATTCCTTGACCAGGCAGATGATGGAGATGCAGGCCCGGATCAAGTCTCTGGTGGCAGTGGTGGCAGGACAGACTCAGGGGGTGCAAGACCCTGCAAGGGGGTTAGCTGCCCCTCCCCCTCCTGCTCCCCTGAGACCTCCAGTGGTGGTGCCAGCAGAGATGACCTTTATTTCTCAGTTTCAGAGACTTAGCCCTCCTACATATGATGGGAAGGCAGATTTCATGGTCATAGATGATTGGCTGATCTCCATGGAGGAGATGTTCTCGTACTCCAGTATTGCAGATGATCAGAGAGTGATGATAGCCGCCTATCAGCTAAATGGTTTGGCTAAGAGTTGGTGGCTTAGAGAAAAGGAGAGCTTGGTGGCTGGTTGCTCTTAGGGATTATTCAAGGAGATGCTGTTGAGAAAGTTCTTGCCTTCGGTCGAGCGTGACCGACTAATGAACGACTTCCTCCACCTAAAGCAGAGGCAACTCACGGTCAGTGAGTACGAGATAGAGTTCAGTAAGTTGAGCCGGTTTGCCCCTGGGTTGGTGAGTGTTGAAGCAGATCGAGTCAAGCGGTTCCTTGGTGGCTTGAGGAGCGAGGTTCAGCAGTTGGACAGTGCTTATGGATCAGAGACTTATGCAGGGGTAGTGGAGGCTGCTCTGAAAGTGGAGGCAATTGAGACCGCAAAGAACAGAGGCCAGCAAATGAGGAAGGACAAGAGGAAGTCTGCTGAAGAAAAGAACCCCCAGGTACCCGAAGCTGCTTCGGGAAAGAAGAGCAAGGTAGTGTGTAGCTTCTGTGGCCGGTCAGGCCACCCTGTTGAGAGGTGTTTCAAGAAGGCGGGAGCTCAGAAGAAGGAGCAAGTTCATGCTATTCAAGGTGCTCCTAGGAAGGATGTTTCCTGTTCTGTTTGCAAGCGACCCGGGCATGATGCTGCCCAGTGCTGGTCCAAGGATAAAGTCTGCTATCAGTGTGGCCAGAAGGGCCATATCAAGACAAGGTGTCCTCAGGTCCAGCCTATTCTTCAAGCAGTTCCACTTCAGGCTTTACCTCCGCCTCAGCGTGTGGACAAGGGCAAAGGAAATCTGAACGTGATCTCTTCCGAGGAGGCTCAAACTTCGACTCAGGTCATCTCAGGTTAGTCGTTTTCCTAGCCTGAAAGTTTTATTTTTGCTAGAATGGTTATAGTTTTGTTTTGGTAGTTCCTTATTTGCTTATATATACTCCTATAGGAAATTTAAGGTGATGAACCGCTGGGCGCGTATTCTGTTTGACTCCGGCGCTACCCACTCGTTTGTGGCTAGAGCCTTTGTGGAGCGATATCGGTTGATTCTAGATCAAGTTCGTGATACCTTCCTTGTCATGTTCCCTTCTGGTGAATCTGTGTTGTCAGATTTGGGCATTCTGGATTGCCCTATTTTGTTGAGGGACTTTCTTGCAAAGGCAGACTTGAAGATGATTGATCTAGAGGACTTAGATGTTATTTTGGGTATGGACTGGTTGTCTAAGTATGATGCGGTTATTCAGTGCAAAGGGAAGCGCTTGGACTTCATCAAGGATAACGGTCAGCCTGGAAGTGTGTATGCTGATCCATGCCAGGATTCTCCTATCATTTCTGCGGTATGTGCTCAGAAGCTGTTTCATTCTGATTGTTTTGCTTGTTTAGTCTCGGTGGTTGGGACTGCTGTCAGTGTACCGCGCTTGGAGGAGATTCCTATTGTACGTGGTTTTTCTGATGTTTTTCCCGATGACCTTCCTGGTCTTCCCCCAGAGCGGGATGTTGAGTTTGTGATTGATTTGGAACCGGGTACGCGTCCTATTGCTAAGGCGCCGTATCGGATGGCCCCTCGTAAGTTGGAGGAGTTGCGAGTCCAGTTGGACGAGTTGTTGGCAAAAGGTTTTATCAGGCCGAGTTCATCGCCTTGGGGTGCTCCTGTTCTATTTGTGAAGAAGAAGGATGGGTCGATGAGGCTGTGCATCGATTATACGGAGCTGAACAAAGTCACCATTAAGAAAAGGTACCCTCTGTCGAGGATCGATGACTTATTTGATCAGTTGCGTGGTAGCACGATGTTTTCCAAGATCGATCTTCGTTCTAGCTATCATCAGCTCAGGATCCGTGAGGCAGATATTCCACGGACTGCGTTTAGATCGAGGCATGGACACTTCGAGTTTCTAGTGATGTCGTTTGGTTTGACCAACGCACCATCAGCTTTCATGGATATGATGAACCGGGTGTTCAAGGACTTTCTAGACAAGTTCGATGTGTTGATCTAGTCACGCAGTGCTGAGGAGCATGAGAAGCATCTGCGCTTGGTTCTATCGGAGTTGAGGAACCACAAGTTATTCGCCAAGCTGAGCAAGTGTGAATTTTGGTTGCCTCAGGTCTCGTTTCTGGGCCACGTGATGAATAAGGATGGGATCTCGGTCGACCCGGAAAAGATCGCAGCAGTGATGGATTGGAGCAGGCCGGGCACGCCCAAGGAGATTAGAAGCTTCCTAGGGTTGGTCGGCTACTACAGGAGGTTCGTGAAGGGTTTCTCTACCCTGGCTGCACCTTTGACCAGATTGACTCAAAAGAACACGGCCTTTGTTTGGAGCGAGAAGTGCGAAGAAGCCTTCCTGGAACTTAAGAACATATTGTGCACTGCTCCAGTTCTGACCCTACCTACTAAGGGTGTGGAGTATGATGTGTACGTGGATGCTTCGCATGTTGGTCTGGGTTGTGTTTTGATGCAGGCTGGGAAAGTGATTGTGTATGGGTCAAGGCAACTAAAGACTCATGAGAGAAATTACCCAAAGCATGACCTTGAGTTTGCAGCGGTGATTTATGCCCTAAAGCTGTGGAGGCATCTACTTTATGGTGCTCAGTGCAAGATCTTCACAGATCATAAAAGTCTAAAGTACGTGTTCACGCAGAAGGAGTTGAATCTGCGCCAGCGGCAGTGGCTAGAGTATGTGGCCGATTATGATGTGGAGATACAGTATCATCCGGGCAAGGCCAATGTGGTGGCCGACGCCCTGAGCCGGAAGACGGGGAAGATCTTTAATCTCACTGCCGATCGTTTAGTGGAAGTGTTCCTCCTGATGGATATTTTTGTGGGACGCTGTGACATGCAGAGCAGTTTGGCAGTGGCAGAACCGTCTTGGATTGCACTTACCAGGTTGCACCAGAAGGATGATCCAGATCTTCTGCACTTATACCTCAGGACTGAGAGAGGGGAGTTGCCGGATTTTCTATCGATGGTGCGGGTACCTTAAAGTACCGCGGCAGGTTTTGCATCCCCGCTGTTGGAGACATCAGGGTTATGATTTGCAGAGAGGCTCATGGATCCAGTGTTGCCTACCATCCAGGATTTACAAAGATGTATCATGAATTGAAGCAGATTGCCTGGTGGTATGGGATGAAGGGTGATATAGCCTGATTTGTTGCTGAGTGCCACACATGCAAGCGTGTGAAGGCCGATCATGGAAGTCCTGGTGGCAAGCTGACTCCGTTGGAGATCCCTACTTGGAAGTGGGAAAGTATTTCTATGGACTTCATTACGGGCTTACCGAGATGTCCAAGGGGATTTGATTCTGTTTGGGTTATAGTGGACAGACTGACGAAGTGTGCTCACTTTGTAGCGTATAAGATTGATTATCCGATGAAAAAGATAGCGGAGCTGTACTTGAACGAGGTCATCAGATTACACGGTGTGCCAGTTAGCATCATTTCGGATCGATACTCCCGTTTTACATCTCGCTTCTGGAGGAGTCTGCAAGAGGGTTTGGGTAAAGATTTGAGGTATTCTACAGCTTACCAGCCACAGACCAATGTCCAGACTGAGCGGGTGAACCAGATAGTTGAGGATATGATCAAGTGGTACATCTTGGACCACGGTGGAGCGTGGGATGAGCGTTTCCGGCTTATGGAATTTGCATACAATAACAGTTAGCAGGAGAGCTGGAAAATGGCTCCGTTTGAAGCTTTGTATGAGAGGCGCTGCAGCACTCCCTTGTTTTGGACCGAGGTCGGTGAGAGGCCTGTGCGGGATCCGGATGCGCTCGAGGAAATAGAAGTCGCAGTGAAGCTTATTCGAAAAAAGCTTCGTATAGATCAGGAGAGATATGAGAAGAATGCCAACCGGCGTAAGTCTGACTTGGAGTTTTCTATAGGGGACCTTGTGTTTCTTAAGGTTTCCCCGATGGTTGGTGTTAAGAGATTTGGTAAGAACCGGAAATTGGATCCGAGGTATGTGGGCCCGTTTAAGATTGTTGAGCGGATTGGCGTGTCAGCATATAGGCTGGATTTGCCAGCAAACTTCCCAGATGTTCATAATGTATTTCATGTAAGCCAATTAAGGAAGTGTGTGCGAAGCAGTGGGCAAGTCTTGGATGCTATGCCCCAGTTGGAGCCTAATCTTTCATGTGTTGAGCTGCCGGTCCGCATCTTGGATACTCAAGATCGGGTGCTGCGGACGAAGTCTATCCCGATGGTGAAAGTTTTATGGAAGAATCAGGATTTGGAAAGCGCGACTTGGGAGCTAGAGTCGGCTATGAGGGAGGCTCACCCTCATCTGTTCCCTTGATTTTATTGGTACGTTTTCTTTCTAGTAGCTCTTGTTTTGTTACTTTCCTTTTATAGTAGAAGTAGTGTATATAAAGTTTCGGGACGAAACTTTCTTTTAGGGGGAGTGACTGTAACGCCCCCAATTTTTCTGCGATTATTTAATTCTCGTTTGGCGTTACGTTGGCGCATTTCCGGCAGGTGCCGTTTGTTAGAGCGTGGTCTTAGCTCTTTAGGTTCCTTGTGTGGTTGTTGGTAGCCTTTTTGGCAAGATCCCCTAGCAAGTCGGGTCTGTTTTAGTGACCGGTGAGGCCTCTCGGGGGATGCTTGTGTTTTGGCTTCGGATAGCGATAACCTGAGTTTTGTTCGTCGAAAGTTGATTTCGACTTCGCCGTTGCGTTCGTAGCATGGGTATTTAGCTACAGTGTGAATTTCGTCGAATTCCGAGGATGTTCGGGTTCGCGTCGTTTTGTATTTTATTTATAATAATGAGATATTATGTATTCTATATAGGTTCTTTTTTTTAGTAGCAGTTATGGCGAAAGGGTGGCTGGCAGCTTTTGGGTTGTCTAGGGAGAGAAAGTATTTGGTATTTAGCCGCTGCTATATATTTATAGCCTCAGGTTTAGAAATTAGGACTGTTCATTGTCTCTTGGGAAACCGTCGCCTGTTCGAGAGGAAGAAAAACCGTCAACCCTACTACCCTTCAGACGCCGATTCTGGGAGCGTTAGTGGACGGAATTCGATTCCGAAAGCGGATTTGGATTACTCTCGCCTAGACCTTCATTCCGACAGTGCTGTTGCGGCTGGAGCCGAGAGAGAGAGGAAGGGCTGTGCAAGATAAATTGCTGGAATTTGAGGCAAGTGGTGCTCCTACCCTTGCCAAGTTTTTCTTCTCCTTTTCATGTCATATTTGTTGTTATCATTCATGTTTCCTAGGATTATTATTTTGCTCTGATTTTCCGTCAAAATCATGTGGGCCTTGAACCATGAATGCTCCTTTATGATTTTTTTTTCATTTTTCTCAAGTTCTGAAACTCCAAGTCTTCGGCCGGATTGCTGTACTCTTGTCTTTTATCAAATTGTTCCCTGTTGATCTCGGATTGGGTAGTATTTAGCATTTTAGCCTTAGAACTAGTAGCAGTGGGTTTTCATACTTATATTGCGAGAAATAGGATCGAATTAGGCTAAGAAGATTGGTCGGAAACGAAGTTGGAGGTACAGGATTGATGTGCACTCAATGCAGCCAGTTTGACGAAGATCGTCGATCTGGGTTTGACGAAGATCGTCGAACTGAGATCGACGACCTCTGGTTGCATGGGATCAATGAAGATCGTCGATCTGAGTTTGACGATAATCGTCGAACTGAGATCGATGATCTCTGGTTGCCTATGGTCGGCGAAGATCGTCGAGCTGAGTCGACGATTTTTCCTGGACCTGTGTTTGACGAAAATCGTCGAGCTGCGTTCGACGATTTTCCTGCGTTCGACGATGTTACCGCGCTCGACAAAAATCGTCGAGCTGCGTTCGACGATTTTCTTGCGTTCGACGATTTTCCTGCGCTCGACGAAAATCGTCAAGCTGAGTTCGACGATTTGTTTCCTGCGTTCGGTGTTCGACGAAAATTGTCGAACTGAGTTCGAAGATTCCTGTAACTGTGATCGTTTATTCCTGTAAGTTGGGATCGACGTTATTCCATTTCAGTTTCTTTTCATCCCGAGCGATTATCTCCTAGGTGGGGATGTCTTGTCGGTCATTCGTTCTTCCTTTGTTTGAGGGCCGAATCGTGGGCTATGGCAGGTAGTGATTTTTTTTCTTGACGCTTTAAAGGAGCGGGATGTTTTGTGTGCGAGCCGTGGCCGCCACTTTTTAGTCCCAGGTACGGGCTGGGTATTGCTGTGGCTGCCACCTTTTAATCCCAGGTACGGGCTGGGTTTGTGGTGGTCTGGTGCTGTCACAGTGAAATTTTTGTTGGAACTGTTTTGTTTGGGGGCTGTTTTTGGTCACCAACTCAGCTCCATGATGTTTTACTACTGCCATTACTCACAAATTAGGATTGTTAGGTGTTTCTTCCTTGCTGAATGCAACATATGGTGACAGCTTTTCTTGTCTTTTGCCTTGTAGCCTCTGCAGGGTTTGGGCAGGGCTTGTTGTTGTTACCTGGTACTTGGTGTACTTTTGCTTAATTTGGACAGTGTTTGTTTTTACTGTCATGTTTACTTACTCTCTTTGTTCCATTTTGATTTAATGCCCTAATTCAGATTTTCTTGTTTTAGTTGTTGAGGTATTCTTTTCTTTTCTGAATGCCTCGGGTTCTGATTAGTAGCCGGGTAGGCGACTAGATTTGTTGTGGTGTTGATGGTGATCCCTTGAGTTGTAGGGATCTTTCTCTTGCTGTTGTGAGGTAGTTTTTTTGTTTTCTTATAGACATACAGACTTGCCAGTGGGGTCGTGTCAGTTTGTTGGTGGCCACTGCTAGTTTTACCTTATGCTAATAGATATGTTTCTTTTACTGCTACCTTTCTGGAGATAGTCTACTTGCTCTTGGGAAGATTTATGCTAGGTTGCTAGTTACTTTTAAACCTTAAAACACTATTATAAGTATATCTCATGATCAGCATGTTTATAAAACTCATACACTACTTTCCAAGTAACGTAAAAAGATCGTTTTTCTACTTACAATATAAAATAAATTTAGAGTCTTGCATAGTATAAGTGGACCTCGGGGGACACTTATGCACTCTCGCAGGATGTCAAATATAAACAAGGTATTTTTTCGTTGTGTACAAGTATAGTTTTTAAACTGTGCACTAGGTGATCCACTGAGCCGAGGGATACAGCCTTTAAAATATAACTGATTTTAATGATCATTAAACTTTTGAAAATTTTATAATCTAGTTAGATGGCGTTCGCATGAGCGTCGACAGTTATCCCCTGCTCGACGTGGCATCACGATGTGTGTTTTCTCATACTCTGATACTTCTCAAATTCGGAGAAAATGCGGGTTGTGACACTTCCTGACTAGGAAGGGCGGCAGTTTTGTCTCCCGTCCTTTTGCTTCCAGCACCTTAGATGGGTCGTAGTTTTTGTCGCCCGTCCAGCCACCGCCCCCTCCCAGGGGCGACTATCATCCCAACCAGGACGAGCGGTAGTTTTGCCGCCCGTCCTACTATTTCAAGTGCTCTAAACATGTAGTAGTTTTTGTTGCCTGTCCAGCTGTAAGACCCCCTTTTTTTTTTCTTTTTCGACACCGGGGTCTTAGGCCCAGAACCGCCGTTTTGCGGTGACTCCTTCACGCCCTGAAGGGTCATCACCACAAAGCGCCGATTCTGCCGGCCAATTCGATCACAGAAAAGTAGCATAATGAAGTAAATGTAAACTATCAGTCCACAGAAAATCACATGTCATAATAAAATATAACTTCACGAAGGGAGTGTCCACAGAATAATACATCAGAGTAGCAAAATACGGGCTTAAGCCCGGTACAACATATCCTCGCTACAAAATCACTCAAGCGTAAGCAGAAAAACTACTCAAGGTCGAGACTCACTGTCCCGGCTGT
This sequence comes from Platanthera guangdongensis, assembly GCA_039583875.1. Taxonomy (NCBI): domain Eukaryota; kingdom Viridiplantae; phylum Streptophyta; class Magnoliopsida; order Asparagales; family Orchidaceae; genus Platanthera; species Platanthera guangdongensis. The sequence goes on along the minus strand of CM077156.1, from coordinate 141,809,416 downwards.
GTGAACTCCGGAGCTAGACTGCCCCACCTCCAAGCGCACCGGTCTCTGGGGCTGCTCCTCCATGCTGGTCTCCACGATCCCCTAAATGATGCGGTTCGAAAACCGTTAGTCTAAAAGACTAAGTCCTATCATCCCCCGCCCCTTCCCCCCACGGCTCCTAGGCACCGAGCGGAGAGGAAGAAAAGGGAGGACTTGAAGGTGGAGAAAAATCAAAAGCAGATGACAGCGGATCTGTACTAGCAATTCTATATCATGTATAGACATAAGCTGAAATATGAAAAGTAACATTCACTTATGTGAAAACACATAAGCCAAAGGGTCTTCTGCAAGGCTCCCATCGTATAAAAAGTCTCATACCAATTTATACGTTGGGGTGTCGGTGATCAAACAGCAGTAACTGTATATATCAAAATTAACCTTAATTTATAAACTTGCTCACACAAGCTTATAGACTAAGGGGTCGTTTTGCGGGTCCTAAAGCATAAGCGTCTCATTCCACTTATACTTTAGGTGTCAAGGTTAAAGGTAACGATTATGCTATGACATGCAAGTGGGTATGATGGACATGCAAGTGCAACACACACACCCGACTCTGTGCACACAGACCTTTAGTTCCCCCTTTTTGGAGCCGTAACCTCCCAGGATACCTCCGTAGTGGCAGACGGAAGCGGTGGGTTGGGCCTCGCCCACCTCTAAACCAGTAAAGCACTACCGGTCAGACCTATCGTACGCCTCAACGCTTGGTGCACGAAGCGGACTCCTGCGTACTCTTGCCGGCTGGCGCACCAGACTTCTGTTGGCGAAGTGCTAACCACACTTGCCGAGTCAACGTATTGGCGTCGGTGCATCGACCCTCCGATACCGAAGACCCACCACCTTAATTTCATTTCCTTTTATGCACATGCAAATTAGCGTAATCAAGAACCGAGCCGAAGCTCCCCGGACCAACACGTCCGTCTCAAACAATCGAGCTGAAGCTCCCCGGACCCAAAGTCCGCCTTTTAACCATCCGAGCCGAAGCTCCCAGCTAACATCCGGTGTCATCAGTGTTTGTGAAATGTGCAACCCTAATTAATAAGTTACTCTTTTCAGCTTGTTAAAACAGTTTACGTTAACCCAGGACTGCCCCCAGTATTCCCTGTGAAGGGCTCTCAAGGGGCACTAGGAACTGTGTTGGGATTAAGCCCAGCGTTCCTTTTCGCAAGGTACTTATTTTGTTATTGGTTGATTCCCTTACCCTTTGCTTTCTCATGTTCCGATATGCTAATCCTAGGGTGATTTGACTCCAACTCTCTCCTTGGGTAGGACGATCTTCCGTCGGACCCGAACGCCTTTAAACCCTAGACAAAAACCACACTCTACTCACTCATCTTCCATAGATGCCACCCATTCTACATATCCTTCCAGCAATCCATCAGGACCCATCACACGTGCTATAATTCATATCCAAAATGATTTCCTGCAGTTTTGCTATATGCAGACCACTTAAGCTACATGACCCGTAAAAAGGGAAGTACATGAAATACTCATCCAGTACCCCTATGATAATTACTAGAGGGCTAAAATGATATTTGAAGCATAAATCCAGAAATCCATAATTTTCCTAATTTGTCTGATAATTTATTTATTTATTCTAGTATCCAAAAAGCCCAAGTTTGAACATGAAGTAGCAATTTCAGACAAGATAATGTTCCAATAAATTTATCGTAATTACAAAATTCATACTTAACTCTAAGGCCTAAGTCTTCAATTTTTTAAGCAATGTTTGGGGCCTTAAATTTAATTTCAAAGTTACCTCATAAAAAGTCAATTTAAAAGGTTTTACAGTAATAATATCTCCAAAAATTCAGAGAAAATTCAGGGATGATTGGGATGGCCTACAAATACCCTAGAAAAAGTTTCATAATTTATCATTTAAAAATAAGGCTATATTTGATTTTCTCATGAAATTTCAAGTTTATGGGTTAATGAACAAAGTATACTAATTAACCATCAAATATTTCCACAAAAATTCCCACATGATAATATTGAGCTAGAAACACTATGTAGCAAGTTTCATAATTTTTCAATAAGTAATGGGCTCTTGCAAGAATTATTTAGTATGTAACCAAAATAAAGCACTTGTGAAGTAGATGCCCTAACTAGATATCCAAAAATTCTATCAAAATTCATACATGATTAGTATAGCCTAAAACTACCTCTGCCAATGTTTCATGCCCTTTCAGTGGGCAGTGAGACCACAATAGCCAAATTATTAATTAGGGCAATCCTATTGGTTATAAATGAAGTGCTACAAATATTGATCAAAACTCCTCAAGTAAATTATCAGAGGCTCAAAATATCCTCATTCCCTCACTACCCAAACTTGGTTAAGTTTCAAGATGTTTAGCTAACCCAAACCTACACTACAAGTTTTAGGTCCTAAGCTAGGGTTAGGGTTTTGGGGGTCCTACCCTTTTTAAAATTAGCTAATATTTTTAACAGAGGGTTTTATACATCCTAGGAACCTCCTTGCAAAATTTGGTGTTCATCCAAGGTGTTTAGGGCTCATGCCCTTCACAAGGCACAAAGGTCCTTCCTTAGGGTTTGGCCTGGGAACTTAGGGCAAATCAATTCCACTCTACCCCATATTCCATGGGGAGGTGCTAAGTGCCATACCAAGTCAGTGGCCCAAATTTCAGCCTCTGTTGAGGTGATTTGGTCACTCAAAATCAAAAGTGCACTTTTTGACCAAAATACCCTTATTAAGGTAAAGTTAGGGTTGGGTCAATACCTATTCAGAACACATCCAAATTAAGTGAAACTTTATACAGATACATAACATGAGCCCAGGGACCACTCACCAAAATTTGGGAGGGTTTAGAGATGTTTAGGACACCTATGTAATTTATTTATGGATTATTAAATTATTATACAAACTATAGAAATAGTTTCTCCAAAAATTCCCATTTTTGGACAGGCCCTAGGTGTAGATAAGAATGATCCTCTGTCCAAATTTCAGCCAATTTGGACAAGGGATGAAGGGTGGACATCCATTTGAGTCTCAGGTCATCCCTAGGTACAGGTCCCACCAAAATGGGTACCCTGGTCCAACCAGAGGGCCAAATTGGTCCAAATCAATTTTGGATTACCTAAGACCCATAGGGCTACAACTTTCATATTGAACGTTGTCCCACCAGGTGGCCCTAAGTATTTTTAATAATTAATGCAAAACAGCCCAAAAAACAGGACAGAAAATTCAGAAATCAAAACTAAATAAAAGAAATGATGCTGCACGAATCTTAAAGCAAATCGTGGGGCTCCTGGTCATCTTCTTCCTCCAGCCAAGGGCCATGATTGGCCGAACCTGGAGCTTATTCCAAGAGCATTTCCCGGCCACACGGCCACCTCCCTGGCCGGCCACCACCGCCACCACCTTCGTTGAGGTGGGGGCTATCGTCGGGCGGCGGCACGGCCGCCGGAGGGGTGGTTTCCGGCGAACCCGACCACCATTTTTTTTTTGGAAAAACCATGAAAATGAAAACTTGGATCGGCTCAATTGAGTCTGATTCTTGTCCTAAACGATTCCTAAGATCTACCCACGGTAGAAGGAGTAGAGGAGGACCTTTAACCGAGCTTGTCGTCGAGTGTGGTGGTGGTGCGCCATGGCCGGTGGTGGAGCTTTCCGATGCTTGCAACTTCACTACCAAACCGCCCGGTTTCTTTAGGTGAAGGGTGGAAACGATTTCTCTTGGCCCATGGAAGCTTTTAAAAGCATCAAATGGGTTGGGGGAGAGGGAGGGTCATGGCTTCAAATCCATTAATGGTCATGAATTGGAATTTCGGTTTTGGAGAAAATCCATGGAAATTCACCTCCCCTTTGTCCCAATTCGTTTGGAAACTCCTCAAAACTGATAGGGGAGATGAATACTAATTAATTGGTGAAGAATGGAGGGGTGATTCACCTTCCCCACCATGAATGACCTTCTCTTTCTTCTTTCTCTCTCTTCCCTATTGGAGGAAATAAATTCAGCCACCTTGGGTGGCTGGACATGGCTATTAAACTCCTTAAAACTGATGAGGGGGAATGTATTCAGCCTTTGGAATCAATTGAAGAGGCCCTTGATCTCCCTTGGCCATGAATGACCTCTTTTCTCACTTTCTCTCTCCTCCATTAAAGAGAAAAATGAAGCTTTCTCTCTCCTACTCACCATGGCCGAATTTTGATCTCTCCTCCAGCCTATTGGCAGCCCAATAACTCATATTAATAATAAAAATGAGGTTAGCCCAAGTGGGGGAAATGGGTTTGAGCTTGGGTTAGCCCATTTAGGCTAATTTGACCTAACACTAGAATAGAGTTGACCTTGGTCAACATGACCATTTGAGTTGACCCCAATGGGTCCTTGGTGACCCACTGGACTCCCGTAAGGTCTAGGAAGACTTGAGTAGGGTTGGTTGGGCATCTTGGGGGTCACATGCCCCTTGGTAAGGGCACTTTGACCATTTTAGGGCTAGAGTTGACTTGGGTCAACATGATCATTTGGGTTGACCCAATGGGTCCTTGGTGACCCATTGGCTTCCCCTAAGGTCTAGGAAGGGTTATGTAGGGTTACCTTGCACTTTGGAGGTCACATACCCTTAGTAAGGGTACTTTGACCAGATTAGGGGCTTGAGTTGACTTGGGTCAACCTGGCCTCTAGGGCTGACCCCAAAGTGTCCCTAGTGACCCCTTGACTTCACTTTAGGGTTAGGAGGGCTTAGGTGGGGTCCTCTAGGATAGGAGCAGGTCAATTGACCCTAAGCAGGCTAGTTTGACCCATTTAGGGCTAGGGTTGACCTTTGTCAACTGAGCCTCTTTGGTTGACCCTAATGGGTCCTTATGGCTCTAATGGGCCTCCCAAGGTATTAGGGGTGTTGTGGTAGGGTCTTGGGGTTAAGGTGTACCCCATGGTCATCCTAAACCATTGTTCAGAGTTCTACTATTTGCAGACCATGATGATTTTCCACATTTTGTCCCCTATCTCTTGGCCCATTTCTGGCTTCCTAGGGTTTGTCATGACCTAGTCATGGACAAAACCACTCCTAGGGGCCTAGTTGGAAATGGGATGTTACACCAGCCGCCGCCCCTCTCAGGGGCAGCTTTCCTCCCGACCAAGATGGGTAACAACTTTAGTGCCCGCCCTGTTGAGTTTAATGCCTTGGAGGGGGGCAATTCTTGCCGCCCATTTGGTCGCCTCCCCCATCAAGGGTGGAATTTTTACGCCTAGGATGGGCGACATTTTCTGCCGCCCATCGTGCTACTGCCCCCATTAGGGGCGGCATCCTCACCGTCTGTGGCGAGCGGCATCTTCCTCCATCCGAGAGGCCCTGTCCCACCAGCTACAGCACTCACCGGGTCGCCCCTTCCCTCATAGGAGTGGCGGTTTTTATCTGGCAGGGCAGTTATTTTCCGGCCGGGGATGTTTTCATCATTTGCATAAATATGGAGCTCTTTGTGCCACATTACGGACAATTATATTGACCCGACCGGTAGTTATTGTGAGAAATCTCCATATCATACCTCCTAAAATCTATAAATAGACTCATATCCTCCTCATTCTCATTCTCTTCTCGGCCGAAAAATTCTCCTAAATATTTTCTCTCTCCTCACCCCTTTCTCTCTTTACACCCGCTTGAGAACACGCCCCTTCGTGCGCACGTCCCTCTCTGTGCGTGCTCCTCTTTGTGTGTGTTACTTTGTGGGCACTCCCCCTCGTGTGCATGCTCTCCATAGTTCACAGGTTCCCCTTTATGCACGTCCATCTGTGTGCAAGTTCTTCTCGGTGTGCGCTACCCTTTTACACACCACCACACGCTCTGCCATCAAGACCGTTCAAGCCCACCTCTGCACGCTCTGCCATCAAGACCATTAAATCATGCCTCCGTGCACCTCCATCATCAAGACCATCCATGCATGCCTCCGCATGCTCAACCATCAAGACCATCCAAGCTCCCCATCCCCTGTGCACCAAGCCCTCAAGACTGTCCAAGTGCGCCTCCCCGTGCCCCGCCTTCGAGACCGTTCCAGGTGCACCTCTGTGCGCTCTTCCATCCTGACCGTTCCAAGCGCATTTTTGCACACTCCACCGGGACCACCAAGCCTCCTCAGTGTCAGAATATCATGCCCTCCAGTGGTCCTGAATTTCATATGCCCCGCATCACTAGCAATTTACATAAGAAACTTTAGAGCATGTCAAAGACCGCTCAACTACAGTCTGACGCGCAGAACGCTCAGCATGTTGGATCGTGTGGCCACCTTTAGATGGGGGTGAATATGGTTTTCAGATTAAATTGAAAATTAAAATGAGTTTCACACAGGAGGACAGCTTCTGGATGCTAGCGCGCGGCGGTAGGTCACAGAACTCATTTTCCTGCGTAACTTCGCCTTGGAGACACACGCACCCTTCAGAGATCTACCAACAAACAACCACGAAATTATGTTCAGAATTAAGAACGAGTAATAAATTCCTGTAGAAGAAATTAAAGTGGTTTACAATAACAAACAACTAGATCTCTGTGATGCCAGAGATTGGAGGTGATGATTGACAAAGATTTACTTTTTGTTTCTATACCGAACCTATGCCCGGACTGGTTGGCTCTCTCCGTTTCCTCCTCGGAAAGGTCTTCGAGTCAGCTCTTCACCTTCATGCAAGGAAGTGTCTTAGAGCCCCTCTAGATCCCCCGATCTAGACGTCCCTTCCCCGGGATGATTTCTCACAAAATCCTTCCTAGATTTCGATGAGCTTCACTGCTCGATTTTCCTCATACTAGAACCCTCGATCTAGACATCCCTTATTGGGATAATTTCTCATGAAACCCTTCCCAAATTTCGACGACTCTCCAGTCGATTTACCTCACACAAACAACTAGACAATAAAAGGGGTTTAAAGTAAAATACAAGAATAAGAGAAAACTCGCATCTAACTAGAACCCTTGATGTTGATGATGATTTGCTTGCAAAGGTTCAATCTTTGTGGCTTGAGTGTCTTCCTCTTTGATGTTCTTCAGATCTGTGAATGTAACGCCCCTGAATTTTTCGGCAACTATTTAAACCCTCGTTTGGCGTTACGTTGGCGCATTCCCGGCTCGTGCCGTTGTTAGAGTACCTCGTTAGGTGTTCTTAGAGGTTATAGCCTGTTGTATGGTTTCCCCAGCTAGTCGGTGTCTGTTTTGGAGGCCCGGCTGAGCCTCTTAGGGAATCCCTGTACTGTGGCTTCGGGCGAGGTTTGCCCAAGTGTGTGGTCGTCGGAGGTTGTGTCCGACTCCGCCGATGTTTTCGTAGCCCGAGTGTTTAGCTGCGGTGCGGATTTGTTCGGAATCCGAGGGCGTTAGTTTTCGCGCCTTTTCGACGGTCGCTAGTTAGCGAGTCGTCATTTGTGCGAGCATATTTTTTTCATGTTCGCGCATTTAGGGCATAGCGCGTGCTGTGGGCATGCAAGGTTTTAATGATTTGCGAGTGCGTGCCTGCGATCATGTGTTAGTGTGTGTGTATAAATATACATATATATATGTGTGTTAGGGTGTATGTTTAGATATATATATGGGTGTTATATGTAAATATGGGTATATAACTTAATAAGTGTATATATATATATATGTATATATATATATATATATATATATATATATATATATATATATATATATATATATATATATATATATAAGAACCGGTATTAGGTTATCTTCCCCCCCCCCCCCCCTTACCCGACGCAGGCAGCCCGAGCGGAAGCAGGCGGAAGTCCCCGCAGCCCCCGATCGCCCGTTCGCCGGCCGAATCAGCCCGGATCTCCAGTTCGAGGCCGGATTCGGACTCCTCTAGGCAAGATCTCCATTCCAAGGTAGCTATTTTGAGAGTTCACCATCCTTTTCTCCAAGCCTAGGGCTGCGGTTTCCTTGCCTTTAGTGCTCAGATTTTTTTCCTCTATTGCTCTTTCAATTTCCAGGATTTCTTAGGTGGTTGCTGTCCGAAATTTCTCATAAGATCAAGGCAAGTATACCCTTGCCAAAGTAATTCCATGTCTTGTCCCGCTTGCTTGATTCATGAAATTTTCTTTGTGTTTTCCTTGTTACTTGATTATACGGATGTAGACATGGTTCAAAGCCTCTTAACCTCCCCTTTTTATTTTAGTTTTTTTTGCTGATTTCGTTCCTTGAGTAGGAGGGTTTCAAGGTTATTTTTTTTTCTTTTGCTAGGGATCTTGCCCCGGTAGGGTATAACCCGGGTGCCCTTGTTATAAGCTTGTTCATCCATAAGTTATGTGGTTGGTTGTGATTTCCTTGGGTGTGAACCATTAATGTGTTTTGTTATAATTAAATTCAAGAGTTTTATTGTAGTTGCCCCATGGTCTCTAAAAGAAAGAAATTGGATTTGTATCAAAATCGCCCAAAACTCTTGTCATTATCTTTTTGGTGTCAATTCTCTTGTTTGCATTCGTGTTAAGCCCCTTGCTAATGTAGGTATCGAACCACCTAAACTAGTTGCTTATGGGTTGTATCAAGCTAAACATTTTGGTTGTAGTAAGTTAAATTTAGGGTGTTGTCCCAAGCTAGATGTATAGGTTTAGTCGGAGGTCAAGCTGCTTGTTATATTTAATATCACGTTATTGGTAGGCATTTAGTATCAAGTTACTTGCGCAAGTTCTGTATCATGTCACTTTTAATTTATTTGTGTCAACCACTTGCTTGGACGAACTTGATGTTTAGTCCCTTGGTATGTATATAAGGTTCTTAGGTGGATTGCTCTAGTTGGGATATGGTTGTGGTGACTTCTTGGTGGTTCATGGAACCACTAGTGAGGGCTTTCCCCGAGTCACGTAGTGCTGGAGTAGGATGTGATTTTGAGGTGGGTCGGACCGATGCCGCCACCCGTGTTTTACTTCTTGTCTTATTAAGACAATGTGAGCTGTTTGGTTGAGTTGGACCGATGCCACCACCACAGCACCTTGAGATGTTTAGGCCTGTGAGACGTGGTTGGATCGTTGCCACCAGTCTAGGCCCTTATTTCCGTTTTTGTCCATCTCCAGCACTAGGTGGCTCTTCCTGCTCTAGCTTTATACTTGAATTTATTTGTTATTTTGCTAATCCTTCCTGCATAAATGTGAGAGGCTTGACCTCACCCGTGCACTTGGTGCACCCCCTTTTTACTCACTCATGGCGAGTATTTTTCCTGCACTCGTTTACTTAGCTCTTACATGTTTCACTTCTTTCTTATGCTATTGTTCCATTTTCATATTTATATATTGCTTTGCTGAGGCGTTCTCTTCTTTGAATGCCTCAGGTTCAGGTTTATAGCCGACTGAGCGGCTAGGGTTCTTCTGGAGTTTGCTAGTGTTGTAGCTGCTGCTGAGTTTCTTTTCCTCACTCCTGGGAGGTAGGTTCTTTAGACTTGTAGTACAGATATACCTACTCACCAGTGGGTTCGTGTCAGTTGTTGGCGCCCACTGGTGGTTTCTCTTTTAGATGCTTTGTACTTTGCTTATGCTGCTAGATTTCCTGTTTTGGAGTTTATTCAACTTGCTTCTGGGATGATTTATGTTAGGTTGCTAGTTACTTTAAAACCTATAAAAGAAAATAACTATTATATCAAAAATATAGGCATCATGTTTTCCTTTCTAAAAAGCTTAATCACTATTTTCAAACCGCGTAAAAAGGGTATTTCCTATATATAATATATAAATTAAATCTAGGGTTTTGCATAGTCTTAGGCGTCCCCTGGGGACGCATAAGCATTCTCTTAGGATGGTAAAAAAATGAATAAAGTATTTTCCGCTACGTATAAGTATAATTTTGAAAGGGTGGACTAGTTGATCCACGAAGCCGAGGGATACGGCCTCAAAAATATAATTGGTCTTCACATCATTCAAGTTTTGAACTTTCTTAGTCTTAGCAGTTAGTGGTTGCCTGAGCGTCGACAGTTATCCCCTGTCCGACGTGGCATCACAACGCGCGTTTTCTTCTACTCTGATACTTCTAAAATTTCGGAGAAAATGCGGGTTGTGACAGTTGGTATCAGAGCCAGGTTGCTTGACAATTTGTCGGGCAACCTTTCCTTGTAGGTATTAGAAGTTTAGCATCATGTCATACACACACCGATATGTCATCGGCACGTCTTGGCTGAAGCACGAACACTACACTCATAGCATAACATGAAGTATACGGGGCATATTATGTAGTATGGGATGTATAATATGTGTTCGTATATGGATCCACCATATGAGGCAACATGTGAGGGTTATGTAGTATGGGATGCATAACCTCACCACATGAATGCGACTAGCACGTTTCCTTTTTCGTTGCATGAAAATGTTATGTAGTATGGGATGCATAAAATTTTCATGTGTACGCCGCTCATAACATGCATTAGGGCCTTTTTAGAATGCATAGCACAATCATGCATAGCATAACATTGCATAAGCACAACGTGCCAAGCTAAAGACTTGCAGGATGACATATGTACACACATGGTTTTGAGTCAAAAAGAGATTATAAATTCATGCATGCTCGACTTAGGCACAAGAGTTAGTGTGATGGTGGTGAACCATCTTAGGTTAAGCATGACATTATTTCCCCTGTATAAATATATATATACATATATAAAAACCCCAGAGCAAGTTGGCAGTGAAAGCAAGTACTTATGTAGGTTTGTCTGTACCTGTTGTTTTGTCCTAGTAGTTGAACTAGGTTCTGATGTTTGTTTGTTGATCCTTTTTAGGATGGCGCCTAAGCGTAGAGTGGCGAGATCGACTCCCCAATCTGAGGGCGGGTCTTCTGGTACTCAAAGCGGTACAGTTATGGAAAGTCTGAGGCAGAGCAATGAGGCTCTATCGAGGCAGATGGTGGACGTTCAGTCTCAGATCCAGTCCCTGTTATCTATGGTGGCAGGACTAGCCCCGAGAGCGCAGGACCCTGCTGCGGGTTTAGCTGTTCCCGCACCTCCTGCACCTCCAGCCCCTTTGGTGCCTCCAGTGGTGGTGCCCCCGGAGATGGCCTTCATCACTCAGTTCCAGCGACTGCGACCCCCTACCTACGATGGTAAGGCGGACTTCATGATATTGGATGACTGGTTGATTACCATAGAAGAGATGTTTCACTACTCTGGAGTGTCTGATGATCAGAAGGTGATGCTGGCCGCCTATCAGCTGAAGGGGTTAGCGAAGAGCTGGTGGGTGAGGGAGAAGGAGGGAATGGTAGGAGGAAGCACTTGGGCTTCCTTCAAGGAGATCTTGATGCGGAAATTTCTACCGTCAGTGGAGCGAGACAGGCTGATGAATGACTTCTTACATCTGAAGCGGAGGCAGCTCTCAGTCAGCGAGTATGAGATTGAGTTCAGCAAACTCAGTCGCTTTGCCCCTAGTTTGGTGAGCTCAGAGGAGGATAGAGCAAAGCGGTTCCTCGGTGGCCTGCGAAGCGAAGTACAGCAGCTAGCGGTGGCTCATGGAGCAGTGAGTTATGCTGGGGCAGTGGAGGCCGCTTTGAAGGTAGAGGCCATCGAAAACGCGAAGCATAGAGGACAGCAGGCGAGGAATGAGAAGAGGAAAGCTGCTGAAGCAAAGAGCCCCCAAGTGCCTGGTGCTCCTTCGGGGAAGAGGAGCAAGGAGGTTTGTAGTTTTTGCGGCCGGTCGGGCCATCCTGCTGAGAGATGTTTCAAGAGGGCTGCGGTGCAGAAGGTGCATGTGCATGCTATACAGGATGCTCCCAGGCAGAATGCGGTGTGTACTTTGTGCAAGAAGGAGGGGCATGATGTTGCCCGTTGCTGGTTGAAGGACAAGGTCTGCTATCAGTGCGGACAGAAAGGTCATACCAAGGCCCGATGCCCGCAGCTCCAGTCTGTGCACCGACCAGTTCCTCTTCAGGCGTTGCCACCGCCTCAGTCTATGGATAGAGGCAAAGGGAAGCTGAACGTGATATCTTCAGCGGAGGCTCAAACTTCGACGCAAGTCATTTCAGGTTAACCTTCTCGCTAGTCTTTTACTTATTTTGCATATTAGTCTGGCTTTTGTTTTCTTTATTGACTGTGCAATTCCCCGTTGATATTTATATAGGGAGTTTTAAGGCAAAGAACCGCTGGGCGCGCGTTCTCTTTGACTCAGGTGCTACCCACTCATTTGTGGCTAGGGCCTTTGTAGAGCGGTGCCAGCTGGTTCTTGATCGTGTCGGTGATGCCTTTTGCGTCAAATTTCCCTCGGGTGATTCCGTGGTATCAGATCAGGGCATTCTGGATTGTCCTATTATGTTGGGGGATTTCCCAGCCAAGGCGGATCTGAAGGTTATAGACTTGGAAGATTTCGACGTCATCCTGGGTATGGATTGGTTGTCCAGATACGATGCGGTGATCCAGTGCAGGGGTAAGCGCTTGGACTTCAAGAAGGACAACGGTCAGCCTGGGAGTATTTATGGTGATCCGCGCCAGGCCTCTCCGGCGATTTCTGCGGTATGTGCTCAGAGGTTATTTAGTTCCGATTGTTTTGCTTGCTTAGTCTCGGTGCTGGGGACTGTTAGCAGTGTGCCGTTGTTGGATGAGATTCCTGTTGTCCGTGAGTTTTCTGATGTGTTCCCTAGCGACCTTCCCGGTCTTCCCCCGGCCAGAGATGTCGAGTTCGTGATTGATTTGGAGTCGGGTACGCGTCCTATTGCTAAGGCGCCGTACCGGATGGCCCCGCGAGAGCTGGAGGAGCTGCGTACCCAGCTGGATGAGTTATTGGAGAAGGGTTTCATAAGGCAGAGCTCGTCGCCCTGGGGTGCACCCGTTCTTTTTGTGAAGAAGAAAGATGGTTCGATGCGCCTTTGCATCGACTATAGGGAGTTGAACAAAGTCACCATCAAGAACAGGTACCCCCTGCCCAGAATCGACGACTTATTCGATCAGTTACGTGGCAGTTCTGTGTTCTCCAAGATTGACCTTCGATCAGGATATCATAAGCTCAGAATCCGGGAGTCGGACATTCCACGGACGGCGTTTCGATCGAGGCATGGACATTTCGAATTCCTAGTTATGTCTTTCGGGTTGACCAACGCGCCATCAGCATTCATGGACATGATGAACCGGGTGTTCAAGGATTTTCTGGACAAGTTTGTGGTCGTATTCATAGACGACGTTCGGATTTACTCACGGAATGCTGCGGAGCATGATCAGCACTTGCGGTTGGTGTTATCTGCCTTGAGAGATCATCAGTTGTTCGCCAAGTTGAGCAAATGTGAGTTCTGGTTGCCTCAGGTATCCTTCCTGGGTCATGTGGTGAACAAGGATGGCATTTCAGTGGACCCGGTGAAGATTTCTGTAGTGATGGATTGGCATAGGCCGAGCACACCCAAGGAGATTAGGAGCTTCTTGGGGTTGGCCGGCTATTATAGAAGGTTTGTTGAGGGCTTTTCTACCTTGGCAGCGCCCCTGACTAAGTTGACGCAGAAGCATGCAGCGTTCATCTGGAGCGAGCAGTGCGAGGAGGCCTTTTTGGAGCTAAAGAGGAGATTGTGCACTGCTCCTGTCTTGACATTGCCTACGGAGGGCAAGGACTATGATGTTTATGTGGATGCCTCGCATGTTGGGCTCGGAGGCGTGTTGATGCAAGAGGGGAAGGTGATCGCGTATGGGTCGCGGCAGTTGAAGACTCACGAGCGGAATTACCCTACGCATGACCTCGAGTTTGCGGTGGTGATTTTTGCGTTGAAGCTGTGGAGGCATCTACTCTATGGGGCCTAGTGCAAGATTTTCACAGATCATAAGACCCTGAAGTACGTGTTTACTCAGAAGGAGATGAATCTGCGCCAGCGGCGGTGGCTAGAGTTTGTGGCCGATTATGACGTAGAGATCCAGTACCACCCAGGCAAGGCCAACGTGGTGGCCGACGCCCTGAGCCGCAAGACAGGGAAGATCTTCAACCTCACGGCGGACCGTTTAGTGGAAGAGTTCCTGTTGATGGACATCTCTGTGGGATGCTATGATTTGCAAAGCAGTTTGGCAGTGGCAGAGCCATCTTGGATTTCGCTCACCAGGTTGCACCAGAAGGATGATCCAGATTTGTTACACCTGTACCTCAGGGCTGAGAGAGGGGAGTTGCCGGATTTCTCCATCGACGATTCGGGTACCTTGAAGTACCACGGCAGGTTTTGCATCCCCGCGGTTGGAGACATCAGGAGCACGGTATGCAAAGAGGCTCATGGATCCAGTGTTGCCTACCACCCGGGATCCACGAAGATGTATCATGATTTGAAGTAGATCGCCTGGTGGCAAGGTATGAAAGGGGATATAGCTCGGTATGTTTCTGAATGTTACACTTGCAAGCGGGTGAAGGCCGATCATGGGAGGCCTGGTGGAAAGCTGACTCCTTTGGAAATCCCGACTTGGAAGTGGGAAAGTATCTCTATGGACTTCATAACGGGCTTACCAAGATCTCCAAGAGAATTTGACTCAGTTTGGGTGATCGTGGACCGATTGACGAAGTGTGCGCACTTCGTACCTTATAAGATCGACTACCCGATGAAGAAGATAGAAGAGCTGTATTTGAGTGAGATCATCCGGTTGCATGGAGTTCCCATGAGCATCATTTCAGACCGAGACTCCAGATTTACTTCCCGTTTCTGGAAGAGTTTGCAGGAGGGTTTGGGCACAGACTTGAGATATTCTACCGCTTACCACCCTCAGACAAATGGGCAGACCGAGAGGGTGAACCGCATTGTGGAGGATATGATCAGGTGCTACATTCTAGATCATGGTGGATGATGGCATGAGCGTTTGCGGCTCATGGAGTTTGCCTACAATAACAGTTACCAAGAGAGCTTGCAAATGGCTCCCTTCGAGGCATTATATGGGAGGCGCTGCAGAACTCCGTTGTTTTGGACTGAGGCCGGTGAGAGGCCTTTGTTGGGTCCTGATGCTCTCGAGGAAATGGAGGTTGCTGTGAAGCTCATTCGGGAAAAGCTTCGGTTAGCTCAGGAGAGATATGAGAAAAACGCCAACCGGCGTAGGTCTGATTTGGAATTTTCGGTAGAGGATTTGGTTTTCTTGAAGGTGTCTCCGATGGTTGGAGTGAAGAGGTTCGGCAAGAACCGTAAGCTGGATCCGAGGTATGTGGGCCCATTCAGAATTTTGGAGCGTATTGGTGTGGCAACATATAGGTTGGATCTACCCGCCAACTTCCCAGGCGTGCATAATGTCTTTCACGTGAGCCAGCTGCGGAAGTGTGTGCGGAGCAGTGGGCAAGTCTTGGATGTCGTGCCCCAGTTGGAGCCCAACCTCTCGTATGTTGAGGTGCCGGTCCGCATCTTGGATACTCAGGACCGGGTGCTGCGATCAAAGTCTATCCCGATGGTGAAGGTTCTTTGGAAGAATCAAGATTTGGAAAGTGCGACTTGGGAGCTAGAGTCGGCTATGAGGGAGGCTTACCCTCGCCTGTTCTCCTGATCTGTTGGGTATGTTTTATTTCTAGTAACTTTTATATTGTTACTTTCCTGCTATAGTAGAGGTAGTGTACGTAAAGTTTCGGGACGAAACTTTCTTTTAGGGGGAGTGACTGTAACGCCCCCGAATTTTTCGGCAATTATTTAAACCCTCGTTTGGCGTTACGTTGGCGCATTCCCGGCTCGTGCCGTTGTTAGAGTACCTCGTTAGGTGTTCTTAGAGGTTATAGCCTGTTGTATGGTTTCCCCAGCTAGTCGGTGTCTGTTTTGGAGGCCCGGCTGAGCCTCTTAGGGAATCCCTGTACTGTGGCTTCGGGCGAGGTTTGCCCAAGTGTGTGGTCGTCGGATGTTGTGTCCGACTCCGCCGATGTTTTCGTAGCCCGAGTGTTTAGCTGCGGTGCGGATTTGTTCGGAATCCGAGGGCGTTAGTTTTCGCGCCTTTTCGACGGTCGCTAGTTAGCGAGTCGTCATTTGTGCGAGCATATTTTTTTCATGTTCGCGCATTTAGGGCATAGCGCGTGCTGTGGGCATGCAAGGTTTTAATGATTTGCGAGTGCGTGCCTGCGATCATGTGTTAGTGTGTGTGTATAAATATACATATATATGTGTGTGTTAGGGTGTATGTTTAGATATATATATATGGGTGTTATATGTAAATATGGGTATATAACTTAATAAGTGTATATATATATATATATATATATATATATATATATATATATATATATATATATATATATATATATATATATATATATATAAAGAACCGGTATTAGGTTATCTTCCCCCCCCCCCCCCCCTTACCCGACGCAGGCAGCCCGAGCGGAAGCAGGCGGAAGTCCCCGCAGCCCCCGATCGCCCGTTCGCCGGCCGAATCAGCCCGGATCTCCAGTTCGAGGCCGGATTCGGACTCCTCTAGGCAAGATCTCCATTCCAAGGTAGCTATTTTGAGAGTTCACCATCCTTTTCTCCAAGCCTAGGGCTGCGGTTTCCTTGCCTTTAGTGCTTAGATTTTTTTCCTCTATTGCTCTTTCAATTTCCAGGATTTCTTAGGTGGTTGCTGTCCAAAATTTCTCCTAAGATCAAGGCAAGTATACCCTTGCCAAAGTAATTCCATCCCTTGTCCCGCTTACTTGATTCATGAAATTTTCTTTGTGTTTTCCTTGTTACTTGATTATACGCATGTAGACATGGTTCAAAGCATCTTAACCTCCCCTTTTTATTTTAGTTTTTTTTGCTGATTTCGTTCCTTGAGTAGGAGGGTTTCAAGGTTATTTTTTTTTCTTTTGCTAGGGATCTTGCCCCGGTAGGGTATAACCCGGGTGCCCTTGTTATAAGCTTGTTCATCCATAAGTTATGTGGTTGGTTGTGATTTCCTTGGGTGTGAACCATTAATGTGTTTTGTTATAATTAAATTCAAGAGTTTTATTGTAGTTGCCCCATGGTCTCTAAAAGAAAGAAATTGGATTTGTATCAAAATCGCCCAAAACTCTTGTCATTATCTTTTTGGTGTCAATTCTCTTGTTTGCATTCGTGTTAAGCCCCTTGCTAATGTAGGTATCGAACCACCTAAACTAGTTGCTTATGGGTTGTATCAAGCTAAACATTTTGGTTGTAGTAAGTTAAATTTAGGGTGTTGTCTCAAGCTATATGTATAGGTTTAGTCGGAGGTCAAGCTGCTTGTTATATTTAATATCACGTTATTGGTAGGCATTTAGTATCAAGTTACTTGCGCAAGTTCTGTATCATGTCACTTTTAATTTATTTGTGTCAACCACTTGCTTGGACGAACTCGATGTTTAGTCCCTTGGTATGTATATAAGGTCCTTAGCTGGATTGCTCTAGTTGGGATATGGTTGTGGTGACTTCTTGGTGGTTCATGGAACCACTAGTGAGGGCTTTCCCCGAGTCACGTAGTGCTGGAGTAGGATGTGATTTTGAGGTGGGTCGGACCGATGCCGCCACCCGTGTTTTACTTCTTGTCTTATTAAGACAATGTGAGCTGTTTGGTTGAGTTGGACCGATGCCACCACCACAGCACCTTGAGATGTTTAGGCCTGTGAGACGTGGTTGGATCGTTGCCACCAGTCTAGGCCCTTATTTCCGTTTTTGTCCATCTCCAGCACTAGGTGGCTCTTCCTGCTCTAGCTTTATACTTGAATTTATTTGTTATTTTGCTAATCCTTCCTGCAGAAATGTGAGAGGCTTGACCTCACCCGTGCACTTGGTGCACCCCCTTTTTACTCACTCATGGCGAGTATTTTTCCTTCACTCGTTTACTTAGCTCTTACCTGTTTCACTTTTTTCTTATGCTATTGTTCCATTTCCATATTTATATATTGCTTTGCTGAGGCGTTCTCTTCTTTGAATGCCTCAGGTTCAGGTTTATAGCCGACTGAGCGGCTAGGGTTCTTCTGGAGTTTGCTAGTGTTGTAGCTGCTGCTGAGTTTCTTTTCCTCACTCCTGGGAGGTAGGTTCTTTAGACTTGTAGTACAGATATACCTACTCACCAGTGGGTTCGTGTCAGTTGTTGGCGCCCACTGGTGGTTTCTCTTTTAGATGCTTTGTACTTTGCTTATGCTGCTAGATTTCCTGTTTTAGAGTTTATTCAACTTGCTTCTGGGATGATTTATGTTAGGTTGCTAGTTACTTTAAAACCTATAAAAGAAAATAACTATTATATCAAAAATATAGGCATCATGTTTTCCTTTCTAAAAAGCTTAATCACTATTTTCAAACCGCGTAAAAAGGGTATTTCCTATATATAATATATAAATTAAATCTAGGGTTTTGCATAGTCTTAGGCGTCCCCTGGGGACGCATAAGCATTCTCTTAGGATGGTAAAAAAATGAATAAAGTATTTTCCGCTACGTATAAGTATAATTTTGAAAGGGTGGACTAGTTGATCCACGAAGCCGAGGGATACGGCCTCAAAAATATAATTGGTCTTCACATCATTCAAGTTTTGAACTTTCTTAGTCTTAGCAGTTAGTGGTTGCCTGAGCATCGACAGTTATCCCCTGTCCGACGTGGCATCACAACGCACGTTTTCTTCTACTCTGATACTTCTAAAATTTCGGAGAAAATGCGGGTTGTGACAGTGAAGGTGTGCGCTTAATGAGAGTTTTTCATAGTTAGGATCCTTCACGTGAATATTAGGACGAAGGCTTCTTGATCATCATTTTGGTAGCTTTCAATCCTTGCACAGGAATTCCTTTCGATATCCTTTGAAGAAATCTCCTCCTCAATGAGTTGGGATGACCCCTTCCTTCCCTTTAAATGGTTAGGGTGAACTCCCCTTTCAAATTTTGTGAAAACCGCCGCCAGAAACTTAATTTTGGGTTGTTTTAAATAGAGAAAGTTGTACAGGAAGCTACCGCATGACTGTAGCTTCGGTGGTAGCTCGCATTGAACATAATCCTTCCTTTTCTTATTTTCAATTTCATAGATTTTGCCTTCATCCTTAGTAATAAGTTATTCCTTATGAAAATAAAACATATCATCGTCTTCCCATTGATATTTTATGCACCTACTAACTTCTCAATCAAATCATGATTTATTTGGTGTTTCCTGATACTACGAGAGCTCTTTCCTTTTTTGCTCCACAATTAGTTGAAGATTGGAAGGCTTTTATAGTCATTTTAAATTAAGCTACCGCCAATGGTAGAGCTAGCGCCCGACGGTAGGTCCCTTCGCACGGCGTTGATAGCTGTCAAGCAATTTTGAAAAAATATCCAGAAAATATTATCTCCACTTTTATATACCGCAGTGCGGTAAGAAGCTATCGCCTGGCAACAACAGAATCTTTTCGACAAAGATGACTCGACGTTCGTCTAGATAGCTAGCGCCCGACGTTATGGCTAAAATCACGCGGTAGGTCACCGAGAACTCGTACAAATTTAATTCCAAGCTAGCGTGGGAGGTAGCGCTAGTGCTCGGCGGTAGGTACCAGAACTTGAGGCTTCCATTCTTTACACTTGTAAACCTACACACTATAAACACACAACAAACATGATCAAATACACACTGAGATTTGTTATTATCAAACTAAGAGATGTGGAACGCATATTCTAATTTACTCCCCTTTTGATAATAATAAATCTACTATGAAGAAATACTGCATAATAGTGTTAGTGTTTATAGTAAATGATAAGTGTTTAATGTGTACTCCCCCTAGATGGATACTACTCCTACATAGACTCTTCCTAGTTGAGATATCTCTTCAAAATCATTCTCCCCCTTTTGGTATTATCAAAAGAGGGTAGGATAGAGTGTATTAGCAAGTAGAGCTTTTCTATAATACCACTGGTTGATAACTATAAGTTTCTACATATGAAAAAAATATGTTACTGCTTGTTAAGATAATTATCATGATTGAGCATAAGTATCAACATCCTATGATTACTCCCCCTACATAGATTCTTTCTATAAAAAATTTAATGTACTCCCACTAAATTAAGAAATTGATGCATGATGTTCTCCCCCTTTTTGGTAGAATAGAAAGAGGGCAGAGGTGAGTGTATGCAATGAGAATTAAAAAAAGTCTATGTAAGAGAAGAAAACTGGGATGCAATGAGCAAGATCATAGATAACTCTCTGTCACTTATTGGGCAAAATGTATGCATGATTGAATAAAATATAAAAACAACACTTATTAAGCACATAATACCACTTAGTACACATAGTTTACCACTTGTTGAGAGAGTAAATATTCATGATTAAACACAAGTAGTACACATAAAAATATGTTAAGCACTCTTAAAATAAACATCTTTTTTTGGAAAATATGATCATATTAAGGATGTGGAATTTTAAGCCTAATAAGAAGATGTTTTAAATTCAATTCAAATCCAAGAGATGCTATTTCATTGAAATTTTTGTAAGAATGATTTCAAAATATCAAAGAGAGATATGAACCACAATGTGAGCTACTTTGTATTTCAAGTAAAAATAAACATTGTAGCGGTCATGCTTTGCTATCTAGTGCATTTACTTATGATTTTAGAGAATAGTATAAGTATGCATTAGGATCTAATTCTCATGAGTAGAAGTTTTTTGAGAAATAATGATGTGTGCAAATAGTGTTTTGATACAGTATACAAGTGAATTAATCAAAACACATGACATATATATACTGAACGAAGATAATATTAAAATACAAAAATAATATTACTTCCACTATTTTCAATGCACATGAGTACGAAGTATAACTACCAATGTGCTCTACACACACAATGCTTATTGAGACTCATCGGGGAGTAGAGTAGGGCTTGAGGATCACGTTTATGCCTTTATTAGTATTATTTTTATTGTTTGATCTCGTGTACTAAGAGAAATGGTGAATATTTTGTTTGCTACAAGACACTTTACAATCATGTTTTCAAGGTGCTCAACCTCACAATGCTCATTAAAACTTATTAGGAGGGTGAGTAGTGATTGGTGGAGTTTTTCTTATCAATTTTTATTTGATTTTTTATTTTAGTGACAAAAGACTCTGAATTCACTTGTTGCGCAAACAATAGCCTTTTTTTAAAAAAAATCACATTTCTCTAATGAATAAGTGCATGAAAAAAATAATTGAAATAATCAATTCAGTGTAGTGTACATAATCTATTTATGCATTTTAATTATTATACTATTACACTACACAATCATGTAAGTATAAAATTAAAATCACATGCAGGTTATCAAAATAATTGAGTGAATAAAATCATTATCAAACATAAAACATTACTCATACTTAGAGGCACAATAAGCAATCATACACATGTTTTCTATATTCAATTTCATTGCACATAACAAGTTAAAATTCAAGGCATGACATAATCAAAACAATGTTTTAAGAAACTTGACAATTAAATCAAACATTGTATTTGATCTTTAATTGATATAATTTATTCATCCTTGACAATGATAATGAATAATAAGTAGTTTTATAAAATTTATTATTATTATTATTATTTTAATAAAAATACCAAACAATAAACACACAAGGAGATATATAAAAATAATTTTGTTCTTTTAAATCATTTTATAATTATATATATTTAAAAAATACTTGTGTTTTTCTAAAAATATGGAGACTCATAGAGATATATGATGTAAACACAAGATAGCATGATAGAATATTATGCACGAGTATAATGACAATGATGAGTGAAACAATGTTCATGCAATGCATATGAGAATCATGAGTATGCCTAAGACAAAAACTACCCAAGCAATAGTCGACACTCTAGCCCCATACTAAGTGAAGGATGGGCATGAGGAGCTGCATAAATGTCTAGGGTGGGGTGTTAATCCCATATACATATAAAAGAATCCGCTCAACCTAACATTCTTTCCCCCCGAGTGCCACTCATGCACCTACTGGAACCCTCCCCGGTTAAGGAGAAGACGTGGTTTAAATGTTAGCGACTCTAATGCACACACACCTACGCCCCCGCTATTATGAGATGCAAATAATGGGTGATTGATCATGGTCATACTAAAGCATTTAATCTTATAGACACACATATACGTTATGATACTAATGCATGATATGTTCTTTGATTTATTAGTATTACTTAAGCAATATAAATCTCAATTTTTAGAGATATTATGAATGAAAATCAACTAGCATAGGTGATAGACTACAATATAATTTATGCTAGATGAAAGTTATTTAACGTTAGGTTAGCTAATCACCTAGAGGGGGTGAATATGTCTTTGAGCTTTTAATATATCTTTTGCTGTTTTCAAATTATGCGAACTAGAGCATGTCTTTAAGTCCTGCAATCAAAGAGAAAAACAAGCACACACAGCAAATAACATAATTTATAGTGGTTCCCAAATTGGGTACATCTACTTTCCCTCTCCACCTATCCAAGCTTATTTGTTGGAATCGACACAAACTCCTCCAAACTGCTCCTAAGAGCTTACACCTCAGATCCCGCAGGATCTTCAAGTCTCCTCCAAGACTCACTTCTCAGCCACAAGGGCGTACACTCAGTAGTCAGCAGACCACCTACCTCAGGTTGTTAAGCCCTACACTCAGGTAGGGAGGACAGCCCTACCTCAGATCCCAAAGGATCCTAACTCAGAACTCTACACTTCTCCTACACTAAGTGATGCGCAAGCCACTAACCTCAGCCTTATATCTAAGGCCTACAGCTCAGGCTTTTCATCCCTACACCTTCAGGCACAAGGTCCTACTCACAAAGTGCTGCAACACTCCTATAACTCAGTACCCCTCCAGGTACAAACCTCAGTGCCCCTCCAGGCACCTACAGCTCAGTGACAAGCTTGTCACCTACCTCAAGCACAAATGCCCTACACTCAAAGAGCAACACTCTCCTACCTCAGGCACTTAAGCCCTACAACTCAGATCCTCACTTGGATCCAACCTCAGTGCCCCTCCAGACACCTACCTTAGTGACAAATTTGTCACCTACCTCAGGCACAAAGTGCCCTACACTCAGATTCAGGACACCTGAATCCTACAGGAAATAAAACAGTAATTGAAGAAAATGAAATAACTAACTCAGAGAATTTACTCTAAGTCAACTTTGCTGGACTTAGCAGATTTCAGTCCAGCTCACCTACTGTACAAGGAATCAGTCTTCTTCTACAGCTATCACTTATTACTGCTGCACTAATGAGCAGCTTTCACCTTACTGAGAGATGAATCAGCTAAACTATTCTGTAGAGAACAACCTTGCTGAGCTTGAAGAGCATCAGCTATCCTTCTTTGCCTTCATGATATCTTGGCTGGACTGTAGCTTTCAAGATTGATCGAAAATAAGTGTCTAGCCGCCTCTTTCAGTTTTTTTGTTGATCCTTTTATTTGTTAACCTTAATCTTTTACTGTTTCCCCTTTTATATGCGTTGATTTGAATCAACGGCACCATAGTATGTGGGCCCAAAAAGGATTGGTGAGCGTCAACTCCATCAGAAAGAGACAAAACATCTTTCGACGATGTAGCAGCTTCCCCGCAATGGATTCCTGCTATTTTGACTCTGATGACGTCAGCAGTGGTCATCAACATCTGGACTTAGAAAATTTTCCTGAATCGCATCAAGCGTTGAGTGATGTTGAGTCACTCAACGCCATCAGCCTTGGCTCTCAGCGCTTCTGGACTTAGAAAATTTCCTAGCTTTGTCTCAGCGGTCTCAGCGGTTTTCCATTATTAGCTGAGATAAGCATTTGTCTCAGCGCTTTTCTCTTATTTGCTGTCTCAACGGTTTTTGCACTTTAACCGTCTTAGTAGATTTGTCTCAGCAGTCTCAGCTGTTTTTCATTTATCAGCTGAGACAATTCTTTGTTTCAGCACTTTCCTCTTTATTAGAAGCGTTGAGTGAACCTGCTTCACTCAACGCTTCTGGACTTAGAAAAATTTCAGTTGATTTTGTTCTCGACTGTTTATCTCTTGACTGTCTCAGTGCTTCCTGCCTTATTTAGAAGCGTTGAGTGAACTTGCTTCACTCAACGCTTTTGGACTTAGAAAGTTTCTAGCTAACTTAGTCTCTATTGTCTCAGCTATCTCAACGTCATCTTCTCAGCTGTCTCAGCTATCTCAACGCCATCTTCTCAGCTGTCTCAGCTGTCTCAATGCCATCTTCTCAGTTGTCTTCAGCTGTCTCAACGCTATCTTCCCAGCTATCTCAGCTGTCTCAATGGTCTCAACGCCTCTTCTCAGTGGTCTCAGTGCTTATACCTTAGACAAATGTTTTGGCTTTAACTTGACAAGCTTTGAGCAGAGCTCGATGAACCGCAAACTGAGCTCGACGAACTTTGATCTTCTCAGCGCTCTTAGCGCTTTTTGCCTTAGTCAATTTTCTCTTGGTTCAGCTTGACAAGCGTTGGGCTGAGCTCGGCGAACTTCGAGCTAAGTTCGACGAATTTTGTATCCTGGATTCGTAAGCATATGCTGAGTTGAGCTCGACGATCAGCAACCTGATTTCGACGAACTCTGAGCTGAGTTCGACGAAATTTGAGTTTACTGTCCAACTCATTTTCCTTACTTGTCCAATCATGGACTACCTGCATGCATGAATTAAAGCACACATCAAATACATTATTCCCCTTAGCATGAATGGTGATGCAACTTCAAATCCTGAGGAACATTGTAGGGAACAATTCCCAACAATCTCCTCCTATTTGAAGAAGGCAGAACACTCATCCATGGTAAGGTGCATCAACACAGAAAAAAATGGTGTTGTTATAAACAAACCTCTTTTCGCTGCTAGCAAACAAAAAAAAACAGATTTAGGTATTATTTTTTATTTTTTCGATTTTTAAAAACGGTTGCTAGCAAACCATCCCCACATACTCTTCTCCTGAAACTTATCCGCTCTTCTCCCGAAACTTATCCGCCTGGCGAAAACCTTTCCTCCCCCAATAGGGTTCCGCTTGGGCGATGCAGCGAGGGCTCGACGACATTTCCGCCTTGTTCCCCCTGGTTCCGCCTGGTTAGCAAAGTGTTGGGAAAGGGTGGATCAAACCTCTCTAATATCCGCAAGGTAAAAATTCAAGCTGAATTTTTTTTTTCATTTTCCATGTTTTTTTCTTCTCGTAGAGTTTTGTTGGTTTAGATTTGCTCACCGGGGTCTAATGGAGAATCTGAAACTGGATACCCGTTGTTATTTATTTTCGATAAATGCAATTTAAATGGATTTTACTAATCAACGACACTTCCATACTTCTTTTCAGTTGAGATCAAATACTAATTTAACTACACAAGTGACAATGTATACTAAATATTTTCTACAGCAGTGAGATTTTTTTCCCAAATTTCTGAAGTTATAGTGTTTGATGAAATGCCTCAGTGAGATTTTTTTTCCCAAACATCTACCCAACTCTCTGTCTGGGCTGAGCACCTTTCTGTCCACTAGTCACATTCAGGTTATGACAACAGTCAATGACAAAGTGACCCACTTTTCCACAGCACCAACATTTATGAATGTTGTACCTTCTCTTTAGGACAACACAGACTTCTTGTCCATAATAGATGTGAGTAACACCAAACTTTACTGGATGAGCATTGTATGATGATGCCCCCTTCTTCCTGAGTGGAGGTGTTGAGGAACTAAATACAGCTGGTCCAAAATGGGCCTGCTGTATTTTTGGAGCCTGTCATCTAGTAGACATTCTCATTTCCTTAGATAGAGGTTACTTGGATCCAAATCTAAAGATCTTCTCCTGAACTTTGTGGCTAGAGTGGATAGTGTCACTCTATCTTGAATCATGTGCCTTCACCCCACTGGTGGAGCACACATTTGATTGATCCTTCTGGAGTGGTGCAAACTTGACAGTCTTAGAAGATGTATTTGCCTTCTGAAACACTGTCCTCTTATCAAGGAAATCAGATTTGAAGTGATGATTGATGTGGTCAATACCCAACTTCTCAGGGACTTGGCAAGTTGCAGCATTTGGCAACTAACCCTGTGACTGAGAAGGGTTAATCACAATCCCCAACCTCTCTGAGAACTTTTGTTCCAGATATCTGATGTGCTTCTTCTTTTTTTTTTAGAAGCATGGTCTGACACTCAAGATTTTTCTTGAGCTCAGACATCTCATGACTTTTCTTATAAAACTCAATAGATTTATTGTTATAGAGAGTTTTATAAGGCCTTAGGACATCTAATTCCTTAGCTTTCCTCTTAGCAAGTAATCTGCTCTCCTTTAGAGCAATTAGGAGTAGTCTAAACTTGTCAATTGATTGACATCAGTCACAGATTCATAGCAATCTTCAACACATGATGAAGATGTACCAGTATCTGGACAGGATTCAAAGTCAGAAAAAGATGCAGAATTTGTGAGAGATTGTACCTTGATTGATTCTTATTTTTCCTGACTTCTTTCTTCTGCAGACACTACCATCAACCCATGGCATCCATAGATTTCTTCATCCTCCTCATTGTCACTGTCTGAGAGTGACAGAGGGGCCCTGATTCCTATCCTAGCAGCAGGATATTCCACTTCTTCTTCTGGATTTGCGGCAACTGACATCAGCCCTAAGTAAGCTTCTTCCTCATTATCTTCAGAATCTGGGGATGAAGAGTCTGCCCAGCTTCTCTCTTTCTTGGTCACAAAGGTCTTTTTCTTCTTCTTCTAATCTTCAGACTTTGAGCCACTGTCAGAAAGATTGACTTTCCCTATCCCTTCCATATAGTTAGTGAGAGAATCTCACATCTCTTTGGCTGACTTGCAGTAGACCACTCTCATGAGGGTTGAGTCATCCATGGCACTCACCATGATGTGTTGTGCCCTTTTATCTATAAATGCAAGGTTGATTTCTTCTTCAGACATCTCTGCATAACTCTTTGGAGTCTGGATGCTTGCATCTGAAGTTGAGACCTTCATGGGGATGAAAGGTCCTTCTTGAACTATTGCAAGCACCCTAGGATCAGAGGCTTCCATGATTTGCTTGACCCTTTCTTTTCAATTCTTAAAGTTCTCCTTGTTGTAGACATGAAGTTTCATTCCTTGTGGTTCTCTTTTGAACCCATAAGTGTAACCCTTTTAACTAACCTTGGAGGTATACTCAGATTGTTAAATCCTTTTTGAGTAACCTCCCTCTGATACCACTTGAAAGTTATTTAACTTTAGGTTAGTCAATCACCTAGAGGGGGTGAATAGGTCTTTGAGCTTTTAATATATCTTTTGTTGTTTTCAAATTATGCTAACTAGAGCTTGTCCTTAAGTCCTGCAATCAAAGAGAAAAACAAGCACACACAGCAAACAACAGAATTTATAGTGGTTCCCTAATTGGATACATCCACTTTCCCTCTCCACCTATCCAAGCTTATTTGTTGGACTCGGCACAAACTCCTCCAAACTGCACCTAAGAGCTTATACCTCAGATCCCGCAGGATCTTCAAGTCTCCTCCAAGACTCAGTTCTCAGCCACAAGGGCCTACACCTTGTGGTCAGCAGACCACCTACCTCAGGTTGTTAAGCCCTACACTCAGTCTGTGAGGACAACCCTACCTCAGATCATAAAGGATCCCACCTCAGAGCTCTGCAGTGCTCCTAGACTCAGTGACCCGCAAGCCACCTACCTCAGTCTTATCTCTAAGGCCTACAGCTCAGGCTTTTCAGCCCTACACCTTCAGGCACAAGGTCCTACTCTCAAAGTGCTGCAACACTCCTACAACTCAGTACCCCTCCAGGTACCTACCTCAGTGCCCCTCCAGGCACCTACAGCTCAGTGACAAGCTTGTCACCTACCTCAGCCACAAAGGCCCTACACTCAGAGATCAGCACTCTCCTACCTCAGGCACTTAAGCCCTATAGCTCAGATCCTCACTTGGATCTGGTGAATTGAATTCACTATCAACCCGAAAAGACAAGTGTACCTATCGAATTGTAGTACCAAGGTCGTATTAAAACTCGGGGTTGTCAAGTACTATTACTCACGCTTCTATTATTATCCTACTGTACGATTGTTGGTTGTTTGAGAATTTAAAATTAAACAAAAGATAATATTAAGACGAAAACTTCGAATAAAAAGATAACACTCGATCAATGATTCACCATGAAAAAGATGAGAAGGATACAAATATAGTTTCATGATTGCAAATCAAACTCGACCGTGACGGATCCGAAAATAAGAAATGATCTTGCTAGAGCATTAAATCTCCTAACTTATAGACGTTTTGACCGAAATCTCTTTGTAAATAAAAAAGGCCTAAAGTTGCATTATCGAAGTGATCCGCACTATTGGATTTGACTCCAATCCGGAGGATTTACGTCGTCCTATCTCTAGGATTGCGTGCAACTTCTTTCTTCTTTGAGTGATCTTTCAAATCAACGAGTCTCTCGACTACTATGAAATGAGATCAAATTGTCTGCTACTGTATACCGGAAATACGGAGTCGACACGAGATAAATCAAAGAAGGATCGAGAATAAATTTGACAAAAATAAAACTAAGAAGTAAAAGAAAAACTCATCTAATTTCATGGATCCTCATGATCGAATGCTAACGGAAAATTAGCTACACATAGTTAAGAAAGAAACCAGAAAAATAAGAGGACAATAATTTTTCATTGCTTGATAAAAAGGGGAGTACAAAATAATAAAAGGGACAAGATTATGCTACAAAAGAAAAGATTACACTAACAAGAAAATGATTACATTAATAAAAACTCAACAACAACATGTAAGAAAATAACTCTCTCTTGAACTAGCACTTCACTTGCTCTCCAAAATCCAACTCCTTCAAAGCTTGAGGCAAGGGCTCCTTTTATAGATGAGGGGGAAGGTTCTAGAGAGAAGTGGAGATGAAGGGGGAGAAGGACGTGGCCGGCCATGCATGGTGAAGATGCATGAATGACATTTAATGAGGGGGGGAGAGAAGAGGCTACATGCATGCATATGCATTTTCATTTTGGAAAATAGAAAAGGAACAAAATAAAATATAAGAGGGGGATGGATGGGTTTAAATGAGAATGCGAGAAAGGGAAATAGGTGTGAATGAGAAATAAATAAGAGAGAAGGGGTGAGTGGGGAGATGCATGAGGAATAAAGAAGAGAGAGGGGAGTGGTCGGCCATGCATTGAATGAAGTGGGCTGCACTTTGTGTGCTAGCCGGCTGCATGGTAGAGTGAGCTGCATCATATGGGCTGCTTACATGGGCTCGGGTTGCATGCTTTCATGTGGGTTGGCTGCTTGCATGTGGGCTGGCCGAGCAACAATTGAAGAGGGCTCGGGCTGCACCAATATCTTGGCTCGAGCTGCACCATGTAGGAGGGCTGCACCTACAAACAAATAGAACATAATGTTAGTTATGTTATATATCAAATAACTAAATCATTGATTAAACAGCATCAAACACAAAA
The DNA here is from genome assembly GCA_039583875.1 of Platanthera guangdongensis. NCBI lineage: Eukaryota > Viridiplantae > Streptophyta > Magnoliopsida > Asparagales > Orchidaceae > Platanthera > Platanthera guangdongensis. Next base: position 141,780,175 of record CM077156.1, on the reverse strand, counting down.
ACTAAAATAATAAAAACATACAATACAACATAACACACATAATATTAAAACATATTATCACAAATAAGATATTAAAACATAGCATTCATAAAATATATAAAAACTAATACCTAAACCTAGGAAAATTTAAACTAAACTAACCCAAAAAACAATGACTAAAAGTAGTCACCAGGATCCTACCTCAGTACCCCTCCAGGCACCTACCTCAGTGACAAATTTGTCACCTACCTCAGGCAAAAAGTGCCCTACACTCAGATTCAGGACACCTGAGTCCTACAAGAAATAAAACAGTAATTGAAGAAAATGAAATAACTGACTCAGAGAATTAACTCTAAGTCAACTTTGTTGGACTGAGCAAATTTCAGTCCAGCTCACCTGCTGTAGAAGGAATCAGCCTTCTTCTACAACTATCACTTATTACTGCTGCACTGATGAGTAGCTTCCACCTTGTTGAGAGATGAATCAGCTAAACTGTTCTGTAGAGAACAACCTTGCTGAGCTTGAAGAGCTTCAACTATCTTTCTTTGCCTTCAGGCTATCTTGGCTGGACTGCAGCTTTCAAGCTTGATCGGAAATAAATATGCAGTCGCCTCTATCAGTTTTTCTTCTTGTTCCTTTGATTCCTTAACCCAAATCTTTTACTATTTCCCCTTTTATATGCGTTGATTTGAATCAATGGCACCATAGTATGTCAGCCCACCAAGGATTGGTTAGCTCCAACTCCATCAGAAAGGGACAAAACATCTTTCGGCACTGTAGCAGCTTTCCGCAACGACTTCCTGCAATTTTGACTTTGATGGCGTCAGCAGTGGCCATCAACATCTGGATTTAGGAAATTTTCCTGAATCCCATCAATCGTTGAGTAATGTTGAGACACTCAATGCCATCAGCCTTGGCTCTCAGCGCTTTTGGACTTAGAAAATTTCCTGGCTTTGTCTCAGCGGTTTTGTCTCAGCGGTCTTAGTGATTTTCCATTATTGGTTGGGACAAGCCTTTGTCTCAGTGCTTTTCACTTATTTGTTGTCTCAGCGGCTTTTGTACTTTAACAGTCTCAGCAGATTTTTCTCAACGGTTTTTCATTTATCAGCTGAGACAATTCTTTGTTTCAGCTCTTTTCTCTTTATTAGAAGTGTTGAGTGAACCTGCTTCACTCAACACTTCTGGACTTAGAAAAATTCCAGTTGATTTTGTTCTCAGCTATTTACCTCTTGACTGTCTCAGCGCTTCCTGCCTTATTTAGAAGCGTTGAGTGAACTTGCTTCACTCAACGCTTCTGGACTTAGAAAGTTCCCAACTAACTTTGTCTTTGTTGTCTTAGCTATCTCAACGTCATCTTCTTAGCTGTCTCAACGCCATCTTCTCAGTTGTCTCAGCTGTCTCAACGCCATCTTTTCAGTTGTATTCAGTTGTCTCAACGCTATCTTCCCAGCTGTCTTAGATGTCTCAGCGGTCTCAACGCTTTCTTCTCAGCGGTCTCAGCGCTTATGCCTTAGACAGATTTTCTGGCTTTAACTTGACAAGCTTTGAGCTGAGCTCGACGAACCGCAAACTGAGCTCGACGAACTTTGATCTTCTCAGCACTCTCAGCGCTTTTTGCCTTAGTCAATTCTTCTCTTGCTTCAGTTTCACAAGCGTTGGGCTGAGCTCGACGAACTGTAACCTGAGCTCGACGAACTTCGATCTAATTTCGACGAATTTTGTATCCTGAATTCTTAAACATATGATGAGTTGAGCTCGACGATCAACAAGCTGATTTCAACGAACTCTAAGCTAGGTTCGACGAAATTTGAGTTTACTGCCCAACTCATTTTTCCTTACTTGTCCAATCATACATTATGCATTATGCCCCTTAGCAAGAATGGTGATGCAACTTCAAATCATGAGGAACATTGTAGGGTACAATTCCCAACACTAGGATAGAGAGATATGTTGGACACTAAAAATCTGACTATTATTTAATTACATTCAAATGGATTGATTTATCATTAAACTTAATATTTGTAAGTCATATATCAAGCATATAAGAAAAGTTTCCAAGGCATGTTGGCTTAAGAAAAATATAAAGGCAAAAAAACAAAATACAAAATACAAAAACACAATAACAATAGAAAGAACATTATGAACATCGTGAAGTAGATTAACGAGTAATTTTGTTTTGATTATTTTCGACTTCACGCAATAGGTGGATATTAATGGATAAGATATTTAGGTATCCAAAAGAAGCCAAGTATTGTAGTTCCTTTGGGTACCCAAACATAGTGTGATAAACCATGAGGTGATAATAATGAATGTGCCTGAAAGATAATAGTTGTCAACCTAAATCACCTAGAGGGGGTGAATAGGTGAGTTGTGCGTCTTTTTGCGGAATAAAAAAAATTCAACTAAAGCACAGATCTATCTACCAAACAAGCAAACATAGACGAGACAAGATTTATAGTGGTTCCCCAACCTTGGGTACATCCACTTTCCCTCACCGATCTAGCAATACACTAGACTCGGCTACTCCACTATCTCGGATTGGAAAGCAATCCTACCCTCGGAACAATATTCCTACAAACTCGATCCACAAAACAGATCTACACTCGGAAGGCAAAACTTCCTACAATCTCGGAGTTGAAAACTCCTACATTCGGAGAAAACTTCTCCCACAATAATGAAATAAACTTGTACAGAAATACAAACAATAAATTCTCTTGTTCAGATATGCAACAGTAAATCAGAAATTCCTTCTCATGGGCGTGCGGCTTTATCAGAACATTGAAGAAGAATCTCGGCAATATCAGATCTGGAACTTCTCGACTTTACACGATCGAATGAGAAGATGAAGCGTTGAGCGGAGATCTCGATCTGTAGAGTCTTCTTAATCTGAATCCTCTGAAAAGAAGAAACCCTAGTCGGTCGGAAATCAGAGACAGCGACGGCGGCGGATTTTCGTTTCTTGCAGAGAGAGAGAGGAGACAAAAATCTTCTTAGAGAGAGAGTACGGCTGCAAAAACTTCTTAGAATAATTTTATTTGAAAACTTGGATTAGGGTTTGTCGGTTTGACAAGACCTTTTATAGGAGAGGAGAAAATTAGACTTAAATTAGTCATTATGAGAGAGACACGTGGACCAATCACGTCATCGTTTAAGAATATGACCGTTAAGTCTAGACTTAAAGAATTTCTGAAAAGTCAAAGTAAATTACTCGAGTCAAGCAGAACTACTCGAGTATATGCAGCACTACTCGAGTAGGCAGAAGATGACTACTCGAGTACATGAGAAAAATTGCTCGGGAGAAAGAGAAATCATTACTCGAGTACATGGAGTCAACCACTCGAGTAAATAAGAATGAGAAAGACTCAGCTACTCGAGTAACAAAAATGACTTACTCGAGTACTTAAGTACTTACACGAGAGGTGGAGTAAATTACTCGAGTATAAGAAATACTACTCGAGTATATAAGAATGAACTACTCGAATATATAAGAGACTACTCGAGACAAACACTTAGAAAAATTCTGGAACAGGAAAACTGAACTACCCGAGTATGTAAGATAATCTACTCGAGACATAAGGAATTACTCGAGTATATAAGATGAATTACTCGAGACAATTAGAACTACTCGAGTATATAACATGAACTACTCGAGTAATTCACTTCGAGAAATTTTTTGGAGGGGGAATCTGGATTACACGAGTAAAAGAATTTGACTACTCGAGTAGTAGATGAACTACTTGAGTATATGATTTAGACTACTCGAGTAAGTAGGAACTACACGAGAGTCAGAATACAATTAACTCGAGACAGAAGATAGAACTACTCGAGTACACTATAGTACTACTCGAGTATATAACTTAGAAAAACTTTAGAAGAGAATTCTGTAAACTCGAGAGGTAAAAGGAAACTACTCGAGTATATAAGATGAACTACTCGAAAGCCATAATTGGACTACTCGAGTATATCTTAACTACTCGAGTAAGTAAGGAACTACTCGAGTACTTTACTTAGGAAAATATTTCTGACAGAATTTTTCTACTTCTAAGTTGAAATCAGCATCAAGTCTTTTCCCATAGTCCTAGGGCTCGAATATGAAGTGTATCCCAATAGAGAGGCTACACATGAGTCAACACTTTGGAACACACAATGAGGGATTACATTATATGGTCTTGTGTTTGGTGACCCATTGTAGACTGACATTGGTCTACACTTCCCATAAGAATTCCTGCACACACGTAACTCAAACCAAGTATCAAATACAACTTAATTCATCTTAGTTCAAGGGTGACTTCATCAAATCTGGGTTAGTGTGGATACAATACCCAACAATCTCCCCCTATTTGTAGAAGTCAGAACCTTTTACACTAAGGTGAATTATGGACATAAAAAGAATGCTAAGTAATCAAGCAATGTAAGCAATCAAGGAACTATGAAAAAGATAATAAGATCAAAAACTTTGAATTATATAAATATGATTATTCAAAAATATCATTAACAACAAAAATCCATTTCCACAACTCATGAGTCCTTTGGGCTAGCTCTGATGATGTTGCTTGTCTTGTTTCTCTTGCTGTCTTCTTTGATAGATGTAAGGTTTAGGATAATACTTGGGGGGTCTGGGAGGAGCAGCTGGATTATTTCTTCCATATTCTCTGTCATATATCCTTCTCTTGGTCATGGACTTCTCATACAACTCCCATTCATGGGAACTGTAGTGAATATTTCTGCTCTCATGTAAATCCAAAACTAATTTGAGAGTTTCCAGGATGAGGGACTTTGAAGTGGGAGACCAAACCTCAGCATGTTCAATAGCTTTACCAAGAACAGACTTGCTGGCAGAAGGACCTTCACCATATTTTCTTTTCTTCTTATAAGTCAGTATGTCAGGAGGGGCTTTGAGAAAGATATCTACAGGATCATCTTCGCAATCCTGAGCATATGACTCTGGAGGAGCAACTAAGTCTCCAGGCCTTGGAGAAAAGGTAGGTTGTAGAGGAGGAGCAGGAGCAGGAGCATTAGCAGCAGCTAGAGGGTTCAGGTGATGAGGGATAATGGTAGGATCAGCAGCAAATTCTGGAAGGATCTGGTTGTGCATCCAAGCAGCAGTGTCATATGTGTGGAATTTGACACTCTGTATCTGAGCTAATACATCATCATGGATCTATTTAACTTTGGCTTCCCATAGTTCTTTATTGAGGGCATCAGATTTTTCTAAATATTCTTTTACCAACTTCTCTCCCTTTCTGACTTCCACAGATAGCTGAGAGATGGCATCATCTTTAAAAGTGTCAACTTCTTCACATATTTTCATCTTAGTGGCTTCAGCTCTTTTGTCCAGTTCCATTTGATTATTAGCAAGAGCCAGACCTTGCTTCATAACTTGTCCAACACTGGTGATGGTGTGGTCTAAGGCTTTTCCACCCATTTGGAACAGATGTCTGAGCTGATCAGTATTATGCTGTATTTCAGCAAATCCTCTACTCATCTCATGTTCTAGAGCAGTTACCTTATCAGTTACAGTTTTGATACAAGTATTAAAGTATGATCTCTGTTCTTGAAGAAGAAGTACAATCTGAGACATCAAGTCTGAGGAGGCAGGAGTTGTAGTAGCAGGAGGAGCAGAAGCTGATGGAGAAGAAGGAATAGGAGGAGCCACCCATGGAGCTATTTCAGAGAGGGTGACTGAGCTCTGAGCTCTTGTAGTGGGTAACATGGCATCCTCTTCATCCATTATTTGAGGGATAGTGAAATCCAAATTCCTGAGAGGAGCTTCAGCTGGCTCAGGTGAGTGCTCATCAGAAATGAGAATTGTTTCTGGCTGTTCTTTGGGGGCATCGGGAGATTTTGCTAGAGTTCTTGCTGGAGACTGCACTGGAGATTTTGCTGGAGACTGTAGAGGAGTTGTGTCCTTGGGAAAGTCAGTGACTGAAGCATTTTTAAAGAGAGGAGGAGGTGGTTCATCTGCAGTTAGTTCTTCTATCATTTCATTTATGGCAGCATCAGTAGAAAGGAGTGCTTCTTGAACTTGTTGATCTGAGAGGATATCTTCTGGAGTGACTGGTGGAGGAGTAAGTGGAGGAGGAGTAGGTGCCCTGGCCTGAACAGTAGGAGCAGGCTCCCCCTCAATAGGTGCACCAGAGGAGCTAGGGACCTGAGATGGAGAAGGAGATGGAGTCATGACCTTTGTGTCTATAGCTTCAGTAACTTTGGCAGCTTGAGAGGGATTTTGCAACTTTAACTCCCATCTCTGTATGGAGGAGATGGAGACCTTCTTTATGTGGTGAATGATACTTCCCTTGGAGAAACTGAAAACCTCTGGATTGATCTCATGGAGAAGTAGGGAAATTATCATTGCATAGTTGGGGACTTTATACTCTCCTTAATCTCATTCGGAATCAACAAGCCAAACTGAAAGGCTTTTCTACAGACTATAGCTTGCATCAATTCAAAGAAATAAAGGGGTATGACCCTGATGGAGTTGTTTTTGCATAGAAGAATCTTACCAATGACATCAACCAAGAATTTTCCTTCAGCATGCATATCAGACCTATTGATGTATTTAGCATCAGCAGAAAGTCCACAGAATGAGCAAGTTCTGGATTAGTCTTCATCACTCAGAAAATCATCTGCATCTGGAGCTGGCAGTCGGAGAAGTCGAGAAACAGAGGTTGGAGTGAGTTTAATGGTGATACCTTTGACGGAAGACTTCAAAACTGAGTCATGGTGCTTGACCTTGACATTCCTTAAAAAAACTCTGCAACTTCGGGGAAGAGGATACGACATGGTTCTTGGAGAACAAATGTTAAGCCGGCGGTGTCGAGCAAAATCAGGAGATTATGGAAATCGCCGGATAGGTCTGCAATCCCGGCGGCGACTAATTCTGAACCAACACCGATCTTAGATGAGGCGGTCATGATTCAGAAGTCTTGGAGATGGCGAAACCCTAGAAAGCGTCGACGGGGAGACGTAAAGGGCGCGGCTCTGCAACTGATTGAGGAAGGCGAAGAGCCAGCTAGGTACTCGAGAGACGAAAATGATTTCGTGTAGATGAAATTTCCGGATTTCCTTATTTATATAACCCAAGGTTTAGGTCTAATTATTTGAAAAATACTGAAGTAAACCATAGAAGAGGCGGCATAAGCCTTTGGTTTGCGCATCAGAAAATTTGAATAAGAAATGACTCGGCACATACACGAGTAGATGAATCAGGAGTTACTCGAGTAGGTAAACAGATGTACTCGAGTAGGTGAGAGAGGTACTCAAGTAGATGAGTGAGGTACTCGAGTATGTGAAGTTGACTACTCGAGTATGTCAGTCTGCTACTCGAGTAGGTCAAGTAGACTACTCGAGTATGTCAGTCTGCTACTCGAGTAGGTCAAGTAGATTACTTGAGTATGTCATTCTATTACTCGAGTAGGTCATATACTTACTCGAGTATGTTGTTACTTACTCGAGTCAAAAACTTAAACTTTTGAAAAACTCCAATTTTTGACTAACCTTTGAGCCTTGAGCCTTCTTGACAGTCCAGCTTCTTCTAGTCTTCTTTGTTGAGCATCCCAAGTTCTGTTTTGAATAACGAGAACTTGGTCTCATCCAGCGGCTTCGTGAAAATATCTGCAATTTTCCTATCTGTAGGGACATATTGAAGGTCTATGTCCTCATGCTCCACATGCTCCCGGATGAAGTGATACCTTAGCTCTATATGCTTTGTCCGGCTGTGCGAGACTGGGTTGTTAGCTATTATTATTACGCTAGAGGAGTCGCAAAACAATGGAATCTTTTCAAACTTCATGTTGTAGTGTTCGAACTGATTCTTTATCCAAAGTAACTGTGCACAGCAACTGCCTGCAGAGATGTACTCTGACTCGGCCGTTGAGATTGTCACACAGTTTTGCTTCTTGCGACTCCAGGAGATAAGCCTTCTTCCAAAGAATTGGCAAGTCCCTGAAGTGTTTTTCCTGTCGTCTTGCTCCCTACAAAATCTGCATCTAAAAAACCTATTACTTCATTATCATTACTTCTTTGGTACCATAAGCTAAGATTTGGTGTACCTTTAAGGTATCTCAAAATCCGCTTCACAGCAGCGTAGTGAGATTCTTTAGAGTTCACCTGAAATCTAGCACAGACACATGTTGAGAACATTATGTCAGCTGTACTTGCAGTAAGGTAGAGCAAGGATCCAATAATGCTTCTGTACTTGGTTTCATCAAAAGCTTTCCCTTTTTCATCATTGTCCAGAGACATTGTTGAACTCATTGGAGTCCTCATTGAGGTTGCGTTCTGCATTCCGAATTTCTTAATTAGCTCTTTGGTGAACTTGGTCTGTGAGATGAAAGTTCCATCTTCAGACTGTTTCACTTGAAGCCCTAAGAAATACTTCAGCTCGTCCATACTGCTCATTTCAAACTTCCCTTGCATAAGTTTTGAAAACTTCTTGCAGAGGTTGTCATCAGTAGAGCCAAAAAAAATGTCGTCGACATAGATTTGTACTAGCAAAATCTTGCCTTTAATTTCCCTAAGAAATAATGTCTTATCTATCTTTCCCCTTGTGAACTTGTTCTCAAGTAGAAAGCTAGACAGCGTCTCATACCAAGCTCGAGGAGCTTGTTTCAGACCATATAATGTTTTATGCAGTAAATAAACGTAATCAGGAAAGTTAGAATCAACGAAACCTGGAGGTTGTTCCACATACACCTCTTCCTTTATGTCACCATTAAGGAAGAAAGACTTCAAGTCCATCTAGTAGACAGTGAAGCCTTTGAGTGCAGCATATGCTAGGAATAACCTTATAGCCTCCAGCCTTGCCGCTGGAGCGTACGTCTGGTCGAAGTCGATTCCTTCTTCTTGATGATAACCTTTGGCGACAAGTCTGGTCTTGTTTTTTACTATCGTTCCATCCTCGTCCATCTTGTTCATGTAGACCCATTTTGTACCAATGATGTTCTTACATTTGGGTCTTGGAACAAGCTTCCATACTTTGCAGTGCTTGAACTGGTTCAGTTCTTCTTCCATCGCCATTATCCACGATGCATCTGATTTAGCTTCTCAAACTTCTTTGGTTCAACCTGCTAGAGAAAACTTAAATATAGATTCTCATTAGTTGTACCTCTACGAGTTCTGACACCATCTCGGGGATCTCATATGATCTGGTCCATGGGATGATCCTTCAAATGTCTGAGCTCTACAGTCCTTGCATCTGGATTATCTTCTATCACCAGAGTGACTTCTTCATCTTGGATGACTTCTTTATCTTGATCATCAGCCTCTCCAATAGGGGTTGGAGTGGTGATCTTGATGAACTTCTCACCTTTGTCTTCGGACGGTTCATCCTAGCTAATTTCTTTCAGCTTTGCACATGCATCTTCAATAAGCAAACTAGAAGAGTTGCTTTGCAGCAAGCTCTTCTCATCAAATACAACATGTATCGATTCTTCTACCACCAGGGTTTTTCTATTAAAAATCATATATGTCTTACTATGGCTACTATAACCTACAAAAATACCTTCAAAACTCTTTTCTCTAAACTTAGTAGTATGATATTTGTCATTGTTTAACACGAATCATTTACAGTCAAAAATTCTAAAATATGAGACTGTTGGTTTCTTGTCCTTCAGAAGTTCGTAAGGTGTCTTATCGTGATTTTTGTTTATGAGAGCTCGATTTTGCATGTGGCATGCAGTGTTGACGGCTTCAGCCCAAAAATATTTCGGAAGTGAAGCATCACTCAACATGGTCCTGCAGGCCTCTATGAGTGTTCTATTCCTTCTCTCGGCCACTCCATTTTGTTGTGGAGTACGAGGAGAGGAAAACTCATGAAAGATACCTAAGCTTTCACAAAATTCTGTCATGGTCCCAGACTTAAACTCTGTTTCATTGTCACTTCTGATTTTGACTATGGAGCAGTTGTACTCATTCTGGACTTGCCTGACAAAATTAGTAAAGATGTAGAAGGTATCTGACTTGTGTTTCAGAAATAACTCCCACACAAAACGAGAGTAATCATCAATAATTACCAACGTATAAATCCTTACCTCCTAAACTTCTAATTTGCAGTGGACCAAACAAATCCATATGCAGTAGATGAAGACATCTATTAGAATTCTTGCCAATAACGCTTTTAAAGGTAGCCCTTGTTTGCTTGTCTTTTACACATGCATGACAAGGTCTATCTTTGACGTACTTGACATTTGGGGCATCACGTACTAAGTTCATTGAAAATAATTTATTTATAGTTTTGAAATTAATATATGCTAATCTCTTGTGTCATTGGTCACCAATAGACGCACTATCTTTTGCTAAAAAGCACACTGGTGTCGAAGAATCTATACAAATGAAATTCAAACAGAAAATGTTTCTGCTTCGAGTGCTAGATAGGATCGTTTCCATATTGTCAATAGATTTTATCAAGCACTTGTCAGCGTGAAACTCAACTATGTATCCTTTATCGCAGAGTTGGCTTATGCTTATAAGGTTATGTTCCACACCTTCAACGTAAGCCACATCTGAGAAGGATACATTACCGTTAGTAATCATACCATAGCCTCTAGTAATTACACGGTCTGAACCTCCAAAGATGACCTTCGGTCCGTTCACAACTGGAGTAAAATTCTAAATAAGGCTTCTTGTCCCGGTCATATGTCGAGAGCATCCACTGTCCAAATACCACATTGGCGTTTTGTTGGCCTTTGGACATTCCTGTAATCACAATCAGTTAGCCTTAGGAACCCAAATACGTTTGGTTCCTTTGTCTCGGGTTAGAACACTCCCCCTACGAATATTAGCATTAGGAGTGGTCTTCCTCATATTGCCAACATGTGGGATTGCAGCATTTCTAGGATTAAACCAACAATCAATGGCAAAGTGACCAATTCTGCCACAACACCAACTGTCAAATCTGTTGTATCTTCGTCTTAAGTTCTCCTGCTTGACCTTTTGGAATTGTGGTCTCGCAGGGGCAGCATTCTTGGAGGAAGATGTCTCATGATGATGGCAACCACATGGCTTCTTCTCCTTTACAGGCTTTTCTACAACAGGCTTTGCCTTTGGTGCCTTCTTGAAGTTATGGCCATGATTGAAAGGGTCATAGCTCTGAAGAATGACTTTTTCATAAGGTGCCTTAAAGACACTTTCGCCAAAGTTTCTGTGTCGAGTCCATCCTTGATAACGGGACTTCGGCTCTACATAGGTAGGCCTAGCAAAGTGCCCGTAGGATGAGTCAAAATCAAACTCATTTGAAGGAAATATAACCTTCTTGAACGTGGTCTGATCTTGAGGGGCTTTCCCATTCTCTTTGGCTAAGGCCTTTTTGGCAGCCTTATTCTTTTGTTGAGCCTTATTTCTCCTATAGGATTTACTAGGAGCTTCTTCATGGCCTAATCCAGCACCCTTGGCCTTGGCTGAGAATTCAGCAACGAATGGAAGAACTATCTTATGCTTCGAGAAACTTTCAACAAGTTTCTTTTCAGCAGCAAGTTGGGCTTCCAGTTCCTTGATGATTTTCTCTTTGAGGTCAAGGTGCTCAAGAGCCTTATTATATTCTTCAATAGCATTATTGAAGTTCTCTTCGAGCGAGTCAATTTTTGCGACTTTCTCTCTCAAGACGCTCTCTTCAGCTTTGAGAGACTTTATCTCTTTAGCCTGAGTTTTCACGACTCGGCGACATTTGTCATAAGTCATGATTAACTCCTTATATTAGGCCATGAGTTCTGACTCATCGTCAGAAGAGCAATCCTCACAATCATGTTCAGAAACTTCAGAATCAGAGAGAGGAGTGTGAGAGTTTACCTTCCCAGTGAACTGGGGCACTTGTTCATCATTAGTTTGAGCCATGAGTCCAAAATAGGCTTCTTCTTCACTCGACTCAGACGAGTCAGAGTCACTAAGAGTTTTGCCCATTTTTGGCCATCAAGCTCTTCTCTGTCCTCTTCTTGTTGTACGAGGACTTCTTTTCCTCTCTTCTACCACCCTCCTTCTTCTTGTGAGGGCAGTCAGTGATGACGTGTCCTGGCTTATTACAACAATAACAAATAATGTCAGTCGAAATATGTTTGTTCTGTTTAAAATTATATCTGTCATGGCTGCTTGAGCCTTTTCTTTGCCGATCACCATCGCGCCGTGATCTTCTATAAGAGGCATCCTTGCCTTTCCATTGCTTCTTCTTGTTCAAGAATTTCTTGAACTGGCGAGAGAGTAGTGAGAACTCTCCTTCTGATAGTTCAGATCCTGAGGTGTTTGACTTTGAGGTTTCTTCTTCACTAACTTCTGGTGCTGGAGTAGGAGGAACAGCTTTCGACTTCTTAGTGGTGTCTGTCTTTAAAGCAACAGACTTCTCTTTGAATGTAGACCTGTTTTTCTCTTCTTCAGCCTTCCTGGTGTTGAGTTGGAGCTCATAGGACATCAGGTTCCCGAAGAGATTCTGAGGATCTGTCTCGGCCAGTTTTTCAAACTCCCTTATAGCATAGATGTTGAAACCGGAAACCGGCCTCTTGTGGAGTTCGACCCTTGGGGAAGGGGTGGTCTCGCGCCTACTTCGCACCTGCAAGAAAAACAACGAGAGAGGCAAGGAAAGACAGACCCAAGGGCTCGGCAGGGAGGTCCCACCACAAACCCGGAAGATCTCTGAGCGCTTCCCCTCCTTAGCCAAGAGCCGAGCTAAGGTACTCTCAGAGAACACTTGAGAATGAGAGTAAGGAGGCACTGAAAACGTGTCCTCTGAGGTACCCCTTGGGTCTTATTTATAGATTTTCAGAATCTGAACTGCCAATAACCGAAAGGACTGACCTGGAAGTACCAAAAGACCCCTGGATGGGTCTGCCAACAGCCAAACTCCGCTGTTCTGAACAGCTATGCGCAGTCCAACCTGGTCTGCCAACAGCGAGGCTCCGCTGTTCTGAGTAGCTATTCGCACCCCCGGGCGGTCAGCTCGCCTTCAGTTCCTCTGCAGGAGGCGGGCGCGACCTGGCTCCGGGGCTCGCCCGTTCTCCTTGGGCGAGCGCGTGCCGATATGGGCGAGCTGCCGACCTCTTGCCGGGCGGATCGGCGGAAAGGTCGCATGCGGGGGTTCAGCCGGCGGGTCGCCATCCTAGGGTCCAGCTCGCTCGCCGAAGGTTGCCAGCCCGCCCGGCTCGCGGCTGCGGGTCGCCAGCTCGGGTCCGGCCTGCTTGCTGCGGGTCGCCAGTCGCGGGTCCGACTCGCTTGCGGCGGGTCGCCAGCTCGCTCGCCTGAGATGGGCAGGAGCGGGCCAGACCTTTAGTCGTTCAGCCCGTCCTGCCGCTTGGGTGCGAGTCGCGGGGCAGGCCTGTTCGACCTCCCTGGTGGGACCCGCTCGCCGGACACAGGGTTGTACACAATCCCCGCTCTTTTTGAGCTTGAACCAAGCTCGGAAAGAACCATCCAACCCGCGTGTTCGGCGAGCCCCTGTGCTGAGCTGGCAGGGAATCTTCTGGTGGGGGCCCACTGTTCTGCTATAAATACATACCGCTGACCCCTGTAGGAGGCTCCCCACATCCCTTTGTTTTCTCTGAGCAGTCTCTTGTTCCTCGATGCCGGTTAGCGAAGAAGTGCGAGCTCGCCTGGCGGCAGCGGTCCTGCAGACTCAGGAGGAGGCCCTCGAGGCCGCCCCATGGCTAGCTCGCGGATCCTCCGGCCCCCTCTTCAGGCCGGCGAAGGGGAAGATCGTTAAGCGTTCTCTGGCGGGTGACTGCCCGGCCTCCAGCTCGGCGGCGGGTGCTGAGGTCGTCCCCGGGGTGCGTGGCCTTCCGCCGATTATCGCTATTCGTCTGACTCCCTGTTTTGCAGGTAATTCCCTGTGAGGAGGTGGAGAACCGGGGAGAGGATCGTTCCCCGCCTCCATCGCCTGAGAAGATCGCGAGTTCCCCAGGTCCGGATCGCCCACCTCCGGAAACTCCCCGTCCGGCGGTCTCCCATGGGCTGGGGAAATCTCTTGAGACCCTCGAGGGAGGGAACTTTCAGGATCGGCCGGGCTCTTCCCGCCCATCTGTCGGTGCGGGCGATGTGCCCACCCCTGGTGAGCTGGTTTTTATCGTTGACTTTGCCTCTTGCTCGCTCATTCTGACCCCTCCCTGCTCGCAGGCTTCCGCAGGGCCTCGCCTGAGACCGAGATGAGCGAAGGGTACTCGCCTCCGCCTGACGTGGACAGTGTATCTGACTATCTGGGCGACCCGAACGATGCGGCGGGAATGAAGAGGCAGGTGACGCGGCTATTCCAGAAACACACAATGCTGCTGCAGGAGGCCATAAGGAGGATCGAAGGCGACAAGGCCGAGACCGATGCCCGGCTCGCGGCCTTGGAGGGCCCTCGGCGTGAAGCGGAAGACGACGACGTCACCTCGCCGGGCGTGCATATAACGCGAGCCGAGGGGCATCTTAAGAGCGCCGTGGAGCAGGTCGGCCGGGCTCAGCGGGAGCTGGTGGCGGTTCGCGATTACCACGATCCCCGCGTGCCGCCTCGGGCGGGAACGAAGAGGCGGCACAGGTGGAAGTGGGTCGAGTACTGACCCAGTTGTTTGCCCCTCGCTCGCGTGATACCGCGGGGTTACCGTCATCTCGAATTTATCTTGTATTTGTATTTGTAATTGCTTGCGACTCTTTTAGCCTGCCTATGGGCCTGACTATTTTGTTGCTGAGATGTATTGAAATTGTTGCGCTGCTCTTCTTTGGTCTTCTGTGTGCGGGTTAGGGGGAAAGGTCCATTCTTCTCTTCGCGCTGATCGGGGCGGGGGCGAGCCGAGGAGCTCGCTAGACGGGGAATCCCCCGTCTCGCGCGGCATGCCGTGCGGGTGCGGGTTGGGGTTGGTTCGCCCGCACCGGTCTCCCGCGGCTGCAGCCGGGCGAGAACCGTGCCGGCTCGACCTTTGAGGTGTGCTCGCGCGCGGGAAGTCGAACCGTCGGATTAATTTTTGCTATCCGCACCCCATCTTTTGGCGGGAAGTTTCCCGCCCCTTCTTTTTTTCCTATAAATAGGTCCTGCCGGCCCTTATTTCTTCACCGACTCCAAAACGTCTTCTCGCTTCCCCTTTTCTCGCGAAGTGCGATTCTAGCTCACCTCCCGGTTTTTTGTCTCGCGTTCGGCGGCGAATCAACGGGGATGGGCGGAGGCGGCGGCGACGCGGACGGCCGAAGCAAATGCGCTTGGACCTTCTCCGAGCACGATTTCCCTCGCGCCGTCATCACAGAGCGCGAATACTTGGAAGCTCTAGGCGACCACATCCCGGCCGGGTTTTCTGCGAGGCGACCTGATGAGAGGGAGAAGATCAACGACCTATTTGGGGATGAGCTCGCCATCCCTCTCGCTCACTTCGAGGTGGGCCTGCGACTTCCCCTATGGCCCGAGGTGCGCCAGGTGCTCAAATACTTCGGGGTCGTCCTGGGCCAGATGACCCCGAACTCCATCGCCGTCATGATGGGGTTCGCCTGCTTCTTGCGAGGGGAGCGGGTGGAGTTCAGCCTCGCGGTATTCCGGAAGCTGTTCTCCTTCAGGGCGAACCGAGACGGGACGGCCTACTTCTCCAGCGCCCACCTCAAGGTGCGGGAGACCGTCAACAAGAGCCACAACTGGCTGAAGAAGTTCCTGTTCGTCAAGGGGGACTTCGGCAACGTGCCCTTCTCGCCGGTGCAGCTCAGCGAGGCGAGCTACCGGCCACCCAACCTAGGCGGCCATGAAGCCGACCTGTTCGCGTTCTTCGTCGGGAAGAACTTCGAGGTCGCGTTCCTGCGCCGCCACCTTGACGATCTCGCGGTTGTCGCGCCGGGGGGAGGTTTGCTACCCGTCTCCATTAGTCCTTACTTTCCCACTCTTCTTTCATCTCACCTTCCCTTCTTCGCAGGCGAACGCGACATTCCCCTTCATCCTCCTTACGAAAGCGCCCGGATCCCCCCGGGGTTCTCGCCCGCGCCCAGGCCGCGGATGCCGCTCAGCGCGACATCTCATCGGTCCCGGCCAAGAAGCGACCGGGCGGCGGGCAGTCAGCGCCTCCGCCGAAGTCGGCGAAGACCGCGGATCAACAACCATCCGCGGGCCAAAGAAAGGGTAAGGCCCCCGCGGTCTTGTCGACTGACCCCCCCTCGCCCCCGCTGGTTGTCTCGACCAGCGATTCTCCGGTCGGGGCGGCGGGCACCTCCGCGCCGCCGGGCGGGTCTGGAGCCGCTGCGGAGCCGGTGCCGAGAGGGCATCGGAACTTCGGCTACGGCGAGAGGTACTTGGACGAGCTCGGCGCCCCGCTCCTGGCTTGGGACAAGGAGTCGAATCGCGCAACGATCTCGACCCTGCTGCCGAGCTGGATGGAGCAGGATACAATCGGCGGGGAGGCGTACAGCTTCTCCTTTGGGCTGTACTCGCGCGAAGACGCCGCCATATACGACAAGGAGGAGACGCGGGTGCTGATCCACGAGAGCTCGCGGGCCCAGCTGCGCGGCCTGGAGCTGGCTCATATGGTGGGGCGGCGCTGCACCCAGGTGGAGCGGAACGCCGCGTCCATCCAAAAGATGGCGGAGGAGAAGGAAGAGGCCCGGAAGCTCGCTCGGGAGGACGCGGATCTTCAGAGAGGGCGAGCCGCCGCCGCCGAGGAGACCCTCGCGCAATATCTGGGCGGGGTGGTACGCTCTCAACCGGAGCTAGTCTCTTCTTCTTGCGAACGCAGCTCATGATAATTCCTATTCCGTTTTTCAGGACGCGGCGACTGCGAGCCAGATGGGCGCCGAGATTGCCACCCTTCGCCAGGAGAAGGCGGCGCTGGAGGCCCGGGTACGCGAGCTGGAGGCCGCTGCCGCTGTCCCTCCACCAGGCAGCGGGGTCTGCCCGCGCGAGCACCTGTCCGACTATGACCTAGAGGTGCTAATGCAGAAGAACGCGGCCAGCGCAGCGAGATACACGATGCAGACGCTGAGGCGCGCGGATCTGCTCACGAGCGAGGCAGCGGGACTCTCGGCAAAAGACGTGGTGCCGGCGCTGTTTCTCCCCGTGCCGGAGCCCGGCGACAGAAGCTTCCAGCCGCTTTAGGGTTTCCATATCTTGCGTTTTTTGTAATTTGCCCTGTAGATGAACAGTGTAAAAAATCTGGTCTGAGTTGTATGCGCGAGTTGCGCTTATACTCTATATTTCCGTCTATTGTTCCTTTTACACTGTTCTTTTTACATTTCTCGCCTGTTTTGTTTTTCTAGTGATGTCACTGCCGGATGGCGCGACCCGTCCCAGCGGCCTGGCTCTGACAAGGCGAGCTGGCTCGTCCATCGAGCGAGACGAGCTGGTTCGTCCGCCGAGCGAGGCGAGCTGGTTCATCCGCCGAACGAGGCGACCTGGTTCATCCGCCGAACGAGGCGAGCTGGTTCGTCCGCCGAGCGAGGCGAGCCGGCTCGCTCCTCGGCCGCACGCTTAGTTTTCGGGGGACTCTCGCCCAGGCCTTTGCCTTTACTCGACCACCTCTCCCGGGGCTTGAGGGTGGGGCTATGCTAGACCCTCTCCTTCTTTTCTGGCTAACTCTTGCGATTCCGTCCTGCTGCGCATGCTTTCCGGGTAGTTCCCGGCCTTGCCGGCTAGGTGGGAGTCTGACAACGCGATTCGCTCTAGGTCGCAGGCCATTGCTTTCTGAGTCATTCCATCGAGTGTCATCCGGCCCTGCCAGCTAGGGGGGGAACCTGGCAGCGGGATCTTCTCGAGGCTAGGGATGACACCGAGTGACTTCCGGCCCTGCCAGCTAGGTGAGAGCCTGGCAGCGGGATCTTCTCGGGGCCCAAACTCATTCTCCCTCGAGTGACTTCCGGCCCTGCCAGCTAGATGAGAGCCTGGCAGCGGGATCTTCTCGAGGCTAGGGATGACACCGAGTGACTTCCGGCCCTGCCAGCTAGGTGAGAGCCTGACAGCGGGATCTTCTCGGGGTCCAAACTCATTCTCCATCGAGTGACTTCCGGCCCTGCCAGCTAGGTGAGAGCCTGGCAGCGGGATCTTCTCGAGGCTAGGGATGACACCGAGTGACTTCCGGCCCTGCCAGCTAGGTGAGAGCCTGGCAGCGGGATCTTCTCGGGGTCCAAACTCATTCTCCATCGAGTGACTTCCGGCCCTGCCAGCTAGGTGAGAGCCTGGCAGCGGGATCTTCTCGAGGCTAGGGATGACACCGAGTGACTTCCGGCCCTGCCAGCTAGGTGAGAGCCTGGCAGCGGGATCTTCTCGGGGTCCAAACTCATTCCAACTCTCCGACCAAGCCTAGGTATGACAATCCTGGGGGGGAGGAAAAAGAAAAGCTTTATTATAATAAATCGTGTTGCTTACAGGAGATTAGGGAAAAAATCTCTTCAAGTCGTCTCCACTCCAGGTGAGACTCAGGGCCTCGCCCTCTACATTTTGGAGTCGATAGCCCCCCGACTTCAAAGCTTCCTTCACAATGAACGGCCCCTCCCAACTGGGGTTGAGTTTCCCCACGGACGCTGACCGCCCTGCCGCGTCCACCTTCTTCAGTATCAGGTCCCCTTCAGCGAACTGCTTGACCCTGACATGCTTGTCGAAGTATTTTGCCATCCTCCTTTTGACCTCTTCCTGCCGGATGGCCGAAAGGTCTCTCAACTCCTCCACCATGTCGAGGGAGAGCCTCAGTTCCTCCCCATTCTCGGCTTGCCATTCCTCCCGGCCTTCTCTGGCCGTCCCGACTCGTGGCGTTTGGACTTCAAATTCTATGGGGAGCACCGCCTCGCACCCATGGGAGAGCTTGAAGGGGGTCTCCCCCGTGGCCGTGTTGGGAGTGGTTCTAAGGGCCCAAAGGACGGCGGGGAGCTGCTCCACCCAACTCCCTCTCAAGTTTTCCACCTTCTTTTTGAGGAGATTGACAATGATTTTGTTCGCCGCCTCCACCTGCCCGTTGCTCCTGGGGTGGTGGACCGAGGCGAATCTGAGGTCGATCCCAAGCTGCTCGCAAAAGCTGGTGAACTCGGCGCTGGCGAACTGAGGCCCGTTGTCTGTGACGATGGCCTGGGGCAGCCCATGGCGACAGATGATCTCCCCCCAGACGAAGTTCCTGATTACCTGGGAGGTCACCTTTGCCAACGCCTTCACCTCCATCCACTTTGAGAAGTAGTCGATCATCACCAGGAGGAACCTTCTCTGGCCGCTAGCCTGGGGAAACGGCCCAACCAAATCCATCCCCAGATTGCAAAGGGCCAGGGGGCCGTAATGCTCTTGAGTTGCTGGGCCGGCTATAGCTGGAGGGGGGCAAATAGCTGGCACTTATGACATCTTTTTGCGAACTCCGCGGCGTCCCGTCCCAGGGTGGGCCAGAAATACCCCTGCCGGACTATCCTCCCCTCCAAGGTCCGACTCCCGGAATGACTCCCGCACTCCCCTGAGTGGACTTCTTCCAAGATCCTCTGTGCCTCGCCCTCGGATACGCAGCGAGCCAGCATCCCGGAAAGGGTTTTTCTGTATAGTTGCCCGTCTTTGAGGAGGTAGTAGGCGGACTTGTGCCTCAGCTTCTTCTTGTCTACTCCTTCCGGATACTCTCCCGTGGAGAGGAAAACTACTACTGGGTCCATCCACGAGGGCTGCTGATCGATCTCCATGAGCTCCCCCTCTTCGATGGAGGGGCGGAACAGGTCGGTGATGGTGCCCCCCATCCGGGGGCCATGCTTCGCCAGTTGATCGGCCTGTTCATTCTTTCCCCTTGGCACGTGTTGGATGGAGAAGGTCTGGAAGGTCCCTATGACCCCCTTCACTTTGGCCAAGTATAACTTCAAAGCGGGCTCCCTTGCTTCGAACTCCCCGTTGATCTGGGAAGCCACCACCATGGAGTCGGTCAGAACTTCCACATCCAGCACCCCCAACTCTCTGGCCAGGCGTAGTCCCGCTATCACTGCTTCGTACTCGGCCTGGTTGTTAGTAATGGGGAAATGTACCACCACCGTCTGCTCAATCTGAGTCCCTTGGGGGCTCTCCAGGACCACTCCTACTCCGAGAGAATGCCTTCCTGATGCTCCGTCCACCCTCACCTTCCAAGGAGCCGGGCAAGTGAGCTCCCCCTCTGCTACTTCTACCACGTAGTCGGCCAGGAAGTCGGCCATCGCCTGAGCTTTGATCGAGAGCCGTGGCACGAAGGAGACATCGAACTCGCTTAGCTCCACCGACCACTTGGCCAGCCGGCCCGAGTGCTCCACCCCCTCGAAGATATTGCGGAGAGGATGGTCTGTCACCACTCGGATCGAGTGCGCCTGGAAGTAAGGCCGTAGCCTCCGGGCCGAGATGATCAGTGCGAACGCAAGCTTCTCCAAGATTGGATATCGGAGCTCGGCCTTCCTCAGGACTCGGCTGACATAATAAATAGGGAGCTGCCTCTTCCCCTCTTCTCGCACCAAGACGGAGCTCAGGGCCTCTGCCCCGACCCCGAGGTATAAGAACAAATCTTCACCCTCTTTCGGCCCCTGGAGCAGCGGGGCCTGTGTTAGCTGCGCCTTGAGGGCCTGGAACGCCTCCTCGCATTCCTTAGTCCACTCGAACCTCTGGCCCCCCCTCAGTGTTTTGAAGAAGGGGGAGCACTTCTCCCCTGCCCGAGAGAGGAAGCGGCTCAGTCCTGCTAGCTTCCCGGTCAACCGTTGGACCTCCTTCGCATTCCGCGGGGACCCCAGCTCTAAGATAGCCTTGACCTTGTCGGGATTCGGCTCGGCCCCCGCGGGGGTGAGGAGATGCCCCAAGAATTTCCCCCGGCTAGCCCCGAAAACACACTTAAGGGGGTTCAGCCGCATCTTGTATCGGCGCAGGGTGGCGAACGTCTCCTGCAGGTCCCGGAGGTGGGAGTCCACGTCTCGGCTCTTGATCATGAGGTCGTCCACGTAGACCTCCAAGTTTCTCCCCCTTTGCTCCTTGAAGACCCTGTCCATCATTTTTTGATAGGTGGCACCAGCGTTCTTCAACCCGAACGGCATCATCTTGTAGCAATAGCAGCCGTCCCCTGTGATGAATGAGACATCCTTTATATCCGGGGGGTGCATCCTGATCTGATGGTAACCTGAAAATGCATCTAAAAAACTCATTACAGAAAAACCGACGGCTGAGTCAACCAGCGCGTCGATCCGAGGCAAGGGGTAACAATCCTTAGGACAAGCTTTATTAAGAAGGGAAAAATCGATACACAGGCGCCAGCGGCCGTCTCCCTTTTTGACCATCACAACGTTCGAGACCCAGCCGGGGTATTGGATTTCGGACACGAAGCCCGCTTTGAGAAGTTTTGCCACCTCCTCCCTGATGGGCTCCGCTAGCTTGTCCGCCGTGGATCTCTTCTTCTGCTGGACGGGGCGTGTTCCCGGGTCCAGGTTGAGGCGGTGGCAAGCCACATCCGCGTCAACCCCCGGCATCTCCGCGGCGCTCCAGGCAAAGATGTCCACGTTCTTCTGGATGCACTCCAGCATCCTGCCCTGGTCCTCCGGGGTCAGCCCCCCGCTGACGCGGATCTTCTCCACCCTGCCTCCGCGGGTGAGCACCTCCAGCTCCACCACCTCCTCTGCGGCCTCCAGTCTGGACTGCTCCCCCCATCCCTCGGCATCCCCTTCCTCCTGAACGGGGACCTCTACCTCCATTCCCCCTGCCACGGCCCTTACTTCGACCACTTCCTCCAAACCTCCTCCCGCCTTTTCTGCGCAGCCCTTCACCTCCAGCTCCACCTCTCCGGCTCCCTGCTCGCTTGCCTCCATCCTCCGCCCCATCTCCTCGGCCCCTTCCTGCCAAGAGATGGTGTTCACCGCGGTGACGTAGCATTCCCGTGCCACCTTAGGGTCTCCCCTAACCCTGACCTGCGCCCCCTCAGCGTTGAACTTCAAGCACTGATGGAAAGATGAGGGGACGCAGCGGAAGGCGCTGATCAGG
The DNA here is from genome assembly GCA_039583875.1 of Platanthera guangdongensis. Classification (NCBI taxonomy): domain Eukaryota; kingdom Viridiplantae; phylum Streptophyta; class Magnoliopsida; order Asparagales; family Orchidaceae; genus Platanthera; species Platanthera guangdongensis. The sequence goes on along the minus strand of CM077156.1, from coordinate 141,758,340 downwards.
GGCCTCCCGAAGATTGCGCTGTAGCTGCTGGGGGCGTCCACAATGACGAACTTGCAGTTTCGGGACTGCCCCCCCAGGGTGACATGGAGGCCGACTCCTCCCTCTACCTCCTTCCTTTCTCCCGAGAACCCGAACAAGGGCCCGTCCGAGGCTAGCACCCTCTTAGCTTCTACCTGCATCACGTCAAACGCCTTCTTGAAGACGACGTTCACGGAACTCCCATTGTCCACTAGGATCCGAGTGACCGTGAAGTTCTCGATGGCGGCCTTGATGACCAGCGCATCACAGAACGGATCCTCGTGATCCGGCATATCACTTCTGGAGAAGGTGATCCTCTCCTCTGGCGGCGGGGTTTGGGACGTGGAGGCGACGCTCCGCCGATACATGGTGTGGAGACTTGCCTTGCGGGAAGCCTCGATCCCCACTCCCCCGTGGATCACTCCGATCGTTCCTCGGGTCCCCACATCCACCCGGTCTTCACAGCGATCCTCCTCCGTCCGAGGCAGGACCTCCTCGATCCTCACTTCCTGCCGCACCTCCTCCTGCTGCTGCTGCCGCCCCCTGTTCTCTCTCATCTCCAAGAATTCCGGGCACGTGGCCGTTGCGTGCCCCTCTTCCTGATGGAAGTCGCAGTAGGGCAGCTCCACCCTGAACTCCCTTCTCCTCCTCCTTATGACCCCTCTCCTTGCTCCCAGAGCTATGGCCATGGCCTCCTCCTGATCGGGGAGCCGCGGCCTCTGACCCTGCCTCCAGCCTGGGGGGTGGAACTGGTCCTGCCTCCCCTGATAATGACCTCTCCCGTAATATCCCCTCTGTGGCCCCTGCCCCTGCCACTCTGGTCTCCAGCCCAGCCTACGGTCGGGCTCCTGGCGCCCCCATCCCGGCTGCTGTCCTTGGAGCTGCCTCTGCTCCCTCTGCTCCCTCGGCCTGGGCTCCTCCCTCCTCTCTTCCTGTCTTCTTCCTCCCTTCGACTCCTTCTCCTCCTCAGTCGCCCACCTGGCCAACTTCCTCGCAAATTCTGGGTTCGACGCCTCCCCGTCGACCTCTCTCGCCGCCCTCTCCATCAGCTCCTCGTAGGAGAGAGGGGGAATCCTCTTCAGCTCCATGCGGAAGAAACCCTGCTGCAGGCCCAGGGTGAAGGCCATCATCAGACTGTGGCCCGGCATCTCCTGGACCTGAGTGACCTCCTCCTGGAACCGATCGACGTAGCTTCCCAACGTCTCGTTCACCCCCTGCTTTATGTGGAACAGGGACTCGGACTCCTTCTTCCTCTTCTTTGCGGTGGTGAACCTCAACATGAACCCTCGGCGCAGGTCCTCGAAGCAATAGATGGAACTGGCCGGCAGCTGGTGGAACCATTCCCTCGCCTTATCCCGGAGGGTGATGGCGAAGAGACGGCACTTGAATCCGTCCGACATCTGACGGATGGAGACCACGTCCTCGAACCACTGGACGTGCTGAACCGGGTCTCCCTTCCCGGTGTAGTAGGTCATCTCGGGCTCTCTGAACCCGTCTGGTACTGGAGCTGAGGAGACCAGCTCGCTGAAGGGGCTGCCTCCCCCCACCTGGCGGGCCGGCGAGTCACGCGGACCCAGCTCGCCGAATCGGCCTCGGCCTGCCGAGCCGGGGAAGAGCTCGCGCCCCGAGAGCTCGCTCCCCCGACCTTCCTCGGCCACTTCCTTCCCGGCTCGCCTGCCCGGAGCGTCCTCGCCCAGAGAGGGGGCGGCCGCGATCTGGGCTGCCGGAGTCGAACACTCGGCCCGCACGCCGAGTGCGATCTTGACGAGATCCAGCACCTCGTTCCTGAAGTCTTCAAACATCCCCACTGTCGCGAGAGCTGGGTTGGGCGGCGAGTTCTGCCTGTCAGATCCTTGACCTCCCGTCATTGAGCTCGCCGAAGCTTTTCTGCACTGACCACTCTCCACGCTCACCGCACCAAGATGTTGAAACCGGAAACCGGCCTCTTGTGGAGTTCGGCCCTTGGGGAAGGGGTGGTCTCGCGCCTACTTCGCACCTGCAAGAAAAACAACGAGAGAGGCAAGGAAAGACAGACCCAAGGGCTCGGCAGGGAGGTCCCACCACAAACCCGGAAGATCTCTGAGCGCTTCCCCTCCTTAGCCAAGAGCCGAGCTAAGGTACTCTCAGAGAACACTTGAGAATGAGAGTAAGGAGGCACTGAAAACGTGTCCTCTGAGGTACCCCTTGGGTCTTATTTATAGATTTTCAGAATCTGAACTGCCAATAACCGAAAGGACTGACCTGGAAGTACCAAAAGACCCCTGGATGGGTCTGCCAACAGCCAAACTCCGCTGTTCTGAACAGCTATGCGCAGTCCAACCTGGTCTGCCAACAGCGAGGCTCCGCTGTTCTGAGTAGCTATTCGCACCCCCGGGCGGTCAGCTCGCCTTCAGTTCCTCTGCAGGAGGCGGGCGCGACCTGGCTCCGGGGCTCGCCCGTTCTCCTTGGGCGAGCGCGTGCCGATATGGGCGAGCTGCCGACCTCTTGCCGGGCGGATCGGCGGAAAGGTCGCATGCGGGGGGTCAGCCGGCGGGTCGCCATCCTAGGGTCCAGCTCGCTCGCCGAAGGTTGCCAGCCCGCCCGGCTCGCGGCTGCGGGTCGCCAGCTCGGGTCCGGCCTGCTTGCTGCGGGTCGCCAGTCGCGGGTCCGACTCGCTTGCGGCGGGTCGCCAGCTCGCTCGCCTGAGATGGGCAGGAGCGGGCCAGACCTTTAGTCGTTCAGCCCGTCCTGCCGCTTGGGTGCGAGTCGCGGGGCAGGCCTGTTCGACCTCCCTGGTGGGACCCGCTCGCCGGACACAGGGTTGTACAATAGACCTTGTTATCACATTCTTTAGTCAGGGATCTCAAGAACTTATCATTTAGCTCTCCATTAGTGAAGACTCTGCCATAGGCCCTTAGCTCATTCACTATCTTGAAGAAATTCTTGAAGGTGTCAGCAATGGTATCTTTGTTTCCTTGTCGGAAAGCCTCATACTTCTGATTAAGTAGGGATCTTCTATCATCCCTCACTTCTTTTGTGCCTTCCATCAGGGTAACTAGAGACTGCCACATCTCCTTTGCAGACTGGCAGTGAATCAGATTTTGCAGCATTGAATCATCGACTGCACTTGCTATGATATTTTTCGCCTTTTTGTCTAATGAGACAAGTGCAATCTCATCCTTATCTAGATCCATAAGTTTCTTGGGAATGTTCTTAGTTGGATCTATAGTGGAGACGGTCATGGGAATATAAGAACCTTTTCAACTATCATGAAGATCCTTGGATTCACAGCTTCCATGAAGAACTTGATTCTCTCTTTCCACATAGGGAAATTATTTTTGTTACACAAAGGAAGCTTGGCAAAATCTTTAGCCTTGTCCATTTGGTAGATCTCAAATGACAACTATTTAAGGATCTGATCAAGGTGTTAACCTTTTAACGATCAACCTTCCTCTGATACCAATTAAAAGATAATAGTTGTCAACCTAAATCACCTAGAGGTGGGTGAATAGGTGAGTTGTGCGTCTTTTTGCGGAATAAAAAAAATCTCAACCAAAGCACAGATCTATTTACCAAACAAGCAAACACAGACGAGGCAAGATTTATAGTGGTTCCCCAATCTTGGATACATCCACTTTCCCTCACCGATCTAGTAATACACTAGACTCGGCTACTCCACTATCTCGGATTGGAAAACAATCCTACCCTCGGAACAATGTTCCTACAAACTCGATCCACAAAACGGATCTACACTCGGAAGGCAAAACTTCCTACAATCTCGGAGTTGAAAACTCCTACACTCGGAGAAAACTTCTCCTACAATAATGAAATAAACTTGTACAGAAATGCAAACAGTAAATTCTCTGGTTCAGATCTGCAACAGTAAATCAGAAATTCCTTCTTCTGGGCGTGCGGCTTTATCAGAATATTGAAGAAGAATCTCGGCAATATCAGATCTGAAACTTCTCGACTTTACACGATTGAATGAGAAGATGAAGCGTTGAGCGGAGATCCCGATCTGTAGAGTCTTCTTAATCTGAATCCTCTGAAAAGAAGAAACCCTAGTCGGTCGAAAATCAGAGACAGCGACGGCGGCGGATTTTCGTTTCTTTCTGAGAGAGAGAGAGGAGACAGAAATCTTCTTAGAGAGAGAGTACGGCTGCAAAAACTTCTTAGAATAATTTTATTTGAAAACTTGGATTAGGGTTTGTCGGTTTGACAAGACCTTTTATAGGAGAGGAGAAGATTAGACTTAAATTAGTCATTATGAGAGAGACACGTGGACCAATCACGTCATCGTTTAAGAATATGACCGTTAAGTCTGGACTTAAAGAATTTCTGAAAAGTCAAAGTAAATTACTCGAGTCAAGCAGAACTACTCGAGTATATGCAGCACTACTCGAGTAGGTACAAGATGACTACTCGAGTACATGAGAAAAATTACTCGGGAGAAAGAGAAATCATTACTCGAGTACATGGAGTCAACCACTCGAGTAAATAAGAATGAGAAAGAATCAGCTACTCGAGTAACAAAAATGACTTACTCGAGTACTTAATTACTTACACGAGAGGTGGAGTAAATTACTCGAGTACAAGAAATACTACTCGAGTATATAAGAATGAACTACTCGAGTATATAAGAGACTACTCGAGACAAACACTTAGAAAAATTCTGGAACGGGAAAACTGAACTACTCGAGTATGTAAGATAATCTACTCGAGACATAAGGAATTACTCGAGTATATAAGATGAATTACTCGAGACAATTAGAACTACTCGAGTATATAACATGAACTACTCGAGTAATTCACTTCGAGAAATTTTTTGGAGGGGGAATCTGGATTACACGAGTAAAAGCATTTGACTACTCGAGTAGTAGATGAACTACTTGAGTATATGATTTAGACTACTCGAGTAAGTAGGAACTACACGAGAGTCAGAATACAATTAACTCGAGACAGAAGATAGAACTACTCGAGTACACTATAGTACTACTCGAGTATATAACTTAGAAAAACTTTAGAAGAGAATTCTGTAAACTCGAGAGGTAAAAGGAAACTACTCGAGTAAATAAGATGAACTACTCGAGAGCCATAATTGGACTACTCGAGTATATCTTAACTACTCGAGTAAGTGAATTACTACTCGAGTATACACTTAGTAACTTACTCGAGTAAGTAAGGAACTACTCGAGTACTTTACTTAGGAAAATATTTCTGACAGAATTTTTCTACTTCTAAGTTGAAATCAGCATCAAGTCTTTTCCCATAGTCCTAGGGCTTGAATATGAAGTGTATCCCAATAGAAAGGCTACACATGAGTCAACACTTTGGAACACACAATGAGGGATTATATTGTATGGTGCTGTGTTTGGTGACTCATTGTAGACTGACATTGGTCTACACTTCCCATAAGAATTCCTGCACACATGTAACTCAAACCAAGCATCAAATACAACTTAATTCATCTTAGTTCAAGGGTGACTTCATCAAATCTGGGTTAGTATGGATACAATACCCAACAGTGCCCTTTCAAGTGGAATAGGTGCGTCATTTTTAACGATGGGCCTCCATTCATACTTTGATTGAATATTCTTTTTATGTTACAAATTTCCATAATCATTAATTTGAGGCTTATAATGATAGTGATTTTTGAAATTATTTTTAATAGAAAATTTGATGACAATTACTTTAACATTGGGAGAAGTTGAATGCGGGTTAAATATTCTACTAGGTGTATGTCTCATGAAGTTTGAAACACTAGTAGATACCTTACATAACTATGAAGACAAACAAGACATTAAAGATTTTTTATTATTTGAAAATTTTTTCCACAAATAATTTTAATGATTCTAGTTTACGAGACAAAATAACATTTTCATTAAGCAATTTTTCATTTCACTCTTTGGAAAAATTTAGCACTTTTTTTAAAAACCTCAAATTTATCTTTAAATTTTTTGCAATCAAAACATGGTATAATATTTTCAACTATAGAGCTAGAGGAAGAATGTGATACACCAAGCTTTGGTTCTACATTTAGTTATGCTTTTAAATTTTTATTTTCTAAATGCAGTTCTGAATTAATATTTTTCAATTTCTTAATTCTACGTCATGCATTTTCTAGCACACATAGTGTAGAGATAAAATTACATGTAAAAAGAGATTTTGATTTCCTTACAGTGCTCTTGGATGAGGCAAGATTGGAGCATAGTGCTTCTTTGACTTCTTAATGTGTTTCCTCATCCATAGTTAAGATTTCATCTTTCCTTTCCCTTGATGTGGTTGTCATGTCTTCCTTCAAGAGCATGTCTCAATTTAGTTTTTCACTTGGATCCATGAGAAATTGCTCGGATACAATATCTGCAGAAAGAAAACTATAAGTAATATCAAGAAATTTTCATATATCATAAGCAGTAGGAAGTGTATAAATGAGATTGAAAATTTCTTGACCAAGCCCACAAAACAGACTATTCATAGCTTTGGCATTTAAATGGCATTCATGCTTATTTAAATTATTTGGGGGCTTAATACAAGTCGTGTTCCAAACTTCTATATCTAATAATATAAGAAATTTTCTCATTAGTGTTCTCCATTTGTTATAGTTCACTCCCGTAAATAGAGATGGCGCTGACATATTTTTTGTATACAAAGTTGCATCCCTAGTAGTGGAATTGAGAATAGGGTTGGTCATTATTCCCAGTGGTGAAACTATTTTGGAATAACCTCCCTCTGATAGCACTTGTTGGATCATGTGGTTAACCTTAGCGGGGGTGAATAAGGTTTTCAGATTAAATAGAAAATTAAAATGATTTTCACGTAAGAGGACAGGTTCTGGATGCTACCGCGGGGTACTAGCTTGCTAGCGCGTGGAGGTAGGTCACATAACTCATTTTCCTTTGTAAACTTTGCCTTATAGACACACACACACAACCCTCAGAGATCTACCAGCATACAACCACAAAATTATAGTCAGGATGAAGAATGGGTAATAATTTTATTTAGAAGAACTTAAAGTGGTTTATAATAACAAACAACTAGATCTCTATGACGCCAGAGATCGGAAGCGATGATTGATAAAGATTTATTTTTTGTTTCTATATTGATCTTATCCTCGGACCGGTTGGCTCTCTCCTTTTCCTCCCCGGAAAGGTTTTCGATCCGGCTCTTCACCTTCAAGCAAGGAGGTGTCTTAGAGCCCCTCTAGATTCCCCGATCTAGACGTCCCTTCCCCGGGATGATTTCTCACAGAATCCTTCCTGAATTCTGATGACCTTCACCGGTCGAATTTTCTCACACTAGATCCCCTGATCTAGACGTCCCTTACCGGGATGATTTCTCACGAAACCCTTCCTGGATTTCGATGACCCTCCGGTCGATTTCCCTCACACAAACAAATAGACAATAAAAGGGGTTTAAAGTAAAATACAAGAATAAGAGAAAACTCCCCTCTAACGTTGATGACGATTTGCTTGCAAGGGTTCGATATTTGTGTCTTGAGAGTCTTCTTCTTCATGTTCTTCAGATTCGTGAAGGTGTGCGCTTGAAGAGAGTTTTTCGTAGAGAGGATCCTTCGTGTGAATATTAAGACTAAGGCTTCTTGATCATCATGTTGGTAGCCTTCAATCCTTGCGCATGAATTCCTTTCGATCTTCTCTGAAGAACTCTCCTACTTAATGAGTTTGGATGACCCCTTCCTTCCCTTTACACGGCTAGGGAAAACTCCCCTTTTAAATTTTGTGAAAAACCATCGCCAGAAACTCAATTTCGGGCTATTTTAAAAAGAGAAAGTTGTGCATGAAGCTACTGCGTGGCAGTAGCTTTGGCGGTTGCTTCAGCGGTAGCTCCAATGAACAAAATCTTTCCTTTTCTTCTTTTCATTTTCATGGATTTTGCCTTCATCCTTAGAAATGAGTTATTCCTTATGAAAATAAAATATATCTTTGCCTTCCTATTGATATTTGAGGCACCTACTTGTAACGCCCCGAAACTCAAAAGTGCGACGGGTGGCGCTTGGAGCCAAGTCTGGGACTTGGTAGAGCTCATACGGCCTGGGACACGGGCGTGTCCAAGGGCTGTGTCGTGCTCGGGTTCGACGGTGGCCGTGTGGTCGACGAAATTGCAGTCGACGATCGTCGAACAGCGAACACGGCCTGAGACACGGGCGTGTCCTAGGCCGTGTCCTACTCGGGTAGTTGGTCGAGTTGTGTCAGGGGCGAAACACGGCCTGGAGCCCAGGCGTGTTCGGGAATGACACGGGCGTGTCAAATGGGACACGGGCGTGTCGAATACCCGTGTTCTGCTTGGGTTGGTGTTGGTCCTGTATCGATGGAGGAATACGTCCAGCTACACGGGCGTGTACTAGAAGACACAGGCGTGTCAAGCCTGACACGGGCGTGTCTAGAGCCCGTGTTATTTTCGGGACGTGACGGTGTCGGCGTCGAAAGAGGCACACGGAGTAAGACCCCCTTTTATTTTCTTTTAAAATCACGGGGTCTTAGGCCCAGAACCGCCATTTTGCGGTGACACCTCCGCTCCCAGGAAGGTCATCACTACAAAACGTTGATCCTGTCGGCCAAATCGATCTCAACAGTAGCAAAGAATTAAAATACAAGTCCACAGAAAATAACATATAGAGTAAATATAATCTCCACGAAGGGAGTGTCCATAGATATAATCAGAAATACTAAGAATCTTGGGATCATGCCCAGTACATCAATGTTCTCACTACAAATCTCTCATCGCGGAAGCACAACTAATATAACTAGTAGGGGCCAGGACTCACAGTCCATGTCGTCTGAACTCCGGTACTAGACTGCCCTATCTCCAAGCGCGTCGACCTCCGGGGCTGCTCCTCCATGCTGGGCTCCACGGTTCCCTAAAATGATGTGGTTTGAAAACCATTAGTCTAAAAGACTAAGTCATATCATCCCGCGCCCCTTCTCCCATGACACCTAGGCACCGAGCGGGGAGGAGAAAAGGAGAGGACATGAAGGTGGAGAATAGCAAATGATCAGATGGCGGCAGAACTAAACTAGCAGTCCAATGGTATATAAGGCAGTAATAAAAGCATGAGAAATTAAGCAGCAAAAATAACCTTAACTTTTGCGAAAACACATAAGCCGAGGGATCTTTTACAGGGCTCCTATCGTATAAAGAGTCTCATATCTTTTTATACGATAGGGTGTCGGTTTTCTACAAAGCATACATATAAAGATTTTTGAATTAAACCTTAACTTATAAGCATGCTCGCACGAACTTATAAACCAAGGGGTCGTTTTGCAATGCCTATTGTATAAAACGTCTCATACCACTTTATACAATAGGTGTCAGGGTTAAATGCAATGGTTATGCTATGAAATACAAATATGCCATGTTGTGAACATGCAAGTGCAACACACCCACTCGACTCTGTGTACACAGACCTTTAGTTCCCCTTTTCTGGAGCTGAACCTCCCAGGATACCTCCGTAGTGGCAAACGAAAGCGGTGGGTTGGGCCTCGCCCACCTCTAAACCGGTAATTGCACTACCAGTCAGACCTATCGTACGCCTCAACGCTGGTGCACAAAGCAGAGCTCCTGCGTACTCTTGCCGGCTGGCGCACCGGACTTTACTTGGCCAAGTGCTAAACCACACTTGTCGAGTCAACGTATCGGCGTCGGTGCATCGACTCTCCAATACCGAAGACTCGCCACCTTTACTTTATGCACATGCAACCTTGATGTAAACTACCGAGCCAAAGCTCGCCGGACCAACCCGTCCGTCACCAACTATAACCGAGCCAAAGCTCGCCGGGCCAATTGTCCTTCTCCAAATCCACCGAGCCTACTGCGCGCCCGAGTGACCTAACCTAACTCCCACAACTCTGGGGAGTGTGAGTTCAACCCTAGATTACTTGTACTTACTCTTGCATTTCAGTTTTTACCTATTATTTAGGTTAGACCGGGACTGCCCAAGGTATATCCCGTGAAAGGCTCTCGAAGGCACTAGGAACTACGATGGGATTACGCTCAAAGCTCCCTTTCGCAAGGCACTTACTATTATTGGTGGATATCAGATTTCCCAACCCTTAATTAATATACTGGATCTAACCCGAGTGCATTAGACACTTCCTCCCTACGGGAAGGACGATCTTTCGCCGATCCCGAGCACCACCGGACACTAGCCATTCCAATCCCTTACTCATCCCAACTTCCAACAACGAACTCCTTTTCATTCATCCAAATCAGCAAACATATAACCCCAACTCGTGTGCCCCAATTCTTACTCCAACACAATTTCTGTGATTTTACTAAATGCAAATCAACCTAAGCTATATGAAGTGTATAAAGTGAGGTATACAAAATAATCACTCAGTACCCCTATAATAATTATTGGAGGGCTATAATGACATTTTTAGCCTACACCCAGAAATTCATAATTTTCCTAAATTATCAGATAATTTATTTATTTATTCTAGTAATCCAAAAATCTAAGTTTGAACATGAAGTACCCATTTAATTCAAGCAAATGCTCTACAAAATTTATGATAAATTCAAAATGACTATTCAACTTAAAATCCAATGTCTCCCAATTTTCCAACAGGAAATAAACTCTGAATAAAATAAACATCAAATCCCCAAAATTATAGATTTGTAAAGTATTTATTGCAAATAATCATCTAAAAATCATGAATTAATTTCTCCAAGTGGATATTGACCTAAAAATTATCAGAACCCCAATTTCATAATTTTGCAACAAGTAAATAGCCCCAAATAATTTATTGACCATAATTGCCCTTTTAAAATCTTGTGAAGAAAATACTAAAGTTTTTCAACTAAAATTTATAACAAAATTCAGGAACAACCATTTTGACTTAAAACATCTCCTGCCCAAGTTTCATGAATTTAGAATGAATAGTGTGATCATAATAAATAAAATATCATTTAGGGTCACATCATATATAACAAAGGGGGTGCTAGTAATATTACTCCTAAAATTCCAATAAATTCACCAGAGGTCCTAACTAACTTAACATTCATGCAACCTAAGTTTCACACCTTTTTAGTAAGTTTTGGTGGCTTATTCTACACAAAAGGTGGATATGCCCTAAACTCGGGTTAGGGATTTGAGAGGTTCTTCCATCTCCAAATCCCCTAGAATTCATACCAGAGGGCTTTGGATACCCTAGAACCATTTCTACCAAGTTGCAAGGTCACACAAGGGTATTTGACCCCATGCCCTTCACAACACTCAAAAGCCCCTCCTTAGGGTTTGCGATTGGATCCTAGGGCAAAGCTACCCTAGACCACCCCATAATCCCTTTGAGGGTGTTAAAGGTCATTTCAAGTCTGTGGTCAAAATCTCAGCCTCTATTGAGGTGATTTGACCACTCAACCTCAAGGTGCAATTTTCACTTAAGAACCCCTCATTAAGGTATAAATTAGGGTTAGTTCATTCCCTATCCAAAACACATCCAAATGAGGTGAAAATTTATACAGAGACATATCATGAGGCCACGTACCACTCACCAAAATTTGGGAGGGTTTGGAGGCAATTAGACTACTTAATTAAATCACCCTAGTGTTATTAAATAAAAACTAAAACTATAGTCAACGTATCTCCATAAATTCCCATTTTTGGGCAGACCCTAGGTATAGCTAAGGATGGCCCCCTGCCCAAATTTCTGGTCATTTGGACAAGGGATGAAGAGTGGGCACCCTTTTTAATCTCAGGATAGCCCTAGGTATAGGCCCCACCAAAATGAGTGCACTGGTCAAACCAGACACCCAAATTGGTTCAAATAAATTTTGCTGTACACTAGACTCTCCAGGCTACAATTTTCATGTTGACCACATTCTATGAAATAGCCTCCAAGTATTTTTAAAAATTAAAAACATTAAATACTAAATGTGTGACATAATTTAAATAACAGAAATTATTTCCTATAGTTTAATATCTCCCCTGCACGAATCTTGGAGCGCCACTGGATGGCATCCCGTCGTCTTCAAGCTCCAGCCGACGGCCTGGATTCATCCCGCTTGGAGCTCCTTCCAAACACTTCCTCGGCTGGCCACCGCCACCACCACCTCCGTTGAGGTGGTGGTTGTCGCCAGGCGGCGGCACAGCCGCCGGAGAGGCGGATTCCGGCAGTTCTACAAAGAAATTTTTCGGCCTGAAACCATGAAAACCAGGAATTGGTTCGGGCTCAATTGAGCCCGAACCTTGAACCTAAACGTTGCTATGATCTATCCATGAGACAAGGAGAGGAGGAGGACCTTGCCGGCGGCCTGAAGTCGAGAAAGCCATTTTTGAAGGTGGTGCCGCTCGGTTTCTGCAACTGCACAGTGAGGGGGCTCGATTTCTTCAGGTAAGGATTGGGAAAGCCTTCTCTCGACCCACTGATGGTGTTTAAAGCCTCAGATGGGGAGAGGATGGGGTTGGATCATCAATGACCATTAAGGCCATTAATGGCTAGGCTCGGCCAGGGTGGAGGGGGCTGAACCAGACCCTTGGTGGCCAGGGAAATGGCTGGAAACTTCTCCCCTTCCCTGGGGGAGTTGAATTCAACCATTAAGGGTGGCCTTTGGCCTCCCCTTGGTCGAGCCCCTTCCTTCCCTCCTCTTTCATCATTTCTCTCTCCTCCATTAACATGGAAATGGAGCTCACCTTCTCTCCTAGTCACCAAGTTGACTTGGTCAATCAGGAGAGCTATTTGCAGCCCACTCATTCATAATTTCATGATATTAAGGCTAGCCCAAAAAGGAAGGAGGGCTTGAGCTTGGGTTAGCCCATTTGAGCTAGGTTTGACTTAATCTTGACTAGGATTGACCTAGGTCAAATTGACCTTTTCTGTTACCATAATTGGGTCTTGGGTGACCTATTGGGCTCCCCTAGGGTCTAGGTAGGGATGGGTAGGGTTGACTTGGCACTTTGTAGACCACCTGCCCTTAGGAAGGGTACTTTGCCCAAATTAAGGTTACGTTTGACTTTGGTCAATTTAGCCACTAGGGCTGACCCCAATGGGGCCTTGGTGATCCATGGACCTCACCTTAGGGTTAGGGGGTATAAATGGGGTCCAACGGCTAGGGGATGGTCAATTGACCCAATATAGTTCAATTTGACCCATTTAGGGATAGAGTTGGCTTTGGTCAACTTAATCACCTTGACTGTCCGCCAAGGGTCCTTAGTGACCCCTTGACCCCATTTTAGGTCTAGGAAGACCCTGGTAAGGTTAGTTGGGCTTAACTAGGGCACACTGCCCTTAAATAGGGCACCTTGCCCAATTTAGGCCTAGAGTGGTCCTAGGTCAACTTGGTCACCCTGAGTCGAATCAAATGGACCCTTAAGGTTCAGATGAACTTTACAATGGATAGGTGAGGCCATGGTGGGGTCTTAAAGTGTTGGTGAAGTCTCATGATCACCTTAATTAGGGTTCATAAATCTACTATTTGTATACCATAGTGGTCTCATCTACATCCCTAGGTCTACTTGGCCTTCTTGGGCTTCCTACGGTTTTGTCATGACCTAGTCATGACAAAACCACTCCTAGGGGTCTAGTCGTTTGAGGGATGTTACACACGGCCTTGGACACGGGCGTGACACAAGCCATGTTCGGCCCAAGTTTTGGATTTTAAGTCTGAATCGTGTCCGTCTGTTTCCATATTTTGGGATCCAACGGCTCAGGGTTGTCCTTGCTGGGATATACCCGGGAATACGGTTTAGAAACCCTCATTCTATTTGGGTTTTCTCTTTCTAAAGTTCTAGAGAGAGGGGAGAGCAAGTAAGGAGAAGGAAGAGAGATCCGGCCACCGGTGGATCTTCGGAGCCCCAAATCGCAAGCCGAGTTCGGATCTACGGAGGAGAGGACATTGCGGTGCTTTTCATCCGCATAGATCTCCATGGCGCCAAAGAGGAATGCTAGGGTAACGATTCTCATCTTGGACATGTGAAGTCCTCTTCTCCCTTGCATAGGAAGCCCGCTCTCGCGAGTATGCGGTGAGTGTGAGGTGTTCCTTCGGGTAGACATGAATAGTTCTCGTTGTTTTGCATGTAGAGTCCGTAATCGAGAAACGGACATAGGCATGATGTGTGAAGCCTACCCGGACAAGTTGGTCTGGATCGGTGATGTTGCATTGCATGAATGGTCGGAGAAGACTCCGCGCAGATGATTGTTTTTCGGGTTTTCTACGCGGTAGATTGCAACAGGGAGCCTTGGGGACTAACTCCAAGGTGCCCCCGGAAAACTGGGCAAATGCGTGATTCTGCCAACTTGGTGGCCTGGGAGCCAACTTGTACATAACTGGGTTATGTAAAGTGTGTGATCGATTTGGGACTCGGGAAAGCTTGACCCGTGCATATGGCTTAAATTGACGTTGCGGTGTGAGCAACGGGTTTGGAGGAACTGTACCCGCTCTATGTAGTTCGGTACAAACGGCCTAAAGTACGTGGGACTTGTCGTTGGCATAGATGGAGGGTCTTAGGCGGTCTATGGCTTAAATTGACGTGACCACTGTCGGAAAGACCAAAATGCTCACGAGAAATTGTCGTCCAAGAGGCGGTGGTGAGACCGCAGACTTTGACCGGGTTCACCGAGAATGTGCCCTGAGAGCACGGGGTGTGTGGCCGTGCGAGACTACGTCTATGATGATGTATAAATTCTCTATTATATGGCTATGCTAATAAAGTGCAGGGAAGGAGCATCGCCACCCCGAGTTTAGGGGCGGGATCGTTATAATTTGTTCAGCTTAGCTGACTGTTGCTTTTGTTTGTCACCGCTTCGGTGGATTGTTGCTTGCAGGTGTTGCGGAGCTGAGTGGCAAATAGCGGGCAAGCGCCCTTGTTGCTGAGTCGGCCCTCGAAGGCCTAATTTTGAGTGTTTTCTTTTATTCTCATATATGACCGGCCTGCGTGTCGAGGTTTGGAAGACACTTATATTTGAGCAAACTATTGTAAGGTCATAAAGCCAAGTAATTGTGTATTTGTACGTTCATTCTGATTGGGTTTATGTAGTGGGCATTCATGCTTTTGGCTGAGTTCTTAATTTGCAACTTTTAAATTGCTTCCGCTAGAATGTACTATGTGTAGGACGTTGTTTATTGGCAGGATGGTTTCCATTGCGTAACCTTCCAGTCTGTCTGTGGTATATGGCGTCGGGCCCGACCAGACCTACTACTATATGATATGTGACGGATAGGGGGTGTAACAATTTGGTATCAGACTACTGGTTTCGGTCAACTTAAATGAATTCGTGGACGAATTTTTTTAAGGGGTGGTGAGCACATGTGTGTGCATCATCATTATAACATAAAAGAACCAATGAATGTCGACTTATGAATGAAAATACACATGTTTGAGGAACCTGCGTGTTCCTATAATTGTTTTTTGCAATTTTGTTTGGTCTCTTAACGGTGTTTTGTACAACTATAGGTGACCAGGAGTGGTGTAGGGCCGTCAGAATGCTCGCTTTCTGAGGAAAGTAGTGCACCTGATGACGTGCCTGCAATCCTTCCCTCCGCTGAAACCATAAGAATGGTGGTTGAAGCAGTCTTCGTTGTGATGGATGCACAAAATGGAAGACGTGTGTAGTCCCCTATTCCTGAGATAACTCCAATGCCGGGTGGAGTGGTGGAGCAAACGACATTTAAAGGACCATTGGGTCAGCAGTTGAACATGCTTCTAGTGCAGGGTACGCACTCAGTTGAGGAATATTTACAGGTGTTTCTTATGATAAGACTCTACCCAGGCTCTGAAGTGGAGAGCGAGCAGTCTATGTTCGATAGATTTTATAATGGCATGCGCGGCGAAATACGAGTTTTACTGCTAGGACCAAAATTATTGGGATTCCGAGCCTTGGTGGAGTCGGCTAGATCTTTGGAAGTTGATTTGGCAAAAGCCAATCAGACATTGGAGTTTAGGGTACCAAACTCCGCAAATTCTGCATACCGAAGGAGGAGGAAAAAGAAGTCTAAAATGTCTACTGGACAGGCTCCATATGATTGTTTTAATTGTGGCAAGGGAGAGCACTTTGCCGAGATTGTCGTAATGGCGCATAGAAGATAAAGAAATCTATGACAGGAGCAGCCATAGGACAGAGTGTCAAAGCACGTAGTGGTATCCCAGTGGCACAGAAGGCTGGATCTGGAGCAGCTGTTGGGAGGAAGGCAATTATATATTTTAACTGTGCGAAGCCGGGACATTTTTCCCGAGACTGTTGGAGCGGACGTCGGAAGTCCGAAAAGAAACCTGGATCTACCTACGAGGAGAAGGGCAAGGGGTTGGAGGCAGCCGCATCGCATTATGCCCCAACCCAGCCAAAGGTGCACAACCTTAGCCAGCAGGAAGCCATGAAGCAGTTCGGCGAGGCGACATGTATGTATAGCAGGTTAGCTTTAAATACTTGTTGCCCTATGCGTGTTAGCCTATGACTGGTTGTGTTAGGCTTGTTTTGATTTTCGATTATCCGGCGAGAGCACTGTTCGATGCGGAAGCTTCGCATTCTTTTGTCCGAAGAGTTTGTATCGCGCACCGGAGTACCTTATCCGATGGCAAGGGACAAATTGGATGGGCTGCTGCCTACGAGTGCCCTATGCGCGCGGATAGAGTTTGTTGCGTAAAGGCAATGCTTGGGAGTCATGTTGATGACTTGCGAGCGTCGCTATTGCCGATAGTAGCATGCGATGTGATCTTTGGTATGGACTGGCTCTCGGAGCAGCAAGCTTATATTGATTGCAGTCGCAAGGAGGTCAAGTTGGGAACAGGTCGTGAGACGACTTTTACAGGCTTGAAAGGGTCAAGCAAGACTTTGATGTCTGCTCTTCAGGTGGTGAAGGCGGTTCGTGCTGGAGTAGAGTTGTTCTTCACGCTAGTGGAGGTTACAAAGCCTAAGCCTATGTTCGACTGTATTTCAGTGGTATTCGAATACCCTGATGTGTTCCCTAGCGATCTTTCTGGAGCCCCTCCTCAACGGGAGATTGATTTCACCATCGAGCTAGTGCCAGGTGCGAAACCTGTGTCAAGCTCCCCGTATCGGCTAGCGCCTAAGGAGATAACGGAGCTGAAGTTTCAACTTCAAGAGTTGTTGGAGCAGGGTTATGTGCGTCCGAGTTCGTCTCCTTGGAGCGCACCGGTCCTTTTTATTAAGAAGAAGGATGGAAGCTTGAGACTTTGTATCGATTATCGAGAACTGAACAAGCTAACGGAGAAGAATAAGTACCCGATCACGATGATTGATGATCTGTTCGATCAGTTAGTCGGGTCATCGGTGTACTCGAAATTGGATCGTAAGTCCGGGTATTATCAGCTGAGGATAAGGGAAAGCGATATCCCCAAGACATCTTTTAGTATGAGATATGGACATTATGAGTTTACGGTCATGCCGTTTAGGCTGACTAATGCGCTGTCAGTGTTCATGGATCTAATGAACAGGACTTTCAGGGAGTACCTAGACCACTTTGTGATCGTCTTCATCGACGATATATTGGTGTACTCGCAGAGTGAGGAGGATTACTTTAAGCATCTGCATTTGGTGTTGGAGACACTGAGGAGGAATCAAATGTACGCCAAGTTCTCCAAATGCGAGTTTTGGTTGTCCTCAGTAGCGTTCCTTGGTCACATAGTCAGTGGAGAGGAAATTGTAGTGGATCCGGCGAAGATTGTTGTTATACGAGAGTGGACTGTGCTGTCTACGGTAGCGGAAGTCTGGAGTTTTCTGAGGCTTGCCGGCTATTACAGGAGCTTCGTGGAGAACTTCTCGCAGATAGCGTTACCGCTCACGACTCTGACGAGGAAAGAGAAGAAGTTTGTTTGGATGCCAGAGTGCGCACGAGCTTTTGAGGAGTTGAAGAGTCGGTTGACCACGGCGCCTGTGCTGAGTTCGCCGAGTGGGACCGAAGGCTTTGAGATTTACACTGATGCTTCGGGCAGTGGATTGGGTTGTGTCCTACTGCAGCATGGAAGTGTGATAGTATATGGCTCGTGTCAGCTGAAGGTGCGTGAGAGGAATTATCCGGTCCATGACTTGGAGTTAGCGGCCGTGATATTTGCCCTGAAGCTGTGGAGGCATTGCTTGTATGAGGTGAAGGTTGATATCTATACCGACCACAAGAGCCTGAAATACTTGTTGGATCAGAAGGATCTAAACATGCGACAACGGAGATGGATGGAGTTCCTGGGGGACTACACATTCAAGATTCATTATGTGCCTGGGAAAGGCAATGCAGTTGTGGATGCGTTGAGTCGCAGGGCCCCAGCTCAAGCCAACTGGCTGTCGGTCCATGACAAGCGTTTGGTTCGGGAGTTGGAGGTATTGGAGATCTCTTGCGTAGACAAACAGTCTAGTACCAAAGCGCTATTGAACTGGACTGAAGTTCATTGTGACCTGGCTGATTGGATTCGGCAGGCTCTGGATTTGGATGGCCACATGAAGCAAATCATGGTTGAGGCTTTAGATGGATCAAATTCCCAATTTGAAGTTGTGGATGGATTGCTATGGAAGGACAGTCGTTTGTGCGTCCCGAGTGTGGGAAAACTGCGGGAGTGGAAATGATGTGCGAGGCTCATCATACCAAGTACTTGATTCACCTGGGGAACACGAAGATGTACCGTGATATGAAGAAATTGTTCTGTTGGCCAGGACTTAAGAAGGATGTGGCACTCTATTTGGCGAAGTGTCAAACTTGCGCCTTAGTGAAGGCAGAGTGTCAGAAGCCTGGAGGATTCCTGAAGTCCTTGCCTATTACAGAGTGGAAGTTTGACGACATTAACATGGACTTTGTGCATGGGTTGCCAAGGTCGCAGAAGGGAAACGACGCCATCTGGGTGGTCGTAGATCGTTTGACGAAAGTGTCGCACTTCATTCCGTATAGGAAGGATGATTATGTGGAGAAATTGGTAAAGTTATATGTGGATAATATTATGTGGCTTCACGGTGTGCCCCGCAACATTGTGAGTGACCGAGATGGACGGTTCACGTCCAATTATTGGAGGTTGGTGCAGCAGATGTTGGGAACAAAGCTGAGTTTCAGTACAACCTTTCATCCGCAGATGAATGGTCAGACCGAGAGAGTCAACGGGACGATGGAAGACATGTTTCGCATGTGTGTTCTGGATTTCGGGAAGCAGTGGGAAGATCACCTATACTTGGTGGAATTCGCTTACAATAATAGCTACAAGGAGAGCATACAAATGACACCCTTCGAGGCCCTTTATGGTAGAAGATGTCGCACGCCATTGCCTTGGTTGGAAACGGGTGAGTCAAAGTTGTACAAGCGGCAAGAGGTGAAAGATGCAACATCATTGGTTCGAACGATTCGAGAAAATTGCTAATCGCTCATGACTGGCAAGCTAAGTACTATAACGCCAAGCATAGGAACGTGGAGTTCGCTGTCGGCGACTGGGTGTACTTGAAGATTAAGCCGTTCAAGTGTGTCTCGCGGGTGCGCAGCTTGAAGAAGCTAAGCCCGAGGTACCTTGGACCGTTTGAGGTTCTGGAGCGGATTGGCGAAGCTGCGTATCGATTAAAGCTATTAGTGGAGCTAAGTGGTCTACACGACGTATTCCACATATCGGTGCTGCGGAAGGCGGTGCAAGAGCCTTCGTAAGTGCTTGCAGTCGATCAAGTGCCGGTCGATAATGGGTTGACGACGAAGGTCAAGCTCGTTCGCATTGAGGACTCAGAAGTCAAGCGATTGCGTAACAAGGAAATCAGGATGGTCAAGGTCCGTTGGGACAACTGCGGTCGGGAGGAGCTCTCGTGGAAGCGAGAGCAGACCATACTTGAGGAGTACCCGGAGTTATTCTACTCAGGTACCGTTTGAGTTTTTTTATATCTTTTCCTTTATGTAATTTCGGGACGAAATTCTTTTTAGAGGGAGAGAGTTGTAACGCCCCGAAACTCAAAAGAGCAACGGGTGGCGCTTGGAGCCAAGTCTGGGACTTAGTAGAGGTCACACGGCCTGGGACACGGGCATGTCCCAGGGCCGTGTCGTGCTCGGGTTTGACGGTGGTCGTGTGGTTGACGAAATTGCAGTCGACAATCGTCGAACAGCGAACACGGCCTGAGATACGGGCGTTTCCCAGGCCATGTCCTACTCGGGTAGTTGGCCGAGTTGTGTCGGGGGCGAAACACGGCCTGGAGCCCAGGCATGTTCGAGTATGACACGGGCGTGTCAAATGGGACACGGGCGTGTCGAATACCTGTGTTCTGCTTGGGTTGGTGTTGGTCCTGTGTCGATGGAGGAACACGCCCAGCTACACGGGCGTGTACTGGATGATACGGGCGTGTCAAGCCTGACACGGACATGTCTAGAGCCCGTGTTCTTTTCGGGACGTGACGGTTTGGGCGTCGAAAGAGGCACACGGCCTTGGACACGGGCGTGTCACAAGCCGTGTCCGGCCCAGGTTTTGGATTTTAAGTCCGAATCGTGCCCGTCCATTTCCTTATTTTGGGATCCAACGACTTAGGGTTGTCCTTGCTGGGATATACCCGGGAATAGGGTTTAGAAACACTCATTCTATTTGGGTTTTCTCTTTCTAAAGTTCTAGAAAGAGGGGAGAGCAAGGAAGGAGAAGGAAGAGAGATCCGGCCGCCGGTGGAGCTTTGGAGCCCCAAATCGCAAGCCAAGTTCGGATCTACGGAGGCGAGGACATTGCGGTGCTTTTCATCCGCATAGATCTTCATGGCGCCAAAGAGGAATGTTAGGGTAACGATTCTCATCTTGGACATGTGAAGTCCTCTTTTCCCTTGCATAGGAAGTCCGCTCTCGCGAGTATGCGGTGAGTGTGAGGTGTTCCTTCGGGTAGACATGAATAGTCCCCGTTGTTTTGCATGTAGAGTCCATAATCGAGAAATGGACATAGGCATGATATGTGAAGCCTACCCGAACAAGTTGGTCTGGATCGGTGACGTTGCATTGCATGAATGGCCAGAGAAGAATCCGCGCAGATGATTGTTTTTCGGGTTTTCTACGCGGTAGATTGCAACAGGGAGCCTTGGGGAATAACTCCAAGGTGCACCCGAAAAACAAGGCAGATGCGTGATTCTGCCAACTTGGTGGCCTGGGAGCCAACTTGTACATAACTGGGTTATGTAAATTGTGTGTGATCGATTTGGGACTCGAGAAAGCTTGACCCGCGCATATGGCTTAAATTGTCGTTGCGGTGTGAGCAACGGGTTAGGCGGAACCGTACCCGCTCTATGTCGTTTGGTACAAGCGACCTAAAGTACGTGGGACTTGTCGTTGGCATAGATGGAGGGTCTTAGGCGGTCTATGGCTTAAATTGACGTGACTGCTGCCGGAAAGACCAAAATGCTCACGAGAAATTGTCGTCCAAGAGGCGGTGGTGAGACCGTGGACTTTGACTGGGTTCACCGAGAATGTGCCCGGAGAGCACGAGGTGTGTGGCCGTGCGAGCCTACGCCTGTGATGATGTGTAAATTCTCTATTATATGTTTATGCTTATAAAGTGCAGGTAAGGAGCATCGTCGCCCCGAGTTTAGGGGCGGGATCGTTATAATTTGGTCAGCTTAGCTGAACGTTGCTTTTGTTTGTCACCTCTTCGATGGATTGTTTCTTGCAGGTGCTGCGGAGCCGAGTGGCAAATAGCGGGCAAGCGCCCTTGTTGCTGAGCCTGCCCTCGAAGACCTAATTTTGAGTGTTTTCTTTTATTCTCATGTATGACCGGTCTGCGTGCCGAGGTTTGGAAGACACTTATATTCGAGCAAACTATTGTAAGGTCATAATGTCAAGTACTTGTGTATTTGTACATTTATTCCGATTGGGTTTATGTAGTGGACATTCATGCTTTTGGCTGGGTTCTTAATTTGCAACTTTTAAATTGCTTCCGCTAGAATGTACTATGTGTAGGACGTTGGT
This sequence comes from Platanthera guangdongensis, assembly GCA_039583875.1. Taxonomy (NCBI): domain Eukaryota; kingdom Viridiplantae; phylum Streptophyta; class Magnoliopsida; order Asparagales; family Orchidaceae; genus Platanthera; species Platanthera guangdongensis. The sequence goes on along the minus strand of CM077156.1, from coordinate 141,736,491 downwards.
TATTGGCAGGATGGTTTCCATTGCGTAACCGTCCGGTCTGTATGTGGTATATGGCGTCGGGCCCCGACCGGACCTACTACTATATGCTATGTGACGGATAGGGGGTGTTACACTTCTGACTTCAATCAAACTACGATATATTTGGTGTTTCCTGATACCGCAAGAGCTATTTTCTTTTCTGCAACTTAATCAGTTGAAGATTTGCAGGCTTTTATAGTCATTTTAAATTAATCTACCGCCAGCGAGGCTAGCACAGGACGGTATGTCCCTTCACGTGATATTTACAGATGTGCAGCAATTTTGAAAAAATATCCAGAAAATATTCGTGCCACTTTTAGATACCGCGGCGCGGTAAGAAGCTATCGACTGGCTTGTTGGAACACCCTATTACTAATTTGGGTCAGGATCACTATGTATTTAGGAAACCTGTTTTTCACCTCATCGTATAGATCTAAAGGTCAATTAGAATTGAGTCTAAGGGTTAGTAGTTAGGTTTGTAAACTGCCCTCAAGACCAAGGTTTTTCAGTTTGGAGACTAAGTCATTTCGTCGACCTCAGTACGACGAATCGTCGAACTCCTATCGACGATCGTTTAGCTCAACTTCGACGGATCGTCGAACTCCATTCGACGATCGCTGAGCTCAACTTCAACAAATCGTCGAACTCCATTCGACGATCTTCGAGCTCAGTTCGACGATCTTGACTCCAGTTTGTTCCGCTATCTCTGAGCTCAGTTCGACGATAGTTGAGCTCAGATCGATGAACTCTGTTTCTGTATAAGTCCAAATCGCTGAGCTCAGTTCGACGATAGTAGAGCTCAGTTCGACGTTTTTTCTGAAGAGTTCAACGATTTTCAAGATTCAAATTTGGACAGCTGTGGAATTACTGTCAGCATTTAATTCAGAGATCTTGTAGCCGTTTTCATTTATTCTGGAGCAAGTTTCAAGAAATTTTCAAGAAATGTTTTTATTAGACTTTCCCCCAGAAGACAAAAGCAATTAAGGACGTCATTTATGACAGGCCAACGACTATCTCACTACAAGAAAACTGCTCTTTAGTGACGATTTTTTTGTGACAATTTTTTTGGTCACTAATGTTATGCTTATTGTGACGAATTTTATATTTCGTCACTAAATAAGATCGAGCAGTTAATTTGTGACCATATATAAAGTGTAGTCACTAAAAGTAGTTGAATTAGTGACCACGTTAAATTTGGTCACACAAACCTACTTATTAGTGACCAAACGATACCTTAGTCACTAAAAAATTTAATTAGTGACCAAAATTAATTAGTTACTAAAAATTTAAAAAATCAGCTCCTTCAATTTCCTCCAAAATGAAAACACTTTATAAATGTTCATCTAAACTATATAGTGATTTAATTAAGTAATTAATATTATCCATCAAATTAGGTTAGAGCAAGCCTTTTCTGGGCATCCACGCCTTCTTTCTTTCGATTTTGACGGCCTGCAGCTCCGCCTCGATTTCGTCGTTCGACGGCCCGGAACCCCACCTTCTATCTTGTTATTCGACTTCCCGCAGCCCGCCTTCCCTCGTTCTTCGACAAACAACCCCTCCTGCGCACGAAGCTCCAGCCCAGGGGCGGACGTCCGTAAGGGAGAGAGTGGGCGGGCTCCTACACTGCGATTTTTTTTGCTAAACTTGGGTTTGCCTCGGGATTGTGGGAGCGAGCGCTGGCTCTCCTTCATCTCCTTGTCGCTGGCTGTCAGGTCTTCTTCCTCTTCTTGTCACTGGGTTAGCCTCCTCTCTCGTCAAGGTATTCCTCCTCTCCTCGCCGGGGTGTCCATCCTCTTCTCACCGACTCGCTGGCCGCCAGGTAACGTAATTTTTATGGGCATCTTTCTGATGTCAGACGCCGGTCTTGATGCGGCAGCCAACAAGGCCTATTAATCTTGCATTTGTAAGGTTTTTTTTCTGATTTCAGGTTTGCTGCTCACTGCCTGGACTGTCGCTGCTCCCTGGCCGCCGAGTATTTCATCTATTGTTGGGTCTTTTACTCTTTCATTTCTTCCAGCCTCGTCTTTCATCTCTACTCTAGCACCCGGGGTATGATTCTGAAACAAATTTTTGGGTCTTTTATTGTCCAAAATTAACTTGTTTTACATGTTTCAAACGTAAATCCTAGCTTAAGCTTTTCCTGATTTCATCAATAGTTTCAGAGATTTTTACATGTCAGAATGATTTAGCTTGGCTATTCATAGATGTTATTAAATTATCTTACCGTCAAGATATATTTTTGTGCCTTTTTATCTGGTGGAGTGAAAAAATAAATTGGATAATAACATTTTGATGTTGAACCCAAATTGCTAACAACTAATGGAGATCATTAGCACAGGTTAACAACAATAAGTTGTACAATTTTATTGCATTTGCTTTTCTAATTCACCCCATCCAACTGAAATGCTGTCAATTTTTCTAAATTCGGAGATAAAGCCTTTGTTGATAAGTTTAGATGAAGTGTCACCATTTTGTCTTAGTTGCGTTATAAAGCCTTTCATGGTTGTCTATTTTTTATTTAAAAGGGATTTGAAGTTTATGCTTCACAGATTGTGTTATGTTTGATCATTCCCTGTATTGCAATTTTATTTTCAAGTTTTTAGGTTCGCCCACACACAGAAAAATTCCTGCATTTGCCACTCCGCCTCCAGCGACGTACTCTGCTCTTGCTTCCTCTTCTCTCTTGTCATTCTCTTCGCTAAGCAGGTATGCTGTATCTTTCTCTTGCTTCCTCTTCGCTACTTCTAGCAGAAACTTCCCTTCCATTTAATATAGAAATATGTTAATGGAGCTCAGTTCCTTTGCATAGTGGGATCCTTTATTTAGAAGAGCCATTTCTAGCCAGCTCAGATAAGATCTTCCTGAAACCAAACATGAATCGGAATTATGAAGTTGATCCAAATTTTGTTTTCAATGTGTTGGATTCGGTCATGGTTTGGACTAAGGAGCGAGTGAAGAACCTGAGGTTGGTTTTCTCGTATATTTTTAATTGGAATTTTTGCTATAAATATTTTTAAAGTTTTGATCACACGGTACACTTTATTTGATAAGCTCTTCTACATGCATTTGTTGCTTGCTCTTTGAGACCCTCGGTTGAATAGTTGCAGCTTTTAACCTTGAAGATAAAAGTGAGATATTGGTATGGTTTCTAAGATTTACATTTTGAACTTATTTCTATATCTGTTCTTAATATATACACCATATGTGCATGTTATGGCATGAGAAACAATCCAAGTACAATTTTTATTTGACCGTAATATTAAAACATTTGGTGATCCCTATAGTTAACTGATCATGGTGTTTATTTTCTCTCATGGAATATAAAGCACGTGTTCTGAAAATGTGATGTGCATGGGCTGCATTCTTAAATGCATTCAATCTAACAATTTGATTTGAAAGATTACAGCTCATGCAATTCACTCTCAGAAGAGCACTCGCTTCTTGTTGGCTCACAATTTATGGCGTAGCAAAATTGGCAGTTTAATCCTAAATTTTACTCTCCTCATAAACCTTCTTTGAAGAAGGAAAAATACTATGAACCACAGTGGATTGCAAACACAAGAAGTGTAGAAACCATGTTGTGGTTATAACTGCGGCTAAGTAACTGTTATGGTTATAACTGCATCTTGCTACGGTTGTGACCACAACTTTGATTGATTTTCATCTTAATAGTATATTTTCCTTTAACATTATTTTAAATCTTGGATAAATCTAAACACCATATTGGAAAAAAAATCTTTTTCAAAATCAATATCTCAAAAACCAAGTGCTATCACATCATCTCCGCAACAGAAAATCAATCTATGATCTAACTACACCAGTTAGTTAAGACTCTCAGTTGAGTTAATTTTTTTTTACATTATATATTGTAGACAGTATTCTCATTTTTTAAAGTAATGTACTCCAAATTACAAATTTGGTAGATAATTTTCTTTTATAATTTTTTAATTACAATTTTGGTAAATAAAAGAGATGTGAAAACATCAATAGGAAAGAGTCCAGGTGGATACAATTCTAAGATTGGTAGTAATTACGGTGGTAAAAGTTCATCTTTACTGGAAGTCGGTCTGTTCTCTAGAGTCCATAGAGGTGAAAGTGTATGGGTTTAATGAAATTTTGGTGTTCCCATGGAGGGCATAATGTCATGGGACAACATTATATGATATATGTGATCTGCAAGAACGATATGTATGTTTGAGTAGAAGAATAACCTGTTTACTACTTGCTCAGAATTGTGATGTGGCGGGTCAAGACGCTGACGATTTGCGCCAACCATTTAAGTAGATCTCCCGGGCAACTACTTGCTCGTAATTCTCTGATGTCTTAATATCTTATTGGTCAATGTTTGTTAGTTCTTCCATCTATGAAGTTGCAGGAGCACGCAGGATATGAGATGTCCTGTGTCTGGCATGCCACATATTTTTTTCGATAGAGAGTTGAAGGATGAGAGGTTATGTATTCGGATTGGATCAATAGAGAGTGAGCATCTGCCCTTTCATTGTTATTTCTTGTTAATGATGCATATGATTAAACTTGAACATTGACGTTTGTTGGATCATTTTAGCAGGTTGCTGGAAGTGCTGCACTCCTTCATGTCTCTTAGCTTCCATCATCAAATTGTAATAAAATGTTAAGCAAATGGAAGAGCCAAGGAACAAGACACCAAAGTATGAGGGACTCAAGAAGGAAGAAGGCAAGAAGTATGATGAGCCTGAGAAGTAGAAAGAGATTAATCATCAAGAGGAGATTGTTTATTATAAAAAATATTCATGTATTGAGTTTAATAAAGATAAAAACTCTATTGATTTGTATTGAGGGGTTTGGGCTATCTCCCACCTTCAATTTTTTACTATTAATAAAAAAATCTTTGAGATTCTTTTACCAAATTTATTTCCTATTTATTATTGTGACTTATATTTTGTATTATTTTAAATATCAAATAAATCAGTTTATTTTAAATATAATTTGTATAAAAATATAAAAAATGTAGTGACCAAATTCTTTGTCACTAATAGTAGACATTTAGTGATGAAAAATATTTGTCACTAATAATGTACATTTAGTGACGGAACTAGCGGTCACTAAAAATATTAATTTAGTGGCGAAAATTAATGATCACTAAAATAGTACATTTAGTGACAAAAATTAATTGTCACTAAAAATATACATTTAGTGACGAAATATTTGTTGGTTACTAAATATAATTTGTGACAGGCCTTTTGCAACCACCTTGTGACAGATTAAATTTGGTTGCTAAATATTTTTAGTGACCAAACAACAATATTTAGTGACCAAAATTTTTGTCACTAAAGGTCAATTTTCTTGTAGTGTCTTGACAGTGGATCATTTCTGCTCAAACAACAAGAGAATAAAAGATTAGATTTTTCAGAACCAAAAATAAGAGAAGAACAAGGGAGAGACACATATTCTGCAATATTCATTCTCTGCAAATCCTCTTCTGCAACAACTCTCACAACCACAATCACACAAGAGAAAGAAAAAGAGTTGCAGACATTCTCTGTCTCAAAGAATTCATACAAGAACACCATCACTAAAAGAGATCAACCATCTGAAATCTTCAGATCTCTTTTGATTCAAGTGTTCAAGGCCATCATCATTCAAGACTCCAAACATCTCACATTTCAGCTGTTGCTGAAATCATCATTTGCTGAAGATCAATTTCTAAAGGCCTATCACCCTACTGCAAAGCTTCATTTCCTGAACAACTACAGATCTCAGGGGGAGCTTTGACAACATAAATATCCACATAGTCTTCTCACTGTGATTGAGAAAAGAAGACTTCCATCACTCTCTCATCCCCACCTCTGTAAAGGGTTTTTCAAACTCCCTTCAAAAGTTTGTGTTTGTTTTTTGAGCACCTTATCAAAAGCTCATTGGTGGCAAGACACCTGATCAAAAAATCTGGTTTGGTTTTTGAGCATCTTATCAAAAGCTCATTGATGCCCAGGACACCTGATCAACTCATCCTGCAGTGGATTCCTACCTAGGGTGGTAGAAGAGTGGATGTACCCAAGTTTAGGGGAACCACTATAGCTCCTCGTGTCTTCTAGTTGCTTGTGTTTCTTTTGTTTCTGGCTGTGGCTTGTGATTAGTTTCTTTTGTAGATTGTGATTACTCTGTGGTTAGATTTACTATTTGCTTCCCTGTTCACACTAGAATACAACAACTGTTGTAAAAGGTTTTTAGCAAGCACCATACTCTATTCACCCCCCCCCCCCCTCTAGAGTATATCAGATCTAAGTCGCACTTTCAATTGGTATCAGAGCCAGGTTGGTTAAACATACCACACCTTGGTGGTTGCACAGGCTAACACTTGAACCCAAAGATTCCTAGTTAGATCTGCTTGTTGTAGATTTTGTTATTAGAATTATTTATTCACAAAACATGGCCCAAAACAAAGATTATGCTAGCACCAGACCTTCAGTGTGCAATCTGTCTAAGTTTGCACTTTGTAAGGCAAGGATTAGACTCTACATGAATTCTATTGATGAGGACATTTTTAATTCTGTTTTGACAGTTTGTCCAAGACCTCCAGAGAACACAAGTACAAATGCTGTTCCACCTCCTTCAGGAACAGATGCAGAGATCAAGAAGTGGAAGGTAGCAGATGCAAAGGCTATGAACATCTTAGCCCAGACTATGTCTGATGACATTTTCCAAAAGGTAGCTGAATGCAACTCAGCAAAGGAAATCACAGACAAGCTATCTGAAATAGTCTCAGGATCTGCTGATGAAAGAAAAGACAGAAGATCTCACCTCATATCCCAATATGAGAATTTCAAGAAAGGAGAAGCTGAGTCAGTAGCTGAAATGTATAATAGGCTCAGTCTGATAGTCAATGAACTGAAAACTCTGGATAAAGAGATCTCATTGACTGAGCTAAATGATAAAATCCTAATGTGCTTCCCAAGCACTTGAGACTCAAGGATCTGGCCAATCAAGAATGTCAGAAGTCTGAATGAGATCACCACAGAAGCTCTCTTGGGCAAGCTCAAATCTTATGAGCTGCTCATCAAAAATAGAGAAGAAGAGCAGAAGGCTGCCTCACCAGCCACAAGAAAAGAGAAGTCTATAGCTTTCAAAGCCACTGAAGATCAGCCTGAAGATAAAATCTCAGGCAATGATGAGCTACTTATTCTGCTGGCCAAAAGATTTTACAAGATGGCCAGAAAGGACTTCAGGAAGAGATCATACAAAGATCATGACAAGCCAAGGTATGATAAATCAAACAATAAAGAAATTGTCTGCTTTGTTTGCAGGAAACCAGACCACATTGTGTCTGACTGTCCAGAGAACAAAAACAAGGATAGAAAGGATAAGAGAGAAAGAAGAAAAGATAAGGACTTCAAGAAGATTAGCAATGACAAACCCTCCTCAAGCAAGAACAAACACACAAGGAAGGGATTTTTTGCTGAATCTTGGAGTGAGACTGAAGAGAAATCAGAAGCTTCATCCAGCTCAAGTGATGATGAAGATGATGCTGAAGAGAAGGAGTTCTGCATGATGGCAATCAATGGCTCTCAACACAATTCTGATGCAGAAGATTCAGAGTCAGACTCAGAGACTCAACTTGAAGAGGACCAGGTAATTAGTTCATTTGATTTCAATTCTGAGGACTTTAAGTATGAATTTAAAGCACTGTGCTTACACTTATTAAAATCTGAGAAGAAAATTATCTCTCTCAGAAATCAATTGTTTGAACACAGTTCCTTAAAATCAGAAAACCTCAAACTCTCTGAGGAGTTGGAGTGTTGTAGGGAGCAGATAGCTTCACTGAAAAGTGAGCTGTCAGAGGCCAAAAAGCTTGAAGAATCTCTTAATGGGAGAAGCATCAAGCTAATGGACATCACAAGCACAGTGAACTCTAGATTTAATAGTACACTGGGCTTGGGTGCTTCATCCAGCCAACCTATAGTTCTAACAACCCCAATTAAGTTTATTTCTGATAAAGGGAAGGGAGTTGTAGAGGTAGCTAGGAAAAATTCTGATATGCCTAAGAAAACCAAGTTCCAGCAGAAATCGTCGAATGGAGCTCGACGATCGCCGAACGCAGATCGACGATCTCAGGAAAAATCGTCGAACTCAGGTCGACGATCTCTAATTCCTGAACTCTGCCACAGTCGACCGTCGAACGGAGCTCGACGATCTGACCCAAGATCGTCAAACGCAGCTCCACGATCGTCGAACAGAGATCAGAGCTTTGGAAATTCTTTCAAGGGTAAATCAAAATCCAATCCTAGGGGTCCTTCATCCCAAAGCTTTAACCCTTATACTAAATGGATAATACCTCCAAGGAGATATCATCCTGAAGATTATAAGAGTCAACCAGGGATGGCATTTATTTCTGAATTTAAAGGTTATCAACCTAAGCCCAAGGTAAACTGGGTCAAAAACAAGTGAATTATTTTATGTGCAGGTGAAGATCTATCCAACATCAAACCAACAATGGTATTTGGATAGTGGGTGCTCCAAGCACATGATAGGAAATAGGGACAACCTCACATCCTTTAAAGCCAAGCTTGGACCCAAAGTCATATTTGGTGATTCAAACTTTGAACTGACGAAAGGATATGGTGCAGTTCAAATTGGCACAGTCACATTCAAGAAGATAGCCTATGTGGAAGGACTGAAGCACAATTTGATCAGTATCAGTCAGCTATGTGATGAATGCTACCAGGTGACTTTCAGCAAAGCCTTATGCAAGATCAAGTCAGAGGACAACACAACTATGTTGACAGGTAAAAGGAAAGGTAACATTTATTTAGTATATTTTTTTTTCAACAGAAGTAGATATTTGCCTGTTTAATTCTGTTTGTAGACCTAATGTTTTGTGGCATAAGAGACTAGGACATTTAAACATTAGAACCATTGCTAGGCTATCCAAGGACAACCTTGTTAAAGGACTACCTTCTGGCCCCTATAAGAAGGAAGGACTCTGCAGGGCTTGTCAATTAGGCAAGCAAACTAAAAATAGTTTCAAGTCACTTAATAAGAGTGATTCACCTAGGATTTTGTATCTGTTACACATGGATCTTTTTGGACCAATTACAGTACAAAGCTTAGGAGGGAAATCATACACTTTAGTAGTTGTAGATGACTTCTCTAGATTCACATTGGTGTTCTTTTTTAGGAAGAAGTCTGATAACTTTAAGTGTTTGACAGAGTTTCTCAAATGCATACAGATTGAGTTCAATACTCACATTGCCCTGATCAGAAGTGATCATGGGACAGAGTTTGATTCTCTTCTTATGCAAGAGTTCCGTCAGAGTGATGGGATCAGACACACTTTCTCAGCTCCTAGAACTCATCAACAAAATGGGGTAGCTGAAAGGAAAAATAGAACCCTTATTGAATCTTCCACTACATTGTTGTCAGATGCTCACCTTCCTCTATCTTTTTGGACAGAGACAGTGAACACCTCCAACTATGTGCTGAACAGAAGTTTAATACATAAACTAAAGGGCAAGACTCCCTATGAATTACTCAAAGGGAAGAAACCTAAAGTAGATTATTTTAGAATTTTTGATTGTATTTGTTATATACATAATAATGACAAGAAGTATTTAGCAAAATTTCAAGCTAAAGCTGATGAAGGCGTGTTTCTGGGATACTCCATGATCAGTAAGGCTTATAGGGTTTATAATAAATCAACTCTTAAAATTGAAGAATCTGTTCACATATCTTTTGATGAATATAACATGTCTTTCAAGGAGAAGAACACTTCTACCATAGAACTTTTGCAGGTACACTCTCTAGCTGAAGACTTGGACAGATTACAAATCACTCAAAAAGAGGAAAGCAGTGAAGATGAAGAAGACATTCAACATCATGAAGAGAAACTTCTTGAAGAGTCAGTTGTTGTACCACAAGAGGAAACAACAACACAGGTTGGTGAACAATCAACACCCCCTGTTGATTTAGTAACATCAAGAAACCATCTAATTTCCCAAGTAATTGGAGACATCTCAGCTGGTGTGCAAACCAGAAATCAGGTCAACCAAAATCTGTTGCACATTTGCTTCCTATCTCAAATTGAACCTCAATCTATTCAAGATGCAGAGCAAGATCCACACTGGATCATTGCAATGCAAGAAGAGTTGCATCAATTTGAAAGGAACAAAGTTTGGGAATTAGTGACAAGGCCTAAGGATCACTCCATTGTTGGAACAAAGTGGGTGTTCAGAAACAAATTGGATGATCAAGGAGTTATTGTAAGGAACAAGGCAAAGCTAGTTGCTCAAGGATACTCTCAAGAAGAAGGCATAGATTATGACCAGACTTTTGCACCGGTTGCAAGATTGGAGGCCATCAGAATCTTCTTAGCATATGCAGCACACAAAGGTTTCAAGGAATATCAGATGGATGTAAAGAGTGTCTTTCTCAATGGAGACATCAAAGAAGAAGTCTATGTCAGACAACCTCCAGGTTTTATCTCTCCAACCCATCCTGATTATGTTTTTAAGCTGAACAAAACATTATATGGTCTCAAGCAAGCTCCTAGAGCATGGTATGAGACTCTAGCATGCTTCCTTCTAGAAAATGAGTTTATAAGGGGTAGAGTAGACCAAACTCTTTTTATTAGAACTCATAAGTCTCATACCCTACTAGTACAGATTTATGTATATGATATTATTTTTGGCTCTACTGATTCAAATTTGTGCAGAAGGTTCTCCAACCTAATGCATTCTAAATTTGAAATTAGCATGAGTGAGCTATCCTTCTTTCTAGGATTGCAAGTCAAACAACATGCTGAAGGCATCTTTATTTCTCAAACCAAGTATGCAAAAGAATTGGTCAAGAAATTTGGTATGTCTGAAGCATTTTGTATGAAAACACCTATGCCTACCAATGCTGTATTGGATGCTGATGAACATGGGAAACCTGTTGATCAGACAACATATAGAGCAATGATTGGCTCTTTACTGTACCTTACAGCTAGTAGACCTGACATAATGTTTGCTACATGCATATGTGCTAGGTTCCAAGTAAGCCCTAGAGAGTCACACCTAACATTAGTAAAAGGATTCTCAGGTATGTTAAAAGTTATCCAAATCTAGGTCTCTGGTATCCAAAAGATTCAGCATTTGACTTAAATGGATTTTCTGATGCTGATTATGCTGGATGCAGAATTGACAGGAAAATCACCAGTGGAACTTGTCAGTTTCTTGGTGACAGACTTGTCTCTTGGTTTTGCAAGAAACAAACATCTGTGTCAGCTTCAACAACTGAAGCTGAATATATGCCTGCAGGTAGTTGTTGTTCACAAATATTGTGAATTCAAAACCAACTCCTAGACTATGGCTACAACTTAGAGAAGTCTAAAATCTTTTGTGATAATACCAGTGCTATTTTTATAGCTCAAAATCCAATCCTCATAGTAGGACAAAACACATAGAAATTAGGCATCACTTTTTAAGGGATAATGTTGAGAAAAACAAAATTGAACTTCAATATATCCCAACTGACTTGCAAAGGGGAGATATTTTTACCAAACCCTTGGATGAAAAGAAACACACATTCTTCCTAAATCAGTTAGGAATGTTAGATGGAGGAAGTCTAAAATAATGTTCAAGATTTTGAAACTCTAAAAATGACCAAAACTAGGCAAACATCTTGATTTTTTTTCTAGTGTCTAGAGTGTTTCTGGTCTCTGAACTGCGCTCGACGATTTTCCCCCAGATCGTCGAACGGAGATCGACGCTTTCCGAAATCGTCGACCAGAGTTCAGCGCTTCTCAGATAGTGCTCAACTATCTCTCCAGGTCAACGATCGTCGAACGATGCTCGACGATTTTGTTTTCTGAACTATCGTCGAACGGAGTTCGACGCTCTCCAATATCGTCGAACGGAGATCGACGATATTGAAGACCCTTCAGATTCCTTTAGAAGCCCAGATCGTCGAACTGAGTTCCACGATCTTTCCTTTTCTGCGTCAAACCCTAATATAAAATTCATTTTTTGGCCGTCATTCTCCTTTTGCGCTTTCAATCTCTCTGCAAATTTTCTCCTTCCCTCCAAACATCTCTACACTTGGTCGTTTGGTTGTTAATTGTTTGCAGGAAACCATGGCCGTCTCCGTCGCCGTTCTAGCCGCCATGAAATTTGATGCAGGTTTCGATATTGATATGGACTCTTTCAGCACCAGTGATCAGGTTTTTCAAGACATTCTAGAACTGTTCAAGGAGCAAAAGCTAGTCACTATAATGTCTACCAGAATAAAGCTACCTGCAGATGAAATCAAGGAGTGTGTGTATACTGCCCACAACCAAGACCAAAATACAGTTGTTGGATCAATTTCTAGAACCCAGGTACCTCTTACACCTGCTATTCTGACAGAGATTTTTGGATTAAATTCTGGAAAAGATTATGTTGAAATGTCTGGAGAAGAATTTACTACTATGCTTAATAGAATGAGTCATTCTGATGCAAACCCTAGCAAGCTGCTGAAAAAAAATTTAGTTGTTGAATACAGATTTTTAGCTGATGTTGTATGAAAAGTTCTTTTAGCCAAGCACTCAGCCCATGATACCATCTCCAGGTATTAGCTGTGCCTGATGGGTGCTTTAGTGGATAAGAAATAATTAAACTGGGGAGAGATCTTCTTTGATCTGATTAAGAAGAAGATAAATAAGAATTTTGTGAATTATGGAAAGATTCTAGGGCTGTTTCTTCAAAACAGATGCCCTGCCCTGCTTGTATCAAATGGGATGCACATCAATGCCTCTAAGAGGCTCTCCTGTGCCCTCTTTGGCAAGTGGGACACACAAATTGTGAAGCCCAGCAGGCCCTCTGCAGCTGCAACTTCAGGCACAAGTACTTTAACAGTCTCTTCTCCTCAAGTCTCTGCCCCTGCAGAAGACTTGCCTGCTGCTTCTCCTCCTCCACCCCCTATTTCATCTCCACCAGTCACCTCCACCATTCAAATTTCATCCACCATCATAATTTCAACCCCTTCTCCAACTTCAAGTTCTCCACCTCCACCTCTAATAGAAGAACTATTCCATCCTTTACATCACTACCCTCAACCAGATCTTGACACATCATCTCACCTTCCATCATTCAATCTGATAGATGATTCCTTCATGGATGATTCACCTTCATCCCCTCCTGATCTACCCTCTTCATCCACATCATATCAACAGCTACTACAAGACATCATTGCTCAACCCTCCTTCACACCTTCTATCTCCATTCCCCTTTCTTCCATTTCAACAATCCCCACACCTCAACCTTCCTTTCCCCCATACACCAGCTCTCCTCCAACATCTCCAGCTGCTCCACCATCCTTCTCTACCTCTGCTCAAGTCCCTACTGAGCATGTAGATATTCCAGCCTTAGCAGACAGACTGTATGAGCTGATAGCTCCCAGGCTCTCACTCTTGTTGGAGACCTCCTTGGCTCCACTTCTACAGTCAGTTGCAGCCCTTTCTGCCAGGCTATCTTCTCTCATTCCTCAGGCAATCCCTTCCTTTGGGTGCCTTGATCCAGCTGTCTCTGAATCTAGGCAGGGGGAGATGCCTCATGAAGATGTTAGATTGCCTGCTGCTGCCATTTCTTCAGTCCCTGCTGCTGCTATTTCCTTAGTTCAAGTTGTTGTCTCTTCAACTCAAGCTCCAGCCTCAACTCCACAGGTTGCAGTTTTCTCAGTGGACCTCAGGTCACTTTTATCAGAGCTTGATTATATATATTTCAGCTGTCTTCCAGAGAACACTGCAGTCCAGCAATCTGAAGACCTCTCCAAGGCCATTGTGCCCATTTCAAGCTGTGACACCAGTGTTATACATTCCTTTGTAAATTCAGTTTATGTTGCTGGTTCTGTTGTTGCTGCCCCTACTGCTGCTATTGATGATACTTCTGATGATGTAGTTTCTAAGGATATACATATGACAGAGGCATATGACTTTGAGTCTGCTGTCACTGCTGATGTTGCCCCTGCTGATATTTTTGTATCTGAAACTGTTTTCTCTGAATCTGCTGCTGCCCCAGTTGATGTTGTTACTACTGCTGTTGTATCTTCTGAGAGTGTTGCTCCTGAAAGTTCTGTATCTGTTGTATCTACTGCTGCTGCTACAACTTCTGCCAGTGATATTTCTGCTTCTACTGCTGCTACAATTGTTGTCACTACTGTTACCTCTGCTCCAACCCAACAACAGAAAGATTATCTGAAAAAGATTGATGTTTTATATGATGAACAAAGCTCTGAAAGTGATCAGTTCAGAACTGATTCTGATGATTCCTCGGCTACTATAGCAAGGAAAAGAAAAGCAAGAAGCAAGACAATGAAAAGAGTTCCTCCAGCTAAAATAAAAGATACAAATGACATTCCCTACTATATTCTGCATGACTGCCCTATAACAGAACACTGGATGCAATATTCCAAAAATCAACTAAAGGCTATGAAGAAGAAGAGAAAATATGAGAAAGGTTCCTCTCAGTTCCATCATCCTCCTCCACCTCCTCCTCCTGATGCAGGTGCAGGTGGTAGCTCTGCTGTTCATCCTTCTGCCAGAAGTCAAACCCTCTATCAGCCTCAAGGAAGATCTCAATATAGGGGAAGCCAATCCAGAGGCTCTCAATCTAGGAGAGGAAATTATAGAGGAAAATAAAGAGAACTTCAAGTTTATTCCAAAGGTTACTCCAGGCAACATCCTTACTCAAGGGAAGGACCAGGTTCATCTGACACTACTTCAGGTCCATTTCCTTATAAGTTGAAAGAATTAGCCTCCTCCAGAGCTCCTCCAGACAATCCCTCCAACATATATGAGCCTCAAGTTCCCTTTGAAGATCCAGAGAACAATCCAACTGCTTGGACAGCTAGAATGAAAGAATTAGCTGTCTTGGATCAGATTAAGAAAGTCAGAGAGCAAGGCAAGGACACCTCCAGCATTACCACTCTGTTTGATCAAAGAAAGAAGGAACTTGAAAGATATGCCTCCAGCAAGTTTTTTGATTCTGAAAGATACATGGAGCTGCACCCTGAAGCTGTAGTACCAAGGCCTAAACATCAAACATCTCTAGGTGCAGCTGATGACAGAAGATCAAAGAAGGAAGCTCTTAATCCAAATAGAGAAATTAAACTTATAAAGAGCAAGGAGAAAGAGTAATTCTGTAAGGTGACAATTATTCTGATTTCTGATCTGTCTGAGATATTATATCTGTGATTCTGCAATGTTGTTGTTTGTTATATTGTTGCTTTGTCTGTTGTTTTTAATTTCTCCAATTTCTGTAAATAGTAATCCTAACCCAAATAGGGGGAGATTGTTGGAACACCCTATTACTAATTTGGGTCAGGATCACTATGTCTTTAGAAAACCTGTTTTTGACCTCATTGTATAGATCTAAAGGTCAATTAGAATTGAGTCTAAGGGTTAGTAGTTAGGTTTGGAATCTGCCCTCAAGACCAAGGTTTTTCAGTTTGGAGACTAAGTCATTTCGTCGAGCTATGTACGACGAATCGTCGAACTCCTATCGACGATCGTTTAGCTCAACTTCGACGGATCGTCGAACTCCATTCGACGATCGCTGAGCTCAACTTCAACAAATCGTCGAACTCCATTCGACGATCTTCGAGCTTAGTTCGACGATCTTGACTCCAGTTTGTTCCGCTATCTCTGAGCTCAGTTCGACGATAGTTGAGCTCAGATCGATGAACTCTGTTTCTGTATAAGTCCAAATCGCTGAGCTCAGTTCGACGATAGTAGAGCTCAGTTCGACGTTTTTCTGAAGAGTTCAACGATTTTCAAGATTCAAATTTGGACAGCTGTGGAATTACTGTCAGCATTTAATTCAGAGATCTTGTAGCCGTTTTCATTTATTCTGGAGCAAGTTTCAAGAAATTTTGAAGAAATGTTTTTATTAGACTTTCCCCCAGAAGACAAAAGCAATTAAGGACGTCATTTATGACAGGCCAACGGCTATCTTGACAGTGGATCATTTCTGCTTAAACAACAAGAGAATAAAAAATTAGATTTTTCAGAACCAAAAATAAGAGAAGAACAAGGGAGAGACACATATTCTGCAATATTCATTCTCTGCAAATCCTCTTCTGCAACAACTCTCACAACCACAATCACACAAGAGAAAGAAAAAGAGTTGCAGACATTCTTTGTCTCAAAGAATTCATACTAGAACACCATCACTAAAAGAGATCAACCATCTGAAATCTTCAGATCTCTTTTGATTCAAGTGTTCAAGGCCATCATCATTCAAGACTCCAGACATCTCACATTTCAGCTGTTGCTGAAATCATCATTTGCTGGAGATCAATTTCTGAAGGCCTATCACCCTACTGCAAAGCTTCATTTCCTGAACAACTACAGATCTCAGGGGGAGCTTTGACAACATCAATATCCACATAGTCTTCTCACTGTGATTGAGAAAAGAAGACTTCCATCACTCTCTCATCCCCACCTCTGTAAAGGGTTTTTCAAACTCCCTTCAAAAGTTTGTGTTTGGTTTTTGAGCACCTTATCAAAAGCTCATTGGTGGCAAGACACCTGATCAAAAAATCTGGTTTGGTTTTTGAGCACCTTATCAAAAGCTCATTGGTGCCTAGGACACCTGATCAACTCATCCTGCAGTGGATTCCTACGTAGGGTGGTAGAAGAGTGGATGTACCCAAGTTTAGGGGAACCACTATAGCTCCTTATGTCTTCTAGTTGCTTGTGTTTCTTTTGTTTCTGCCTGTGGCTTGTGATTAGTTTCTTTTGTAGATTGTGATTATTCTGTGCTTAGATTTACTATTTGCTTCCCTGTTCACACTAGAATACAACAACTGTTGTAAAAAGTTTTTAGCAAGCACCATACTCTATTCACCCCCCCCCCCCCTCTAGAGTATATCAGATCTAACTCGCACTTTCATGGCTGTAGAAGTATCTTCTCGGCGAAGGCAACTCGATGTTCATTGAGACAGCTAACGCCCGGCAGTATGGCTAACACCACGCGGTAGGTCACTGAGAACTCGTGCAAATTTAATTCCAAGCTAGCGCGGGTGGTAGCGCTAACGCTCGACAGTAGGTACCATAACTTGAGCCTTTCATTCTTCACACCTGTAACCTGCACACTATAAACACACAACAAACGTGATCAAATACACACTTAGATTTGTTATTACCAAACCAAGAAATGTGGAACGCATGTTCCAACACAACATTCACAGCAACCTCGACTCAACTGCAATCTCGCTGGTTAGAGACAAGTCAGCCGGTCCAGATTCATCCAAGTGAACAAGAGACAAGCCATAGAGAATGAGACATGTAGGACACATCGCTCGAGCTCCCAAGCCCTAGATTCCTGAATGAGAGTAGTGAGTCGCCCTCACATCCCCACATCAACAAAGGACTCCAAAGCGCAGCCAGTGTATCGTTGTCCACAATTCACAAATAAGTACTTAGCTCTGAGAGTGGTGGCATGTCACCCTCTGAGTCCTTCCCATTCTCTCTCTCTCCATAATTTTAACGAGAGATGGCATGCCTCCCTCAAGTTCTTCAAAGAAAGCTCTGTACAACCACAAGAAAATAGTGGCGGTTTGGCCGGCATAGATCCGGCCACGTGATTTTTCACCCAATTGACGAGTTTTCCACGTTTAAGAAAATTCTTTTTCTAACTTTATACTTACTGTGACTATTTGCGCGCTCAGCCGCTCCCTTGCTAAGCGGACCAATTTAGTTTGCCCTACCAGAGCCTTGAGCGATCCACAACAGTTTGACGCTGTTTGTGGGAAACAATTTCTAGCATTCCTAAAAGTTCTAGAAGACAGTATCATTAGTACAACGATACTCGAAATGAAACGACCATGGCAGGAAGAGCCACCCACACTACTGAAGGGACCCTCCCTGGGGGGGCACGTCGATTCGATTCCCCCTTACTCGTTCGCCAACATGCATGAAGGAGAGCTCCCCTGCACAGCCAACTCAGCATGCCTAGTGCTCATGATCAAGGAGCCCGAATATCGTTGCCACCATTACCCGAAAGTTACGGATCTTAGACCTGTAGGTGAAAGGCTCACACACAAAGAAGTTCATGATGTAAATGCTGAAGAATGTGAACGTGCCAAGCAGTACGCCGCCTCATACAGCCTCCTTCTCCATCATCGCTCTCCATTCCTACATGAGATCTTGATGCATCTAATCCTACCAGGCTACAAGCTCCCAAAGATTGAGATGTACGACGGAACGGGCAATCCGTCAGAGCACGTCAGACACTTGACAATCGTGAAGCAACTATGCAATCCCCCAGATCCCCTATTGTGCCAAGAATTCCCATTGACTCTGAAAGTACAGGCTCGCATGTGGTTTCTTTCCCTAAAGGATGAAGAAATCAAGAATTTCATCGAGTTGACTTAACAATTCACAGAATAGTTCATTTCTGGCCGACAGATGGTCAAAAATCCCTCCCACCTGTTAGGAATCCGCCAAAATGAGGGAGAAGTCCTCAAAGATTTCTTCTATCATTTCACCATTGAAGCGCGACAAATCCCTGGGATAAGAGCGAAGCTCCTGCGAGGGTTTCTTCTTAGGGGGCTCCGCCTCGGTGGCTTCCACTCCGCCCTAGTATGAGAGGTTGTACCCAGCTATCCCGAACTCATTCGACAGATCGACGCCCAGATCATTTCTGATGATGCGGTTGAAGCACGTCGCCGACAATTTAAGAGGAACCTAAAAAGACAGAGAGCGCAGGAGTCATTATCTAGGCTGGATGATACAAAGAATTACGTGCGCCACAGGAAACCTCGCCAGGATCGAGGCCCGTGACAACACGAGGGTTACAGTCCCCTCAACTCGACTCGAACCAACGTTCTCCTTGCCGTTTGAGATAGCGACATCCTTTGTAGGCCCAAACCACTTGCGCAAAAAAGAGTAAATCGGTCACAATATTGCGACTTCCACCAAGGACGTGGCCATAACACGGAGGGTTGCCACATGCTGAAGATAGAGATCGAGCACCTCATTAAGCAAGGACTTCTCAGGAAATTCCTACTGAACCAAAACCCAAACTAGCATACTCACAAGGCGGAGAGCTCAGCCTACAACGACACAGCACCCTAGAGCAAGGTAAAGCAAAGATCCCGAGGAAAGGGCCCCCCCCCCCCCCCCCCCCCCACCACCACCACCACAAAGCACACAAAGATTACAGCCTTACCTTTTTCTATATCATTACAGCTCACAAGGCGGAGAGCTCAGCCTACAACGACACAGCACCCTAGAGCAAGGTAAAGCAAAGACCCCGAGGAAAGGGGCTCCCCCCCCCCCCCCCCCCCCCACCCCACCACCACAAAGCACACAAAGATTACAGCCTTACCATTTTCTATATCATTACTTTCTGCTAAAAACAATCATCACATGCATGTCCGCTTTAATTATTTATAATACTTCTACATTCTCTAACTTCATTAAAGGTGCAAATCTCCTGAAGAAAAGCTCACATTACGGGCATGGTCTCCAACACAAAATAACAAACTCTTTAACTTGATGTAGCTCGTCTATAAAGCAAAACACCCGCTCCCACGCTACTAGGGCTTCATGCCCCGCGCGGTTGAGCAGCCTCTCTTGTGCTGCTAGAGCTTTGTGCCCCCGTGTTGCTGAGCATCTGCATTGCAAGGCATTTTGCCCTTGTGCGGCTTCGGGACCACGTCCATGCCAAATCTCACTGCCGACGATCGAAGGTTTGCCCTTATCTTCGCAGTACGTCGTGGCGTCGTCAAAGACTGCCCCCTCGCACTTGCCAGTAATTCGAAGGTCTGCCCTTCACCGTCTCTCCAGGACAACGTCCCTGCGACCTCCCACTACCGACAATTGAAGGTCTGCCCTTCTCTCCGCAGTAGGTTGTGGCATCGCCAGGGCCTTCCCCCCTCGCGCTCGCCAGCAGTTCGAAGGTCTGACCTTCCCCATTTCTACGGGACCACATCCCTACGACCTCCTATTGCCAATGAGTGAAGGCCTGCCCTTCACTCCGTAGTAGGTTGAGGCACCGTCAGGGCCTGCCCCCCTCGCGGTCTCCAAGGTTTGAAGGTTTGCCCTTCATCCACACCCGCACTCGGCGATATCCCCCAGACTGGTAAACCCGGCCGCGCACTACCTAGCTAGAAGCGCTCGCTCTTTGCCCTGGTAGTAGGTCACAAAACCATCTAGGTCTCGTCCTTCAACCGCCAACCATTCAGCAACATCCCCCGACCTAGTGAACCTGACCTCGCACTACCCGGTTAGAAGTGTTCGCCCTTTACCCTAGTAGTAGGTCGCGGAACCATCTGGGTCTCATCCTTCAACAGTTAACCTCAAAAGAGTACCACAAAGTTGCCCAAATATAACAGAACTAACATTACAAATCCCACAAGAGAAGTGCAAAACAACAAAGGGTCAAGCCCCGACCGTAAACTCCGAAGTAATGTGCCAGAGAATCACAGAAGGCAAATCAACAAATAAAAGCATGAAGCCAACAACGAACGAAGGCCTGCCCTTCACTCTGTAGTAGGTTGAGGCACCGTCAGGGCCTGCCCACCCTCGCGGTCGCCAAGGTTTGAAGGTTTGCCCTTCATCCACACAAGCACTCGGCGATATCCCCCATACTGGTAAACCCGGCCGCGCACTACCTAGCTTGAAGCGCTCGCTCTTTGCCCTGGTAGTAGGTCACAAAACCATCTAGGTCTCGTCCTTCAACCACCAACCATTCAGCAACATCCCCCGACCTAGTGAACCTGACCTCGCACTACCCGGTTAGAAGTGTTCGCCCTTTACCCTAGTAGTAGGTCGCGGAACCATCTGGGTCTCATCCTTCAACAGTTAACCTCAAAGGAGTAGCACAAAGTTGCCCAAATATAACAGAACTAACATTACAAATCCCACAAGAGAAGTGCAAAACAACAAAGGGTCATGCCCCGACCGTAAACTCCGAAGGAATGTGCCAGAGAATCACAGAAGGCAAATCAACAAATAAAAGCATGAAGCCAACAACGAACTGGAAAGAGAAGCAGGAGCTCGCAAGCTAACACACAACAAAAAATAAGAATGTTACCAAGGCAACAAGTATATAAGACAGTACTAGATACAATGAACTAAGGAGTCTGCTCCTCCTCACCAATGTCAAGTTTGACGCACTCATCCTCAAAAAGGTCATCAAAACCAAGATAAGCAACGACACACTCATGCTTACAGAATACCATTCGCCCTTGTCCCGAGTAGTGTCGGGTGACGTCTGGACCTCGCCCACCAACCACCAACGTCTAAGAAGCAGAACATGTTTGCTTACATAGAGCGATGGTTCCAACACTGCTAAAGCTCGACCATCACCGCAACCAAGTGCTCAAAGCTAGAATAGTAAACAAACAATCAAGCAATGCTCGAAGAGATACCAAAGCTGTGCAAACAAAGTACGAAGACACTACAAAATGGAGATGTACAATGGAGAAACCAAGGCACTGCAAGTATAGCACAAATCCATTACGTAAGCGCAAAGGAGAAATTAGGGTAAAGTAATACCTCATCCACACTAACAATAGAGTCCCTCACCCATCCTTGGAAGGATCTCCAGTGCCAGATTCAGTTACGCTGCAATGACGCTTATGCACCTCCATAAGGATCTTCACTCTCAATCTTGCATGTGTCTCATACTATTTCACGCACATCGCGCCTCGTGCATGCATAGCGTACTTCGCGCACATTGCACCTTGCGCACATGACGCACACCGCTCCCTGCACACACATTATGCAAACTTTGTGACTATGCAAGCATATCACCACTCGCACAATGCGCCTAGCGCACGCTTCATGCACGTTATGCCTTGTACTGTGCAAGTTGAGAGCCACATGTGCAACACACACTTTGCGCACATTGCACCAATAATGCACACCTCACGAACACAACTTCCGGTGCACGAGGCTCCTCGTGCACATCTCGCCCCCGACATATTTAACCATAAGCACACACCACCACGACAAAGAATTTCACTCGGCGGATGTTTCACCTTCCGCACCTCTGCCATACTGGTCACCTCTACCATGAACACCGCAAATTATCACGTGTGTGACTTAGAGAAAAGTCCCCGCCCTCCATTCGCTTCGGCTCTGAGCTGCGGGGACTTGGGGAGCAAATGATGGGTTCCCCCGAGCCGATTTGACTGAACCCATAGAAATGCACGCAACTGCACGAGGCGTAACTGCCCGTAGCGTGCCCGCCAATGGCTTGGCCCTCTGCCACCGTTTGGCAGGCCTCTTCCCATCTCCCCCATGGGGGGAACTTTCCGCCCAGCCGCCGCCCCCACTCAGGGGCAGCTTTCTTCCCAACCAAGATGGGCGGCAGTTTTGTCATCCGTCCTTTTGCTTCAAAAACCATGAAAGGGAGGCAGTTTTTGTCGCCCGTCCAGCCACCGCCCCCTCACAGCGGCGGCTCCCGTCCCGACCAGGACGGGCAGTAGTCTTGCCGACCATCCTGCTGTTTTAGGTTCACTGGACTGGCAGCAGTTTTTGTTGCTCGTCCAGTCGTAGCCCCCTCTCAGGGGAGGCTTTCCTCCCGAACAGGACGGGCGACAACTTTGTTGCCCGCCCTATTGAGTTTGACCCTGGATGCGCGGCAATTCCTGCCGGCCGTCTAGCCGCCTCCTCCATCAAGGGATGCATTTTTGGTGCTCAGGACGGGCGACATTTTCTTCCTACTGTCATACCGCCTCCCCTGTTAGGGGCGGCTTCCTCGCTGCCAGTGACGGGTGACATCTTCCTCTATCCGGGTGGCCCTTTCCCGCCAGTCGCCGCCCTCGCCGGGTCCTCCCTCCCATCGCGGGAGGGGCGGTTATTTTTTTGGAGGTGGAGGCAATTTTATGGTCGTCCCATTACGGCGAGTCAATTGCATAAATATGGTGAGCTGTATGCCCCATTACGGACAATTCCATTGGACCGGTCGGTGGTTATTGGAAGAAATTACCGGGTCGTCCCTCCTAAAATCTACAAATAGACCCCTTTCCTCTTATTCTCATTCTCTTCTCGGTCGGGAAAATCCTCCTACGGATTTTCTCTCTCATCATCTCATTCTCTCTCTATTCCCGCTTGAGCGCACACCCCTTCGAGCGCACATCCCTCTCTGTGCGCACTCCTCTTTGTGTGCGTTACTTTGTGTACACGCCCCCTCGTGCGCACGCTCCCCATAGTGTGCACGCCCCTTCGTGCGCACGTCCATCCATGTGCAAGTTCTTCTCGATGTGCGCTCGCCCTTTGCAAAACATTGCGCGCTCCGCCATCAAGACCGTTCAAGCGCACCTCCGCGCGCTCTGCCTCAAAATCGTTCAAGCGCGCCTCCGCGCGCTCCTCCATCAAGACCATCCAAGCGTGCATCTGCACGCCCCACCGTCAGTGGTTTCCCAACGCGCCCTCGCGCACCCCGCTGTCAAGACCGTCCAAGCTCGCCTCTACGCGCCCCGCCGTCGAGACCGTTCTATGCACGCCTCTGAGTGCTCCGCCGTCCAGACCGTTCCAAGCGCGTCTCCGCACACTCCGCCGGGACCACCAATCTTCCTTAATGTCAACAGACCAAGCCCCCTAGAGTGCCCGAAGTTTGCGTGCCCTGCAACGCCAGCAGTTTACAAGAACAACTTTAGAGCCCGCCAAAGACCGCTCAACCACAGTCTGGCGCGCAGAACGCTCAGCATTCCCAACAACCTCGGCTCAACAGCAATCTCGCCGGTTGGAGACAAGTTAGCCAGTCCAGATTCATCCAAGTGAATAGGAGAAGCCATAGAGAATAAGACACGTAGGACGCACCGCTCAAGCTCCCAAGCTCTAGATTCCAGGACGAGATTAGTGAGTCGCCCTCACATTTGAGCATCAACAAAGGACTTCAAATCGTGGTCGGTGCATCGCTGTCCACAACTCGCAAAAAGTACTTAGCTCTGAGAGTGGTAGTCTGTCACCCTACGAGTTCTTCACATTCCCTCTCTCCACAACTGTAACGAGAGATGACTATCGTCCTCGAGTTCTTTAAAGAAAGTTCTGTACAACAACAAGCAAATAATGGAGCTTTGGTTGGCATAGATCCGACCACGTGATTTTTCACCCAGTTGACAGTTTTTCCACGCAAATTTTTTTTTTCATCTTTCTACTTATCGTGACTGTTGGCGCGCTCGACCGCTCCCGGGCTAAGGCAGTCCAATTTAGTCTGGCCTACGAGAGCCTTGGGCGATCCCCAACACCCCTGAAAATGTTTATATATCATTTATTGGAATTTCATTTTTATTTTATTTTTTCAAAATTTAAAATTTCCTTATTTTTTCCTAGATCCAATTTTATGAAATTTTTTGAAAGCACTAATTGAAAAAGTTTAGGACATGTTTGAAAAGGCTTTTTAGATTATTTCCGTTTTCTGGAAAATGCTATCATACCTAAGAAATCGTTTGATCTATCTACCGGTGGGAAAAACTATCAACAAAGATAATGTTTTTATTAGGGTATCTTTCAGAGGATAATCTATGAGTAACGGATGCCTTAAAGCACCGACTTCGTAAACATCGACTTCATTTCAGAAGAGCGTTCTATCTTCAAACACCCAAAACTCCACTGGATGATCCTGATGGGGAAATGCTCTTGGATGTCTTATGCCCGACTAGTTCACCTTAGTTGATATCTATTGAGGTCTCTTGAAAGTTGAAGACTAAGCATTACAAATGCTAGGATGCCATTCAACGGACAAGCTCCGGATAACAGATGCCTTAACTCCCCCCAACTGGTCCATACTATTACTTGGTTTTTAATGTTCTCAAAAAGAAAAGGCATTCATATCGAATACTATCCAATTTGAATTTGTATATGGGTACTGGCTTATTTATGTACGAGCATTCACTCTAATAAAGAACCTGCATCAGCCTTACAAACCGAGTCAGTTCCAGTATGAATTCGCTTCATATCTCAGATTAAGCCAGAGTATACATCTGTTGTCATTTAGGAAATCACATCAAAGAAGAAGTCGCATCAGCATTATAAAGAGACTTGGCTTCCATAAATACTTAGATTTGTTTTTTGATATTTTTTTATTATTTCACTTTGAAGCTCTATCCAAAGAGAAATAGTAATCTTTTTATTCTGGGAACTCATATCAAAGAATTGATTGTTATGGTATTCGCCTCCAAAGCATTGTTTAGAGAAATCGCCCGCATTCTTTTTGTCGTTCAGATTTTTCAAATACAATTGGGTATCACCTGCCTTTTCATAACATTAGATGTGCAAACAACTCACATATTGATCGGTTAACATTCATTCTTTATGAATTTACCATGGATAGTTGGCACATTACAATCAGGGGGTTTGGACGAAGGGAATGGCGGATAAACGAGTAAAAACTCGCAACCTCTGTCCAAGTAGGACGGTATTATCAAGGTAGTAATGAAGAATCACCGTAAAAGGTAAAGTTAGTTTGCAAGAAAAGGTAAAGTTAGTTTTGCAGTTATTTAAGTTTTCATATTTGTATCATTAGAACTAAGAACTTGACAAACGTGTTATTTGCTTACAGTCATAACAGCAAGAATATCCAAAAATACAAGATTATAACGAACTTGGTTTCTCATTTAATACAATCCAAGAACACCATGGGTACTCGCTATTACAAAGGCTCGGCATATCTTAACATAAGAAAAGACATTCAAAAAGTAAAATACAAATCAGCTAAAACCATCTCGTGTTGATTAGCAGTGTGGAGTTGCTTCCAATTGGATGCCACAAAATGAATGGAAATGCAAGAACTACTTCCAAGTTGATGAAACAAAAATGGAAGGAAACACGTGAAGCACCTCCTGGTTGAAGCAAAAAACAAAGGATATAGTATGCAAGCAAAAAAGAAGTGGGTGGTGTCGCCTCCAGGGTAGTTTTCTTGCATGTCACTACATTAGGGCGGGTACCCCAGGATGGAGACCTGGCCTAGAGTCAGCCCTTAGGAGGTCAGGTCCGAGCTCACAAAACCCTTAAAGAGGCTTGTGTTGAAGTCTCTAAATCCCAAATTCTAAACTCAGAGATCCAGAAAGGAGAAAGTTTCTTCTGTATTCTCCAGACTTTATCACTAATGTAATCTCACAACCAACTCCAGCGGCTTCCAGAAGAACAAGTAGCAAACAAGTTGGGAATGAAAAGATGCGCTTTGAGCCACTAGAGGACTCCCCAATTATAGGAGCGGGAGAATTCAAGAAGTCAAACTATGCCGTAATAAATACATTAAAGATATCTTTATTATATAAGGAAAGAGCTAATGAGGGCATGATATGTTGGGGAAACAAGTGCAAAACAACAACGAAAAACGCAGAGCACAACACAGGAATTAACGTGGAAAAACCCCAAGTCCGGGGAAAAAACCACTACCACCCGCGCCACAAAAATGCACTATGAAGAACGTTCAAAGAAACTTACACCGCTTCTCTCTTCCGGCTGCTCTCCTCCTTCGGTTTCTGAATTCTCAGTTCTCTCAAAACCCTAAGCCGAAATTAGGCTTAAATACATACCGGAATAAAGATGTACAAAATTACATAACCCTGAGCAGGGGGCGCGCTGCCCCCCTGCAACCCCCCGCGAGCTCAGCACCGAGCTCGACCGGCAAAATCATGTCGAGTGCCCAGTACATCCAACACAGTCAGGCTCCACTTCTAACATGATGTAACATTTAAATTCAAAAATGCCCTCAGAAAACAGATTTTAGTGAGTTAATTTTGAAGTATTTTCCCCTTTTGGAGGGATTAAGACTTGATTAACAGAGACATACATTATTCACCTAACTCAAAATCTCAATACCGTCTTCTTCTTCTACACAGGCAGGGCAGCTACTACAACGCAACATCGCGATACCTGACTTCTTCTTCTGCGCAGGTAGGGCAGCTCCGTCAATCGCAAGCCTGTCGCATGCTCCGTCAATCGCAAGCCGGTCGCATGCTCCGTCAATCGCATGCCCGTCGCGATACCCGACATTTCTTCTGCGCAGGTACGGCAGCTCCGTCAATCGCAAGCCCGTCTTCGTCGTCGTAGCTTCGTCCACGTGGTTTCTTCCACTTCTTTCGACTCCTCAAAAAGATCCTGCAGAAGAAGAAGTCGGGTATCGCTCCACCGCTGCAGGGAGTAACGTGAGGAAGACGTGTCATGTGTCCTCCTCCATTTCTTCCCCCGATTGCTTAGGAGCTTCTCCCAGGGCTCGCTGCAATTCCTCAGGTCTGTTTTTATAGTTTTCCCGCTTTCCTCTCCCGTCTCTATTTCTTCGATTCTTCTCTGTTTGGAGTTTTTAGGGTTTGTAATGTAAGGCGTTTGTTTGAGATTGTTTTACCTTTTTCTGCTTGAGATATCAGAAAGTTGGTTTGAAAAGATTGTGGTTTAAAAAGCTTATATGGGACTTATCCTGTTATCAATAAACAGCCCGCGATGAATAGCCCTGTTTAATAAGAATTGTTCTGATTTCTTCCTGATGTTTGAAAATAGTTAGCAATTTTTATTCTTTTAATTTTATCATTCCTGATGATATTTTCTAACATATTGCATTAATTTATGTGAAGAATTTGGTTATATATGCCATGTTATAGTTTATATTACAAGATATTATTATTGCAGACGATTCTCTCCCAATTCCCGTTTCCTTTTTGTGAATTCATTTCATCATGGTTTAAGGCTAAGGGAATGGCGGATAAACGAGTAAGAACTCGCAACCTCTGTCCAAGTAGGACGGTATTATCAAGGTAGTAATGAAGAATCACCGTAAAAGGTAAAGTTAGTTTGTAAGAAAAGGTAAAGTTAGTTTTGCAGTTATTTAAGTTTACATATTTGTATCATTAGACCTTAGAACTTGACAAACTTGTTATTTGCTTACAGTCATAACAGCAAGAATATCCAAAAATACAAGATTATAACGAACTTGGTTTCTCATTTAATACAATCCAAGAACATCATGGGTACTCGCTATTACAAAGGCTCGGCATATCTTAACATAACAAAAGACATTCAAAAAGTAAAATACAAATCAGCTAAAACCATCTCGTGTTGATTAGCAGTGTGAGAGTTGCTTCCAATTGGATGCCACAAAATGGATGGAAATGCAAGAACTACTTCCAAGTTGATGACACAAAAATGGAAGGAAGCACGTGAAGCACCTCCTGGTTGAACCAAAAAACAAAGGATATAGTATGCAAGCAAATAAGAAGTGGGTGGTGTTGCCTCCAGGACAGTTTTCTTGCATGCCACTACATTAGTGTCGGTACCCCAGGATAGAGACCTGGCCTCCAGTCAACCCTTAGGAGGTCAGGTCCGAGGTCACAGAACCCTTAAAGAGGCTTGTGTTGAAATCTCTCTAAATCCCAAACTCTAAGCTCAGAGATCCAGAAAGGAGAAAGTTTCTTCTGTATTCTCCATACTTTATCACTAATGTAATCTCACAACCAACTCTAGCGGCTTCCAGAAGAACATGTAGCAAACAAGTTGGAAAGGAAAAGATGCGCTTTGAGCAACTAGAGGACTCCCCAATTATAGGAGCGGGAGAATTCAAGAAGTCAAACTATGTCGTAATAAATACATTAAAGATATCTTTATTATATAAGGAAAGAGCTAATGAGGGCATGATATGTTGGGGAAACGAGTGCAAAACAACAACGAAAAACGCAGAGCACAACACAGAAATTAACGTGAAAAAACCCCAAGTCCGGGGAAAAAACCACAACCACCCGCGCCACAAAAATACACTATGAAGAACGTTCAAAGAAACTTACACCGCTTCTCTCTTCCGGCCGCTCTCCTCCTTCGGTTTCTGAATTCTCAGTTTTCTCGAAACCCTAAGCCGAAATTAGGCTTAAATACATACCGGAATAAAGATGTACAAAATTACAAAATTATATAACCCTTAGCAGGGGACGAGATGCCACCCTGTAACCCCCCCCCCCCCCCCCCGAGCTCAGCGTCGAGCTCGACCGGAGAAATCGTGTCGAGTGCCCAGTACATCCAACACAGTCAGGCTCCACCTCTAACATGATGTAACATTTAAATTCAAAAATGCCCTCATAAAACAGATTTTAGTGAGTTAATTTTGAAGTATTCTTGTCTTTTGGAGGGATTAAGACTTGATTAAAAGAGACATGCATTATTCAGCCAACTCAAAATCCTGATACCGTCTTCTTCTTCTGCGCAGGCAGGGCAGCTACTACAGCGCAACATCGCGATACCCGACTTCTTCTTCTGCGCAGGTAGGGCAGCTCCGTCAATCGCAAGCCCGTCGCATGCTCCGTCAATCGCATGCCCGTCGCGATACCCGACATTTCTTCTGCGCAGGTAGGGCAGCTCCGTCAATCGCAAGCCCGTCTTCATCGTCGTCGCTTCGTCCACGTGGTTTCTTCCACTTCTTTCGACTCCTCAAAAAGATCCTGTAGAAGAAGAAGTCGGGTATCACTCCACCGCTGCAGGGAGTAACGTGAGGAAGACGTGCCACGCGTCCTCCTCCATTTCTTCCCCCGATTGCTTGGGAGCTTCTCCCAGGGCTCGTTGCAATTCCTCAGGTCTGTTTTTATAGTTTTCCCGCTTTCCTCTCCCGTCTCTATTTCTTCGATTCTTCTCTGTTTGGAGTTTTTAGGGTTTGTAATGTAAGGCGTTTGTTTGAGATTGTTTTACCTTTTTCTGCTTGAGATATAAGAAAGCTGGTTTGAAAAGATTGTGGTTTAAAAAGCTTATATGAGACTTATCCTGTTATCAATAAACAGTCTGCGATGAATAGCCCTGTTTAATAAGAATTGTTCTGATTTCTTCATGATGTTTGAAAATAGTTAGCAATTTTTATTCTTCTAATTTTATCATTCCTGATGATATTTTCTAACATATTGCATTAATTTATGTGATGAATTTGGTCATGAACGCGGTGGTCATGAACCGTCGGTCGCTTCATTTTTTTAAAGAAAAGAGGTTTCATGTTGTCGAGTTTTGGATACACGTACTGGGAGGCAGTGTTGTAGATGTCGGCCGACATGTTCCACATGTCGGCCGACATAAAGTTTTTGGGTGCAAAACACAACGAAACCGATTTGTTTGACAAAAATATCGTTTTGTAAAAAAACGGCGATATATCCCGATATATCGATATATCTCTTACCCGATATTTCGGTTATTATATTTAATATATAAAAAAACAAAGTTCACGGGACCCGTATTTTCCTATTTCACGATTCCATTTCACGCATTCAACATTTCTCGCTCTACCCTAAATTTTACGGGAGAGTCGCTCTGGCGGAGTGGTCAACACTCGACAGATCCGTCTTCGACGACGAGGCAACGAATCGGCATCGCTGACGAGGAGTAGACGACGACGCCGGGCTTTCTACGAATCGGCATCGCAGGCGAGAACGCGAGGAGTCGACGTCGGGATTTAGGGTTTCTACTACTTCACTCCACTGTAAGCTCCTTTCTTCTTTCTTCTTTTTTCTTATTGTTTTTGCGACAATTGAAAGTTTTATTTGGAGTTATATTGATCAAGTCGTAATATCTAAAAGTTTTATTAAACTTGTGTTACTGTAAGCTTCTTACTTATGCTATAGTTATGTTTCTTTCTTGCAATAGCTATGTTTATATCTTGTGTAAATCTGCAGTGATTTTTGTTTCTCCAGTGTACTTCTAACTTCTGATACAGTGATTTTTGCAATAGCTGAGAAAAACTCTCCTCCAACTTTGCATTATTACATGGGCTTCTCTTTTATCTTTCAAAATTATTTCAAAGAAAATGTTATAAATACTTATTTGTCTGTACATTGGTATAGTTATTTGTCTGTACATTTTTACTTATTTGCAAAAAATGTGTTTATAAATACCATTATCTTTATTTAAATATTAAAATCCGATATTGTAAAATATCCCCGATATATCCTCCGCAATCCGACATACGACATTTCAAACCCAAACTGACATAAACCCGACATCCGACATCTACAACCTTGCTGGGAGGTAAAGTTTACTTGACAGCCATGAAAAAAATGCATTGGGAATCTGCTAAGCTATTTCTCCTGAGGTATTGGTTCGGATACCATTAGGTGCTAGCAGTTTCAGGTATAGATTATGTTGCTCACTACTAATAAAACAAATTTCTTCTTAAAATGTCATTCTTTGGTGGTAAATCTATTTTGCTTAATGATTTGGAGAGCATATTTAGAGAATTCATTATTTTTTGTTGGATTGAGGCCTGCCTTCTTAAAAAATGCATTATCAAATTTAGTATTCATGCTTCATACGGATATTCGATTTCAAACATGGGCACAAAATAACCTAAACAATTTCAGAGATTTTGTTTGTTGATTTGCTGTGATTAAGAAATTTGGTAATCTTTTATTAGTTTTATTTGTTGATTTGCAATGATAAATTGGGTACTCATCCTAGCATTATTAGCTTTATTTCAAAATCCCCCCATGATGTAACTTTTGGTTACCCAAAATACATTTCATAGACGCCTTTTTCTTTCAAAATTTGTAACTTTTTGGTCTTTTCTTAATACCCGCGCAACTTTTCATTTCCCCGCTCTCTATATCGCTCCTTTCCACCAGTGCTTCCATACTCCCCTCCCGACTCCACAACCAGCATTCCCTCAGCTTCAAGTCTCCAAGATTGTAGATTTGTAATTCCATTATATCTTCATGACCAGACCAGGCGCACACAATGTCATAATCTACTAATTAGTTTGAATTATGTTAGATGTAGAAATCTATTATTTGTACAATTCAAAGAGTTTACTAGAGCTTTCCAATTTAGCATAAAATGATATATCAGCAGGCATCAGTTGAGAAAAATGCAAGGAGAGGGGAAGAGTGAGAGAGAATTTATATACAACCCCTTTTTTTGTGATCGACCCATGTTGCTTGGCTCGAGTTGCACATGGTACCTAATTTCCTCTTCAAACATTCATCCTGGAACCTAAGAGAGTAAGAAAATGCTGAGGAAGAGGGAGGAGGAGGTGATGCTGATAAGATCTTTTCAAGTCTTACTCAATTTAAGCAAACTTATTTAGTGAAGACTTAGAACTGTTAGTAGAAAACATAATAATTTTTGCATTCCAACAAGCCTAAGTCAAGGTCATCCTCCATGAATATTAAAATTCCATCACTCGAAACAGTACGAAGAAAAAGAGGGAGAGTAAGAAAATGACACTGGATTGGAATCCAATGTCATTTTGATCCAATCAATAAGCAGGGCTGGTTTGTAATGAATTTTAATGCAGTGAACAATCCAGCCCTATTTAGATGGCCATGAATTTTAATTCAGGAATCATGACCGATGTCGGGATGTTGATTGGAATCATGTTATTGGATTGAGATTGGCCTTGAGGTAATTCCAGATGAATCTTAGGCTCCGTTTGGGGGACTTATTTTCACCGGTCAAGCGGTCACGACCGCATGAACTGGACCTTAATTAAGGTCCAGTTCATGCGGTCGTGACCGCTTGACCGGTGAAAATAAGTCCCCCCAAACGAAGTCTTATTTCATGCTTAAATCATGCATGTCATGACACTTGAATAGAAGATAATTATCTTTGTAATGTCTATTTCTTTGTTAATTAAATTTTAAATGTGTATATTGATTCAACTAAATGTTAAATGTGTATATTGATTCAACTAAATGTTAAATGTGTATATTGATTTAATTAATGCTCCGTTTGGCACGATAGTGGCGGTCACGAACATGGGGGTTAAATTGTCATTCGTTAACGCCCACCTAAGGAACTTATCCACTTTTGTTTAGCAAATTTGTTCAAACTAACCATGATTCCCTTACTAAAGCTGTTACTGTTTGCAATTTACATAGTCA
Source organism: Platanthera guangdongensis (assembly GCA_039583875.1). Taxonomy (NCBI): domain Eukaryota; kingdom Viridiplantae; phylum Streptophyta; class Magnoliopsida; order Asparagales; family Orchidaceae; genus Platanthera; species Platanthera guangdongensis. The sequence continues at coordinate 141,703,689 of CM077156.1, read as the reverse complement.
CTTGATTTGCATGATAAGTTGATGGTATGCCTTTGTTTATCCAAAAATACGAAGGCTGCTATATTATGTTGGTTTTTGGTTCTGCCTTGCTTCTACTTTAATAAATTATAGGTGTTCTGTTTAGCTCTGAACAATGTTTTTGCTCAATCAATTGTTATTATAGTCGTTCATTAAATTAAGCCGCCTTTATTTTCCCTCATACATCATTAAACTGGCTTTATTTTTTCCCCGACATGTATGTTCATCGTAAACGGCATAAGTCGCCCTCGATCAATGTCGCCTCCACGATCAATATCGCCCCCCACAACCAATGTCACTGCCCATGTCCAATGTCGGCGCCCCCGACCAATGTCGGCGCACCCAACCCATGTCGGCGCCCACATCCAATGTCGCCCCCCCCCCCCAAGACAACTGTCTCCCCCCCCCCCCGACAAATGTCGCCACCACAACAAATGTCGCCCACGACCAATGTCGCCCCCACGACCAATGTCACCTCCACGACCAATGTCGCCGCAAACGACCAATTTTGCCCCCCCCCTGAATGTCTCCCCACCACAAATGTCACACACACGACAAATGTAACCCCCACAACAAATGTTGCCCGCACGGGATCCCCCGTGCACGACTGCTTGTATATATATATAAGCAACTCCGCACGGGTTTCGCTGATGTTCGCTGACTCTTAGCGGGATTCGCCCGGATTCGAGCGAGCTACAGTCGCATTCAGACGGGAAGCTCCAACATACTAGCGGGATGCGCCCACCTATGAGCGGATTGCACATGCATATGAGCGGGTGCGCCCGCATATGAGCGGCTGCGCCCGCATATGAGCGGGTGCGCCCGCATATGAGCGGGTGCGCCCGCATATGACCATTGCGCCCGCATATGACCACTGCGCCCGCATATGACCACTTACTTTTATTATTATGATTATTATTATTATATATATACTAGCATATTCGGACGGGTTTCGCTCGTTCTCGATGCGTCGCTGCGGGCATCGTCCGCCTCTTGGTGTTGAGTGCACGCCTGCGCAGGCTTTGAGTGCACTCTCAACGTCTGCCCAGGCGTTGAGCGTGCACTCAACGCCTACCCAGGCATTGAGTGCACTCGCAACGCCTGCCCAGGCATTGAGTGGACACTCAACGCCTGAACAGGCGTTGAGCGTGCACTCAACGCCTGTTCAGGCGTTGAGTGCACGCTCAATGCCTGGGCAGGCGTTGAGAGTGCACTCAACGCCTGGGCAGGCGTTGAGTGCACGCTCAACGGCTGTTCAGGCGTTGAGTGTCCACCCAATGCCAGGATGGCAGGCGTTGAGTGCACACCCAATGCATGTTCAGGCTTTGAGTGTCCACTCAACGCCTGGGCAGGCTTTGAGTGTCCACTCAACGCCTGGGCAGGCATTGAGCGTGCACTCAACGCCTGAACAAATAATTAAAAAAATTTAAAAACGCCCCCTCCCCCGTTCGACGTTCGTCGAACGGGTCGTCAAACTCCGTCCGTTCAACGATCTAGTGTTGAAATCTGTGAAGTGAAAGTGGATGAATGGAAGGCTTGGGCAACCAATCCGCGCGGACTATGCGTACAGGGTTGGCGGACTGCTAAGTCGGCACGAATGTTGCAGGCGGTTTGCTCTTTGTCGGCCTGGGCGGTCTGTGCGCGCGGACTATGCGGACAGCAGCAGCGGTCTGTCAGGCCGGCGTATACTCAGCAGGCGATTGAATCCCAGGAAGTAACCCGACGGATAGAAACTCTATCCGCTGAGTCCGGCATGAAGCGGACTGATGAACTGGAGCTCGGCAGACCGGTTTGGCAGTTGCCTTGGTCTTGCTCTGGTGCAGCGGCAAGTGGAAGCCGCGGAGACCGCCAGTCAGTGCGGACTGATACTGGAGCTTGCCGGGACAGGCGGGCTGGTTCCAGTGTCCACCAGTAAGTGCGGACTGGCCCTTGTGGCCAGTGGACTGGACTTGGTGCAGTTCTGAACCAAGTCCAGGATGGCTCAGTCCGGGAAGATCGCGCAGTGGAGCGCGGGCTATTTCTCTCAGTCCGCCAAGCTTGGCAGGAGTGTTGTTGCCTTGATTTCTAGCTTGAGGATATTCGGACTGGAGATTGCGTGCGCAAGCGTGCGGACTGGAGGTAGTGTCCGCTGAGACCGGTTGAGCCTTGTGATGAGGCTGACTCAGGGATGCGGACTGAGAAGTCTGCAGGGATGCGGACTGATGAAGTCTGTAGGAATTGTGGACTGGAGTAGTCTGCAGGAGATGCAGACTCATGGGTCTGCTGTGTTAGGAGACCGGAGTTGTGTCCGCTGAGTCCGGCAATGCCTTGGTGATTAGGCAATGGACTCGGGGAAGCGGACTAGAGCTGTCCGCAGCGGAATGATGTGGCGTATCTGCTGAGTCCGGCAGAAGCCTTGGTATTGGGGCTGTGGACTCAAGGTAGCGGGCTGGTGCTATGTCCGCGGTTTGGCAGACTGTTGTTGCGGAGTCCGGCTGTGGTGGTCCTGGCTTGGCCTTTGGCGACAAGGCGGACTGGAGTTTGCTGTCCGGCCTTGGTGATGTCTTGGTGGCTTGGCCTTTGGCGACAAGGCGGACTGGAGATTGGAGTCCGGCCTTGGAGAAGCTGGGGCGGACTGGCTATTTGCACAGGAGCGGCGAACTGGTGTGTGTGTCCGCGGGCTGGAGGACACACTTGTTCTTGCTGCAGGATGTGGCGGTTATCCTATCAGCTAGGGCGGTGACCATACTCATCATCGTGCCTATAAATAGGACTCATGTCACATCAGGAAATAACTGGAGGGATATAGAACCGAAGTAAGTGAACAGTAATTTGAGCTCGCGTAAGTTGCTGCGGACTGTACTATGGTGTCCGCGCGATTTGATAGAGTTGATCGGGTTGTGCTGTGCAGGTTGTGCGGATAGTGCTGGAAAGCCAGGACTTGGCTCTGATTGCGGTCAGCGACAGTGCGGACTCTGTGGTTAAGCAACAGGCGGTAAACAGCAGGTCGCGGACAGCGACTAGGTGGTCTTCTCTTTGGCAACTTGGTTCGGGGTTCAGGAAGTCGCCTGTCTCAGGCGGACTGTTCTATTCGGTATCGCAGCGTGTGCGGTCTGGCGGCTAGACGACCTCGCGGTCAGGCGGCTTGCAGATCGGCCGTGAAGAGCTAAGCATTGGAATAAAGGGTTGTCCGCGCGGCTTGGTTGCGGCTTGCGACCTGGCGGTTTGAGCGGACTCCACAGCAGTAGACCGCGCGGCTTGGTGTTTGAGACCGCGCGGCTTGTATAGTTTTTGTCTTTGTATCTGTCTCTGCTCTCCCTGTGTTGGTTTTGGCGAATCATGTCTCGCCATGTATGTCTTGCATTGTAAAGAACTTTGCTGTTGATCAATAAAGATATTTGTTTGTTGCATGTGTTGCTGGTTGTTACTGCTTTATTGAGATAACCCCTGCTTTCTCCAACATCCGGGAAAACGTTCAACATTATAGGTGGAGGTGTCCTCCTCCGGTTTGTTGAGTTTCAACATGGTATTCGAGGAGGCCTCTGCGGGTTTGTTGTTTTTTAACATCCAGGTCTAACGGCCGCCAAACCCGGCGGTGGGCACCGGGCAAGCCGCCGACGGCGGCATCGGGAATAGGCGCGGGCTGTTCTCTTCGGGAATAGGCACGGGCAATTATCGGGATTTTTCCTGAAGTGAACAATGTCGTCGAACGGAGGAAATGTTATAGGCAGTTCTCTTCTTTTGTAACCAACGACTCATATTTGAAGATGCTTGATCGGACGGTTCTTGTTCATTTCTTGGTGTGCTTCAAGATATGTACTTTTATTATTATTATTATATATATATGAGTACTTAAAAAGATCATAAAACATATGAATCAATATTTCTATTTTATTCTGTAAAAAATGTACATTTTTACCTAAAAAATCAATTTTTCTCCCCATCTCCCTCTCCCTCCCGCTCTCTCTCCCTAGCTCTCCCCATCTCTCTCTCCCTCTCTCCCTCTCTCCCTCTCCCTTTATACATTAAATTCCTTGTTTCTCCCTCTCTCTCTCTCTCTCTCCATCTTCATCCCTCTCAATCTCTCTCTCTCCGGCTCTCTCCCCCTCTTTCTCTCTCTCATGTAGGGGTAGGAGAGCTATAAAGATTTCCTCTCTCTTCACATTTTTTTCTCTCTCTCCATTGTACGTCTCAGATCAAAAACTTGGTACATGTTGGATGGCTAAGATTAATTATATAACTCTAAACTATTTCTTTAATGTAGTTAAAGATATTTGTATGTGTATGAAGACATATATGGGGAACTAGAGCCAAGAATTGCGACAATAACGGTATTATACCCGAATTCTCGTCGAATCTCGCAGATAAGAATTCGTCGTGCTTAGGACGGAACCACAGTTATCCAACCACAACACAAGAAGTATTCACGTATGTATAATAAACAGAAATAATAAAGGCACGGTATTGAAGAACATGATTCAAATATAACAAAGTTACTTTTTACATAAAGATGTACTCGCAATTACAACATGATGCGTGAGTAAATAAGAACAAAAATAACACACAAAACTATCACTACTCTGGAGATTCTTATGAAGAACTAGATTCAAAAGAACCTGAAAGTTCCAGAAAGTGTAAAACTTCCTCGAATTCGTCGCTTGAAGAGGAGGATTCTTCCTCACTTTTTTCCTCTGGGATATAGGCGTTGAGAAATAGAGTAAGATAATCAATATTGATGAACTCTACCTGCAGTATTCCTTGATTCTTCAATCGCAAGAGCGCCTCCTCTACAGTGATCTGTAAAACCCGACACATCTCAAGGACGTATTCGGGCTTCCCCATATGAAATGGGTTCTTCAATACGACGTTTTCCTTCTTCAAGGCCTGCGACAGCGAGAATTCGAAAATAGAGAATTAATTTAGTCAAAAAATGACAATGTTTTAGCAGTCTAAGATGGCTATTGGCATTCCTAAAATCACCTAAAATAGCCATTTTGCTGTCCTAAAAAAGACTACGGGCCGTTCGTTTCGTAAGTTTTGATGGCCGGTTTTGATTTTACTTAAATAAAACCAAAAATCAAGTTCGTTTTATACATTTTGAACGAAATTTTTGGTTTTATATCAAAACCGGTCGGTTTTGAAACCTTTAATTTTCCCTAGCCCTAAAACTTACCTCCATACCCGGGTTTTCATCCGCCGCTTTTTTCTCCGCTGTTTTTTCTTCCCGATCGCTTCGTCTTCTTCATCGCCCACGCCACGACGCCAGCAAGATACTCCCGCAACCTCGCCCTTCTCCTCACTTCCGGGTGCATCCTCGGCGAGGTCAACCATCGACGTCGCCCTTATCCTCTCTAACAACGCACGTAAGCTTTGCTTATGCCTCCTGAGTCCTTCCTCAACTTCCCCCTTTGATTTTTTCTAGTTTGTGTTTGCCTCCAAAGTTTTGATTTTCTAGTTTACGTTTGCCTCCAACAACGTCACGACGCCAGCAGTTTCTGTTTGCCTCCAAAATTAATTGAACTTTGTGTTTGATGAATCGATGCCTATATATATATATATATATATATATATATATATATATATATATATATATATATATATATATATATATATTAGTGGGAGGGGGTGGTCGGTGGTGACATCAAGAGCAACAGGAACAGTAGCTCATGGGTAGGAATCAGTAGGAACTCAATTCATGCGAGAGTAGGAACTTAATCATGATTGTGTAGATCTGGTTTGATTTGTTACATCTAGTTTTTTCATTCAAGTATTTGCATTCAGGTTTTTTGGATTCAGATTTTTGCACCATGGAGCTTGCAAACACTATGGTCTTCATTTTTACAGTCAAATGATACTACTTTTTTTATAGTCAAATGAGATCAATTTTGTGTTTGTTATCATAGATGGACGCGATTATTGAGTTACGTAGGAAAAAAAGGTTGTTCAGGCGTAATAGAAAGATTATAGTTGTGCTTGCTGCGGCTGCCATTGTTTTTTGTCAACCTACTGTACGGGGTTCTTCAAACCTTAGGGAGCGACAAGATCACACACGAAGAATGTTATTAGATAGGTTGTATAATGGGACCGACATCAATTGCTACAACTTACTACGCATGAATAAAAGTTCTTTTCGAAGCCTGTGCAACATTTTAGTGGAGAATGAGCATCTTGTTGAAACTCAAAATGTAACGGTAAAAGAATCTGTTGGCTTGTTTCTATATATCATAGCACATAATAACAAATTTCGAGATGTAGGGGGAACATATTTACGTTCTAACGACACTATTAGTAGACATTTCAACAAAGTGTTGAAGGCAATATTGAAGTTGAGCCCAGAGTACATTAAACTACCTGAAACAACGCAAGCTAGTAAGTGGGGGTACTTTAAAGATTGCATTGGTGTTATTGATGGTACGCACATTGATTTCACTGTTCCGGTAATTGACCATGGTAAATACCGGAATCAGAAACAAGCAATTACCACAAATGTACTCGGGGTCTGTGATGCAAATATGAAGTTCATATATGTTTTACCTGGATGGGAGGGTTTCTCTTCAGATTCAAGAGTGTTGCGCAATGCACTTGAGAGGGAGGATCGTTTTGAAGTGCCTGTAGGTAAATATTTGGATTGCATTTTGATTTGGTCTTAAAAATTTTGATGGATAATGATTTAATATCACATTATAGGAAAATATTATCTTGTTGATGCTGGATATACAAATGGACCTGGATTTCTAGCTCCATATCGATCAACACGTTACCATCTACAAGAGTGGGCTACTCAAGGCAATAATCCAACAACATACAAAGAGTTATTTAATCTTCGTCACTCAAAAAAAGGAATGTAATTGAGAGGACGTTCGGGTTACTTAAAAAAAGATGGGCAATTTTACGGCAGCCATCATTCTTCGATATCAAATGTCAGGTAGAAAGTACTGGTCTTTGTTTTCATCTTGCTCGGTAACATTTATTTGCGCCCCAATTTTGTACAGGTTCAAATTATTAATGCTTGCTGTATCCTTCATAATTATTTGATTGATAAAAGACAAGTACATGATGCTCGTTTGCTAGAAGAAGTGGATGCAGAGATGTTAGCAGAACCTAGTAATGGAGATAGCTTTGTATATGAGGATACATCTGCCCCAATTCAATCAACCACTGAATGGACTGCATTTCGTGATTCAATGGCCCATACATGGTTCAATGAGTACCGACAAAGAGAAGAAAATTTGCTTGCTTGACAATGAATTTAGATTTGTACTCCTTAATGATGTTTAAAACTCGTCTAATTATCTATGGTTGGATTATGTAATTTTGTTGCTGGTGTTTTTAATCTTGGTGTTTTTGATATTGGTTGCGTTATGTAATTTTGTTGCTGGTTTATGTAGTCTTTGTTCTTAATGATAATGGATACATTATGTAATATTGATGCTGATGTTTATGTACTCTTTGTTCATAATGATTATGTACTTTTCGTATAGTGCAACAAATGGACTTGGGAAAGGAGCAAGATGCGAACGAGAAACAAAAAACGTACATTCATTGGACAAGTGAGATGGATACCACACTATCTTCCACTCTTTTGGATCAACTTAATTTGGGTAATAAAGGGGCAAATGGATGGAAGGGAGTTGCCTTCACAGCATTACTGCATTGTGGGAAGAGTGTCATGTCAGGATGACAAAAGAAAAAATAATGGCAAGGCTCAAAACATGGAATATGTATTTTCAAGAGATTTCTGCAATGCTAGACACATCTGGTTTTGGTTGGGACTGGGACAGACACGTGGTGAAAGTCGACAGCTCCGAGGTCTGAGCCGATTATATTCGGGTAAGGTATAAGTTTATTTTTAATCATAAATTTTGTCGCAAACTGATGTTGTTTTTTAAATAATGTAGGTGCATCCCTCCCTCAGGCATTACAAGGACAAGATCATTGTAAACTGGAGTGATCTTGCGGCACTATGTGAAAGCGATAGGGCCACCGGAGTCAACGCGGCGACTAGTGTGGAATCAGCTAATCAAATTCATGTGGAAGATACTGATGATGAGGATGAGTTTGGTAATGGATCAATGGGCCCAAAGAAGAAGAAGGCAAAGAAACCATCAAATCTGGATAAGATTGCAGAGGTCGTCACACATATTGCATTTAACTTAGATGGCCCGGCCGAAGTAGCACCTCTAGTTCAGCCACGTCGGGAGATAACTCGAATTGAAATGATGTATGCTGCACTGGCACCTATGACAGACCTTTCTGAGGCTGATATGATCAGTGCAATTGATATGCTTGCCGCCGACGAAATCAAATGCGAGTGTTTTCTGGTTATGCTGGAGATTCTTAGGAGGGCTTGGTTGCGCGTGCACTTGGGCGATTAGTTTTTTGGCCGCGGCATAATTATGGTGGATTGTATCTTTTTGATGTGTAAAACTAATATCATGATGATTGTATGTTTTTTGATGCGTAAACATTACGTGGTTTTAATTTTTTGATGTGTGAAAACTTATATCATGGACGCTTAGTTTTTAAATGATGTTCAAAATGTTTGTTTATATAAGTTTAATTTTTTTATTACTTTAAAAATCAATTCCTGTGCCCGAAAACCTTCCTACAGACGAACAGAAAATTTGTCATTTATCAATTTCTGGGCCTGAAAACCTTCCTGCAAACGAACAGCAGAATTGGTTTTGACAGAAAACTAAAACCTTCCAGTTTTTAGTTTTCAAACAAAATCAATTCCTGTAAAACAAAACCTGCGAAACGAACAGGATCTTAAATTCATTGACTGTGAATACGAATGGACTGCATTTAGCCGTCACAGGACTACTTATAACTTTGCCAAAAAAAATAATAACAACAGATAAATAAAAACAAAATTCAGGCACTTATGTCGAAGTGTGATTGTAGTCGCAAGTTCATCTCTTTCAGCTTCTCATTGAACACGCAAGAATGATGTAATTGGAGGGCTACGAGAGATCTTGAATGAGAACCTCGTCAATCTCAACCATGTCTTTTAGTGCAAAAGGTTTTCTGGAATTCTGAAATGTTTGTTCGATTCTGAAAGTCCTTCAGACACGTACTGATAAAAAATCATTGGGTAGCTTGGTCGGAAAACACCAAAGGATCGCCCACCGAATCAAAAGCACCGACTATAGTATTGGTAAAGGGATGGTCAGCTGTTCTTCCAGATGTACTCACTAGCGGAGGAAACCTTTGGATTTCGATCCGCGAGTTCTCTCCTCATGGAGACTTTAATTTTCACTGCTTAGTTGCATATTGTTTGTGCCGCTCACAAGCTTGCTCTTCTTTGGAATGATAGGCAGGGTCATTTTCCAGATCTAAGTACCCCGCCGGGTGAAATGGGCGACTTTCTGGAAAGAGAAGATCACTTATCAAGAAAATAACGAGTATTCAATGTTAGGGAGAAAAGTTTAAAAGGGAACACAATACAAAGGTAATCACCTAACGAGTCGATGGACCAAGAGTGATAGTGTAGTCATTATGGCTAACACATAGATAGGGCAGCGATCATAAATGACAATTATAAATATAATATGTTGTACTCTGAAAAGTTAAGTATTAATGAAGTAATTGTTTCTCTCTCCTTTTAATGTTTTTTCTCTCTCCCCCCAAACCTTTCTTCTCTCTCCCCAAGACATTCATCTCTCTCCACGCTCAGTCAGACGGCTGTTTCCGTCAGACGCCACCGCGCAGCTATAACTGGTGCTCTCGTTGAGATCCCCTCTATGGAGGGGAACTCCGCAATCGCCGGCGGAGCCATTGCTGCTGGTACCGCCACACTCACGACGCCACCCACCGCTGATATCGCATCTGTTTCCTCACCGGTCCCTTGGGCCCATCTTGACAGAAGACACGCAATATACATGGAGTAACATGCCACTGTTTGTGACTCTATCAACAACAACCAGGAACGATTTTCATTCGAATTGCAGCAAGTCCATAATTCCTTGTCCACGACATCGCAGAACCAGGATCTTCTCTGCAAGAATCAAGAACAGATGAAGGATACTCACCAATCTTTCTTCCAAGAATTCAAGGACTTACGTTCAGAATTACAGAGTTTCATGAGATCCATGGCTCCCCCAAGAAACACAGAGTTTCCTCCGCTTGTTCAGGCTCAGTAGCAAGTTCCCACTTAGTCGTCATCTTCATCGCACGACATCCATGGTCTGCATCTCACAACACCTTTCTTGGCTACATCTGGCCCGATAGAGCGTCCGCCGCAGTTCCGTGCTCCAATAATTGTCCTCAATACCTCAACATCACAGCAGAGCATCTTAGGATCACAGCCTGATCCAACAGAGTCAATGAATACACACCAATTAAATAATTCATTATCAATTCATGCAATTCCGCCTTTAGCTGCTCAAGCAACCAGTTATCGAGATCTTAGAGGGTCGGGCATGCAACCAGAAATTCATAATCGGGCCCTAGCAAAAATGGACTGCACTAAATTTTCCACAGGAGATCCCACGGACTGGATCTACAAAATCGAACTATATTTCAGGTATTACAATATAAACCCACTTGATTATATATTCATTGCATCTATGCATCTAGACATGCCGGTTTTGCAATGGTTTCAAGGACTTCTGCATAATGGATTATGTCCGGACTGGAAAACATTCAAAGACCCTTTAATGGACCGCTTTGGACCATCCGATTACGAAGATCCCATGGGTAAGTTCATGAAATTAGTTCAAAATTCTACTGTTTCTGCTTATCAAGATGCCTTTGAAACATTAGCTAGCCAAGTAGACGGTTTTTCACAAGATAATCTCAGTCGAAATTTTATTGCGGGATTAAAACCTCACATACGCCGAGAAGTAATTGCCCACCATCCGACAACCTTTATGAAACATTTAAAATGGCAAAATTATTTGAAGATAAAATAGTAGACGACACTCGTCCGGTTCGTCAATGGTCGTCCAAAACGAATGGAGCAGGAAGTCACATTTGGTCTGGGTCCCAGTCCTCCACGCAACCAATTAATCTTAAAAATCGCAACGATAAAATGATGGTCCGACGCCTATCACCAACAGAGTTATAGAGTCATTGAGAGCGGGGACAATGTTTTACGTGCGAGGAATGTTTTACACCAAGACACAAATGTAAAAATAAATCAACTCTATATTTTTTTGAAGGAGAACAAGAAGAATTGGAAGATGACACTCCACCCCCAGCTGATGACCAACCGTCGCCAGACGAGTCGGGAAATCCCGAAATCAGTGTCAACGCGTTAATGGGAACCTTTCCTTCAAAATCATTACGGGTTCAAGGAAAAATAGGTAACACCAATGTTCACATATTCCTAGAGAATGGTAGTACACATAATTTTATCACTAAACGTTCAGCAGTTTACCTAAAACTCCCCATTATTGCCATACTGCCTTTTAGAGTACATATTGGAAACGGTAGCAATATGTTTTGTAAGGAGTATTGCCCCCAAGTTGCTCTGGAAATACAGAAAAATAACATTTGTAGTAGATTTATATATTGTGGATTTACACGGGGTCGATATTATTCTAAGCTTTAATTGGCTGGAAACTTTAGGACGCATTATCACGGATTATGCCACACGAGAAATGACTTTCACATATCAAGGCAAACATTGTATACTTAGGGGAGAAAGGTTCTTAAATACAGGGTCAATATCATCTTCTCAGATTTGTAAACTTCAGGCACCAGTTTCGATTGAATCCATGTTGCTTTGTTTTCAAACGGATGCTATTGACGAATCCGATTTGAATGAACGAACAGCTTTCTCAAACATTAAAAATCCAATCATTCAGAAATTGCTAAATGACTATCAAAGCCTGTTCGGGAAACCGACAAGTCTTTCCCCAGTTCGACCTTTTGACCATAAAATTCCCTTAATTAATGAAAATTCAGTGGCCAAAGTTAAGCCATACCGTTACCCATATTATCATAAGAACGAAATCGAAAGATTGATAGCTGAACTGTTAGCTGAAGGGTTAATTTGCCCAAGTACCTCTGTGTTTAGTTCTCCAGTTTTACTCGTTAAAAAAGACGGGACTTGGCGTTTTTGTGTCGACTATAGGGTATTGAACACTCTAACAATCAAGGATAGTTTCCCTATGCCAACTATAGATGAGCTCCTCGACGAATTACATGGTGCGACAATCTTTTTCCAAATTCGACTTATTCTCCGGATATCACCAAATACGAATGAGTCCAAAGGACATCCACAAAACAGCATTCTGAACACATAACGGGTTCTATGAATTTCTTGTAATGTCATTTGGTTTCATGAACGCTCCAGCTACATTTCAGGCCATAATGAATAATATATTTCAACCATTCCTTTGATGATTTGTAGTTATATTTTTTGATGATATCTTAATCTATAGTTCATCAGAATTTGCCCACATGACACATTTGTTGGAGCTTTTCCAACTCTTAAAGACTCACCATTTAACTCTAAAACCGTCCAAATGCACCTTCGCAGTTTCTATGATAGAGTTTTTAGTCCACATTATTTCCAGAGACGGTGTTCGACCAAATCCGGGAAAACTAGCCGCAATTGCAGATTGGCCGGTTCCGGCAAACCAAAAACAATTGTGGGCTTTCCTCGGCTTAGCCAGGTATTGCAGATGATTTATTCGTCAGTTTGCCTCGGTGTTAGCACCACTTACCGATTTATTAGTAAAAGACGTGTTTGTATGGACAGAAACAAGCAACCAAGCATTTCAGAAAATCAAAACACTTCTTATGACAGCACTTGTCCTATCATTACTAGACTTTTCGCTACCCTTCACTATTGAGTGTGATGCATCTAACTGTGGCGTTGGGGCCGTCTTATCACAAAAAGGACACCCACTCACATATTTAGTAAGAAATTTTCAGTTAAGGACCAAGCAAAATCAACCTACACAAGGGAATTATTAGCAAGCACAACGACGGTCAGTAAATTGCGACAATATTTAATAGGAGCATCTTTTACTATAATAACAGATCACCATACACTTCATAACCTGAATTCTCAGGTCATGACACTGTCAGAACAACATAAGTTTTATCTAAAATGCTGAGATTTAACTATTCAATTCAATATCGTCTCGGTAAGGAAAACACGGCGGCTGATCCCTTTCAAGGAAATATGAAACTCCGGCTGATGCTTTTTGTGATACTTTAAAAAATATTTCATTTTGCTATTCAACTTTATTTGATGAATTAAAACAATTATACCAATCAGATACCAATAGTAGAGAGATATTCCAAAAATTGGAAACCAACCCCACCTCGATTCCAGAATGGTCTATTATTGGAGGAAAACTTTTTTATAAAACCAAGTTATATGTTCCACAATCAACAATACGCACGATTCTAATAAGCGAGGCACACGATACACGCACAGGGGGACACTCGGGAATTGCCGCAACTACCAAGCGTCTAGCTCGCTACTTTTTCTGGCCAGGAATGGCAACCGACGTACACATATATGTGCAGCACTGCCATCTTTGTCAAAAGGGGAAAGATCGCAATGACTTACCTTATGGCTTGTTACAGCCACTCCCAATTCCTACTACGATTTGGACTGACCTTTCAATTGATTTCATCACACATGTTCCTAAATCAAAATCATATACGATCATATTAGTCATGGTTGACCGACTTTCAAAAGGAGCCCACTTTGCCCCACTCCCAACACATTTCACAACGCCTTTCGTGGCACAGGTCTTTTGGGATTATTTTAGTAAATTACACGGCCTACCCGCAATAATTGTTTCGGATAGGGATCCCATTTTCCTGAGCCAATTCTGGTTAACATATTTTAAGTCAAATGGCACTAAGCTCCGTTTTAGCTCGGCCTACCATACGCAGACTGATGGATAGACTAAGCGTGTTAACCACTGTATTAATCAGTATTTACGTTTATTTGCGTTTCAATAGCCAACACATTGGGCCCAATTGTTGAGTTGGGCCAAGTATCATTATAATACCACTTATCATTCAGCAGCAGGCTTAACACCCTACGAGGCAATGTTCGGCCGACCACCACCGCCGTTGTTACCCTTTGGGGACGGGGGGCTGTCGGCCAACTTGCTGCTGCCCGAGTCCACACCCAGAGAACATTTATTATTACGATTACAGGATCATCTACAGTAGGCACAAACAAAAACGAAAAAAAATTGCAGATAGGAAAAGAAGGGAGATCTCCTTCCAGGAGGGAGATTTGGTTCTTCTTTGTCTTCATCCCTATAAATAGTTGTCCCTGCATCAAAGAAAATGTAAACGATTTAATTTACGGTATTTCGGACTGTATCGAGTTCTCGAAAAAAATTGACAAGTAGCATATCGACTTCAGTTACCACCCACTAGTAAAATCCACCCTATATTTCACGTTTCTATGCTTAAACCCTACTATAAGATCGCAGATTTTCCGACTCATAATATACCAGTCTCATCAATGTCGGGTTCACGTCATGACCCTCTTGCTCTTCTGGGCAAGAGAATGATTATACAGCATGGGCAAGCTGTAGAACAGGGTCTCTTCCATTGCGAAGGCTATCTTCCCGAGGAAGCCACCTGGGAAGATCTCGATTCCATTAACAAGGAGACTTTGAAAGTACTGGAAGCTCAATGCTCATGCGAACAACCTACCTCAGAACAGACAAACAGGGAAGTTGTCATCCAAAACTCTCATGTCATCCCTATTGCTAGACAAATTTCACCACCTAATCCGAACATTGTTGTGCAGGAACTGTCTACCTACGATACCAACAGGGATGTAGCGAACAACAATAGTACTCATGAGGGATCCTCACATACACAAGACAACGTACTCGAGGATGAACTCTTCCACAACGATACCATGGTCATCCCTATATTTTGCCAAACACAACATAACTCTACTCTTTCCTCGCAGACAACACATAAGAAAATACGAGAACTCGAAGCAGATGGACGAAACAAAAATAAAACGCCTCATAATGTTCCATCCAGGGACGAAAATACTATTTCCTTTGTCATCCATCAAAACGCTAACTCTATATCTTCTGAAAATATTTTTGCTTTGGATTAGGATTCTCTACCAGGAGGGATAGATCGGCCACAAAACCAAACATCACTTGAGAAAGTACCAGCAAAAATGAAGAGGAAGAAAAAGCAATCGGAAAAACAACCGACGATATGAGATACAGAGATACCTTCCAGGCCAGGCAGTACAAATAGCATTCCCAGGCGATCTATGCGCACGACGATGTCTTTACTCCGACGGATTCCTCCTCTACCTCTGTAAGCACGCCGCTCTCGTTTCCAACGAAGAAATAATAAAATGGAAAAAAGGGCTTAGGGTTTCACCATTTGAGTGAGGTTTTATACGCGGTGCTATATGATAAGTCGGGTAGTTAGCACTGTAACACCCCGAAACTCAAAAGAGCGACGGGAGGCATTTTGAGCCAAGTTTGAAACTTTGTAGGGGTCACACGGCCTGGGACACGAGCGTGTTCCAGGGGCATGTCGTGCTCGGGTCGACGATCTGGCCGAGTGGTCGACGAATTTGGAGTCGACGATCGTCGAGCAGCGAACACGGCCTGAGACATGGGCGTGTCTCCGGCCGTATCCTTCTCTGGGTGAAGGTCGGGCCGTGTCGTGGGAGACACACGGTGTTAGCATACGGGCATGTTTGGGTAGACACGGGCGTGTTAGTTTTGACACTGGCGTGTCGAGTACCCGTGTCCTTTGTGGGACGTTTTTGTTCCTGTGTCGATGGAGGAACACGCCTGACAACATGGGCGTGTACTGGATGACACGGGCGTGTCAAGCCTGACACGGGCGTGTCGAGAGCCCGTGTTCTTTTCGGGATGCGTCGGTTTCGACGGTGAATGGGGAACACCGACTTGGACACGGGCGTGTCACAAGCCGTGTTCGGCCCAGGTTTTGGATTTTAAGTCCGAATCGTGGCCGTCTGTTTCCTTATTTTGGGATATAACGACTTGGGATTGTTCTTGCTGAGATATACCCGAGAATAGGCCTTTGAAACCCTCATTCTTTTGGGTTATTCTCTTTCTAAGTTCTAGAGAGAGGGGAGAGCAAGGAAGAAGAAGGAAGGAAGATCCGGTCACCGGCGGAGCTTCAGAGCCCCGAATCGCGAGCCGACTTCGGATCTACGAAGGCGAGGACATTACGGTGCTTTTCATCCACATAGATTTCCATGGCACTAAAGAGGAATGCTATGGTAACGATTCTCATCCTAGGACATGTGAAGTCCTCTTTTCTTTGCATATGAAGCCCGCTCTCGCGAGTTTGAGGTGAGTTTGAGGCTTTCCTTCGGGTAGACATGAATAGTCCCCGTTGTTTAGCATGTAGAGTCCGTGATCGAGAAACGGACATAGGCATGATGTGTGAAGCCTACCCGGACAAGTTGGTCTGGATCGGTGATGTTACTGTTGGATCGAGAAATGGACAAGGCGGTGTGGGATTAACCCCAACCACAGGACCGCGGGGATATTCCGCCACAAGGGGGGCCCACAGGGGTCAACACACAGACCTGGAACGCGATGGGGAAGCCAAATACGCGGTCCCACACACACGTGTCCTGCTGGCTAATATAATCTCAACACACCCTCGCAATAGGACAACCCGCTCTGATACCAAGTTAGAACCCGCCAACCCAATAGTTCATCTCAAAACACAAGTATTGAGATGAAGGGTGGCAGGGTACATGAACACAAATGGGAGAAGTTTGTATACAGTGTGGGATTAACCCCAACCACAGGATCACGGGGATATTCCGCCACAAGGGGGACCACCGGGGTCAACACCCAGACCTGGAACACGATGGGGAAGCCAAATACGCGGTCCCACATACACGTGTCCTGCTGGCTAATATAATCTCAACAGTTGCATTGCATGAATGACCAGAGAAGACTCCGTGCGGATATTTGTTTTTCGGGTTTTCTACATGGTAGATTGCAACAGGGAGCCTTGGGGACTAACTCCAAGATGCACCCGGAAAACTGGGCAGATGCGTGATTCTGCCAACATGGTGGCCTGAGAGCCAACTTGCACATAACTGGGTTATGTGAAGTGTGTGTTTCGGATTGGGACTTGGGGAAGTTTGACCCGCGCCCATGTCTTAAGGTGACAGGGTGGTGTGAGCAACGGGTTAGGTGAAACCGTACACGCTCTATGCCGTTCGGTTAAAGAGACCTAAAGGTACGTGGCACTTGTCGTTGACATAGATGGAGGGTCTTAGGCATTGGCCGGAAAGACCATAATGCTCACGAGATATTGCCGCCCAGGGGTTAGTGGTGAGTCAGCGGACTTTGACCGTGTTCTCCGTGAATGTGCCCTAACAGCATGGGGTGTGTGGTCATGCGTGCCCACACCTGTGATGAAGTGTTTTTACACTATACTGCTTGTTTATGCTAACAAAATGCAGGGAAGGAGCATCGCCGCCTCGAGTTTGGGGGCAGGATAGTTATAATTTGGTCAGCATAGCTGACCGTTGCTTTTGTTTGCCACCGTGCGGTGGATTGTTGCTTGCAGGTGATGCGGAGCCAAGTGGTAAATAGCGGGCAAAAAGCCCTTGTTGCTGAGCCGACACTCGAAGGCCTAATTTGAATGTTTACTTGTATTATTCATGTGTGATCGGCCTGCGTGCCGAGGTTTGGAAAACACTGTAATTTGAGTAAACTATTGTAAGGCCTTAATGCCATGTACTTGTGTATTGTACGTTATTCTTGTTGGGTTTTGTAGTGGACATTCATGTTGTTGGCTGGGTTCTATTTATTGGAACTATTAAATTGCTTCCGCTAGAATGTACTCTGTGTAGGACGTTGAATCTTAGTTGGATGGTTTCCATTGAGTAACCTCCCGGTCTGTCTGTGGTATATGGCGTCGGGCCCCGACCAGACCTACTGCTATATGCTATGCGACGGATAAGGGGTGTTACAATTTGGTATCAGACTACTTCTTTCGGTCAACTTAAATGAATTTGTGGACGAATTCTTTTAAGAGGTGGTGAGCACATGGGTGTGCGTCATCGTTATAAGATAAAAGAACCCATGAATGTCCACTTAGGAATGAAAATACACGTATTTGAGGAACCTGCGTGTTCCTATAATTGATTTTTACAATTTTATTTGGTCGTTTAACGATGTTTTGTACAACTATAGGTGACCAGAAGTGGTGCAGGGCCGTCAGAATGCCCGGTTTCTGAGGCTAGCAGCGCACCGAATGATGTGTGTGCAACACCTCCCTCAGCTGAAACCATACGATTGGTGACCGAAGCAGTGTTTGTCATGATCAATGCGCAGCCTGCAAGGCAAATACAGCAGCACGCTCCTACGATGGAGCAGGTACCACTTCAAACGGATGAACCAAGAAGGGTGGAGCAGGTGGTGGTGGAGCCTTTGGTGTCTAGGAGAGAAACTGAAAGGCAACTCAAATGTGTTATGGGCTTCAATCCTCCGGTGTTCTCAGGGACGGGAACCCCATCCCAAGCTGAAGACTGTCTCTCCCGAGTGAAGAGAGTCTTGATAGCAACGGAAACGGAGGAGTGGCAAATGACCACTATATCTACATTCCTGTTGGATGGAGATGATAGGATGTGGTGGGAAGGTTTGGAGCTACATCGCTTGAGGGGAAGGCAACTTACGGACGTCTCGATAGAGGAGTTTTCGAGGTTGTTCTTGGCAAGGGACCTTCCCTTGGCTCAGATGATAACATTGGAGAATGAGTTCCAGAATCTGACATAAGGAGAGAGTAGCGTAGATGAGTATCTTCACGAATTTACTCGGTTGGGTCGGTATGCTAGCTCTACGTTCGCGGATGAGGAGCGTAAGACAAACCGATTCTATGAAGGTTTGAGAGATGACGTGAGGCTACTGCTCTCGGGGCCTATGACGCAGGGCTTCTTGACCCTGGTCAATACGGCTCGGTCGTTGGAAAAGGATTTGAAGAATGTGCAAGCAAAGAAAAACTCTGGTGATAAGAAGACTGAGTTCAAGGTGCCAGCTAACTCAAAGCTTGGGTACCGTAGGTGGTCTAAGAAAGCTAGGAATTCAGGTCCAGCCCCTTCTTCGGGTGCTTCTGGGGCGACTACGTGTCGGACCCCGGGTGCATGCTTTACATGTGGGAAGCCGGGACACTTTCCCCGGGTCTGCTGGAGCGGAAGTCCCATGTCCGAGAGGAAGCCGGGAGCAACATATGAGGAAAAAGCAAGGCGGTGGAGTCAACCGCATCCCATTATGCTCCGGCTCAACCTAGAGTCTACAATCTTGGGCAGCAGGACGCCATTAACCAAGCAGATGTGGTGACAGGTACGGTTTAAATTTATAGCAAGTTAATTTTTAAATACTTGTTATGCGCGTGTTACCTTAGCACTTCTCGTATAGGATTTGTTTTGATTTGTGAGTATCCGGCGAGAGCACTCTTTAATACGGGAGCTTCACACTCCTTTTTGTCCGAAGGATTCATATCGCGCATCGGAGTACCTTCTTCGACGGCGAAGACAAACTGGATGTGTTGTTGACGAATGGGTGTTCGATACGCGCAGATAGAATCTGTGGCGTAAAGATTCGTATTGGGAGTCAGGAGTTCCATTTGCAACCGTCTTTACTACCGCTGGTGGAGTTCGACGTGATATTTGGCATGGACTGGCTCTCGGAGCAGCAAGCTTATATTGATTGTAGCACAAGGAGGTCAAGTTAAGAACATGTCGTAAGACGACTTTTACGAGCTTGAAAGGGTCGAGCAAGACTCTGATGTCTGCTATTCAGGTGGTGAAGGCGGTTCGTGCTGGAGCAGAGCTGTTTTTCACGCTAGTGGAGGTTGCAAAGCCTAAGCCTATGTTGGATAGTATGTTAGTGGTATCTGAGTACCCTGATGTGTTTCCTGGTGATCTTCCTGGAGCCCCACCTCAACGGGAGATAGATATCACTATCGAGCTAGTGTCAGGTGCGAAACCTATGTCACGTTCTCCGTATCGGCTAGCGCCTAAGGAAATGGCGGAGCTGAAGGTTCAACTTCAAGAGTTGTTGGAGCAGGGGTATATGCGTCCAAGTTCGTCGCCTTGGAGCGCACCAGTCCTTTTTGTTAAGAAGAAGGACAGAAGTTTGAGACTTTGTATTGATTATCGAGAGCTGAACAAGCTAACAGACAAGAACAAGTACCTGATCCCGAGGATTGATGATCTGTTCGATCAGTTAGTCGGGTCGACGGTGTACTCAAAATTGGACCTTAAGTCCGGGTATTATCAGCTGAGGATAAGGGAGAGTGATATCCCCAAGACAGCTTTTAGTACGAGATACAGACATTATGAGTTTACGGTCATGCCGTTTGGGCTGACGAATGCGCCGTCAGTGTTCATGGATCTGATGAACAGGACTTTCAGGGAGTACCTGGACCACTTTGTGATCGTCTTCATCGACGACATATTGGTGTACTCGCAGAGTGAGGAGGAACACTTTAAGCATCTGCATTTGGTGATGTAGACGCTGAGGAGGAATCAATTGTACGCCAAGTTCTCCAAATATGAGTTTTGGTTATACTCAGTAGCATTCCTTGGTCACATAGTTCGTGGAGAGGGAATTGCGGTGGATCCGGCGAAGATTGTTGCGATACGAGAGTGGCATGTGCTGTCTATGGTAGCGGAAGTCCGGAGTTTTATAGGGCTTGCCGGCTATTACAGGAGCTTCGTGGAGAACTTCTCGTGGATAGTGTTACCCCTCACGACTCTAACGAGGAAAGAACAGAAGTTTGTTTGGACGCCGGAGTGCGCACGAGCTTTCGAGGAGCTGAAGAGTCGGTTGACCACGGCGCCTGTGCAGAGTTCGCCGAGTGGGACCGAAGGTTTTGAGATCTACAACGATGCTTCAGGTAGTTGACTGTGTTGTGTCCTACTACAACATGGAAGTGTGATAGCGTATGGCTCGCGATAGCTGAAAGTGCACGAGAGGAATTATCTGGTCCATGACTTGGAGTTAGTGCCCGTGATTTTTTCCTTGAAGCTATGGAAGCACTACTTGTATGGGTTGAAGGTCGATATCTATACCGACCACAAGAGTCTGAAATACTTGTTGGATCAGAAGGATCTGAACATGCGACAACGGAGGTGGATGGAGTTCCTAGGGGACTACACATTCAAGATTCACTATGTGCATGGGAAAGACAATGTGGTTGCGGATGCATTGAGCCGCAGGGCCCCAGCTCAAGCCAATTGGCTGTCGGTCCATGACAAGTGGTTGGTTCGGGAGTTGGAGGCGTTGGAGATCTCTTGCGTAGACAAGCAGACAAGTGCTGAAACGCTATTGAAATGGACGGAAATTCAGTGTGACCTGGCTGATCGGATTCGGCAGGCTTTGGATATGGATGGCCGCATGAAGCACATCATGGTTGAGGCTTTGGATGGGTCAAATTCCCAATTCGTTATTGAGGATGGATTGCTATGGAAAGACGGTCGTCCATGCGTCCCAAACATGGGCAATTTGCGGGTGGAATTGTTGTACGAGGCACATCATACCAAGTACTCGATTCACCCGGGGAGCACGAAAATGTACCGCGATGTGAAGAAATTATTCTGGTGGCCAGGACTTAAGAAGGATGTGGCACCGTACGTGGCGAAGTGTCAGACATGCGCCTTAGTGAAGGCAGAGTGCCAAAAGCCGGGAGGATTCTTGAAGTCCTTGCCTATTCCGGAGTGGAAGTTCGACAACATTACTATGGACTTTGTGCATGGTTTGCCAAGGCCGCAGAAGGGTAACGACGCCATCTGGGTGGTCGTAGATCGTTTGACGATGGTGTCGCACTTCATTCCATATAGGAAGGACGATTCTATGGAGAAATTAGCAAAGTTATATGTGGATAACATAATACGGCTTCACGGTGTGCCCCGCAATATCGTGAGTGACCGAGATGGGCGGTTCACGTCCAATGATTAGAGGCTGGTGCAGCAGATGTTAGGAACAAAGCTGAGTTTCAGCACAGCCTTTCATCCGCAGACGGATTGTCAGACCGAGAGGGTCAATAGGACAATGGAAGACATGCTTCGCATGTGCGTTCTGGACTTCGGGAAGCAGTTGGAGGATCACCTATACTTGGTGGAATTCTCCTACAACAATAGCTACCGGGAGAGCATACAAATGGCGCCCTTCGATGCCCTTTATGGTAGACGATGTCGCACGCCGTTGTCTTGGTTGGAAACGGGTGAGTCAAAGTTGTATAATCTCCAAGAGGTGGAAGATGCAACGTCGTTGGTTCGAACGATTCGAGAGAGATTGCTAATCGCTCAGGACCGCCAAGCTAGTACTATAACGCCAAGCATAGGAACGCGAAGTTCGCTGTCAACGACTGGGTGTACTTGAAGATCAAGCCGTTCAAGGGTGTCTCACGGGTGCGTCGCTTGAAGAAGCTAAGACCGAGGTACCTTGGACCGTTTGAGGTGTTGGAGCGGATTGGCGAAGCAGCTTATCGATTGAGGCTTTCTGTGGAGCTAAGTGGTCTACACGATGTATTCCATATATCGGTGCTGCGGAAGGCAATGCAAGAGCCTTCGCAAGTGATTGCGGCCGACCAAGTGTCGGTCGATAATGGGTTGACGACGAAGGTCAAGCCCGTCCGTATTGAGGGCTCGGAAGTCAAGCGGCTATGCAACAAAGAGATCAGGATGGTCAAAGTCCGTTGGGACAATTGCGGTCGGGAGGAGCTCTCTTGGGAGCGAGAGCAGACCATGCTTGAGGAGTACCCAGAGTTATTCCACTCAGGTACCATTTAAGTTTTGTTTTATCTTTCTTTTATAATTTCGGGACGAAATTCTTTTAAGAGGGAGAGAGTTATAACGCCCCGAAACTCAAAAGAGCGACGGAAGGTGTTTTGAGCCAAGTTTGGAACTTGGTAGGGGTCACACGGCCTGGGACACGGGCGTGTCCCCGGGGCGTGTTGTGCTCGGGTCGACGATCTGGCCGAGTGGTCGACGAATTTGGAGTCGACCATCGTCGAGCAACGAACACGGCCTGAGACACGGGCGTGTCCCAGGCCGTGTCCTTCTCGGGGTGAAGGTTGGACCATATCGTGGGAGACACACGGTGTTAGCACACGTGCATGTTCGGGTAGACAAGGGCGTGTTAGTTTTGACACGGGCATGTCGAGTACCCGTATCCATTGCGGGACGTTTTTGTTCCTATGTCGATAGAGGAACACGGCTGGCAACACGGGCGTGTACTGGATGACACGGGCGTGTCCAGCCTAACACGGGTGTGTCGAGAGCCCGTGTTCTTTTCGGAATGCGTCGATTTTGACGGCGAATGGGGAACACGGCCTTGGACACGGGCTTGTCACAAGCCGTGTTCGGCCCAGGTTTTGGATTTTAAGTCCGAATCGTGGCTGTCTGTTTCCTTATTTTGGGATCTAATGGCTTGGGACTATTCTTGCTGGGATATACTCGGGAATAGGCCTTTGAAACCCTCATTCTTTTGGGTTATTTTCTTTCTAAGTTCTAGAGAGAGGGGAGAGCAAGGAAGAAGAAGGAAGGAAGATCAGGCCACCGGCGGAGCTTCAGAGCCCCGAATCGCGAGCCGACTTCGGATCTACGGAGGCAAGAACATTACAGTACTTTTCATCAGCATAGATTTCCATGGCGACAAACAGGAATGCTAGTGTAATGATTCTCATCCTAGGACATGTGAAGTCCTCTTTTCATTGCATAGGAAGCCCGCTCTCGCGAGTTTGCGGTGAGTTTGAGCCGTTCCTTCGGGTAGACATGAATAGTCCCCGTTGTTTAGCATGTAGAGTCCGTGATCGAGAAACAGACATATGCATGATGTGTGAAGCCTACCCGAACAAGTTGGTCTGGATCAGTGATGTTGCATTGCATGAATGGTCGGAGAAGACTCCGTGCGGATGTTTGTTTTTCGGGTTTTCTACGCGGTAGATTGCAACAGGGAGCCTTGGGGACTAACTCTAAGGTGCACCCGAAAATCTGGGCAGATGCGTGATTCTGCCAATATGGTGGCTGGGGCGCCAACTTGCGCATAACTGGGTTATGTGAAGTGTGTGTTTCGGATTGGGACTCGGGGAAGTTTGACCCGCGCCCATGTCTTAAAGTGACAGGGTGGTGTGAGTAACGGGTTAGGCGGAACCGTACCCGCTCTATGTCGTTCGGTTAAAGAGACCTAAAGGTACGTGGCACTTGTCGTTGGCATAGATGGAGGGTCTTAGGCATTGGCCGGAAAGACCATAATGCTCACGAAATATTGCCGCCCAGGGGGTGGTGGTGAGTCAGCGGACTTTGACCGTGTTCACCGTGAATGTGCCCTGAGAGCACGTGGTGTGTGGTCGTGCGTGCCCACAACTATGATGAAGTGTTTTTACACTATACTGCTTGGTTATGCTAACAAAGTGCATGGAAGGAGCATCGCCGCCCCGAGTTTGGGGGCGGGATCGTTATAATTTGGTCAGCATAGCTGACCGTTGCTTTTGTTTGTCACCGTGCGGTGGATTGTTGCTTGCAAGTGCTGCGGAGTCAAGTGGTAAATAGCGGGCAAAAAGCCCGTGTTGCTGAGCCGGCCCACGAAGGCCTAATTTGAACGTTTACTTGTATTATTCATATGTGATCGGCCTGCGTGCCGAGGTTTGGAAAAAATTGTAATTTGAGTTAACTATTATAAGACCTTAAGGTCATATACTTCTGTATTGTACGTCATTCCTGTTGGGTTTTGTAGTGAACATTCATGTTGTTGGCTGGGTTCTATTTATTACAACTATTAAATTATTTCCGCTAGAATGTACTCTGTGTAGGACGTTGATTCTTAGTTAGATGGTTTTCATTGAGTAACCTCCCGGTCTGTCTGTGGTATATGACGTCGGGCTCCGGCCGAACCTACTGCTATATGCTATGTGACAGATAAGGGGTGTTATAAGCACAACCCGGGCAACTATTTCGGGCAGGGCAGGGATGTAGGTGGCATTGGGTTGGGCTGATGGACTGTGGTGCGGTGGAAACGCACCGACATTTTGGGATGTAGCTTAATTTAAAAACTCTGTTTGTTTTGTTCAGTTGTTTTATACTTATCCCGATCTGCTATAAAAACCTGCTTTTCCCTGCGTCTAGACGCGTGCGATGGAAGGTGAAAGGGTTGCTCGCGGTCCTTCTTCCTGAAACCCAGGCAAATCTCCTTCCCATCGTGCCCTCTTCTGCCCCCAGGTAAGCCTCCTTCCTGCAAGTATTCTTCCCGCAAGCCTTCTTCCCGCGAGCCCTTTCGTCCTCATGTTCTTCTGCTCCAGTTTTTGAGGGATTTTCATCCCCACGCTACCGCAAAACTCACGACCACTCCAACCGACGGATCGATCTCCCTCTCTTCCATCTTTATTTCCGGCGACGGCTCCTCCACAAACCGCCATCAACTTCATCTTCTTGACCTCCGACGACTCCTAGCCGGTGGTTTCCACTCTCGAGCTCTCTTCTCTCAGACTTTCAGGCAAGTTTCTCCACACACAGCTGCATTCCTCAGTTTTAATGGAAGGAACACCCTAAATTCGGGAGCCCTAGCTCTCCTCTTCCATTTTCCCGGCAGTACACTTCAAGCAACAGCCTCCTCTTTGATCCAAAGCAATCTTGGGTTTTCAGCTTTTCTCTTATTCGATTCTGCTGATGAAATTTGGGTTCTCATCTCCTTCAGATCTTCATTGTTGGCATGTATTTGGGTTGAACCGTCAGTATTTCTGCTCAGATCCAGAAGAACACCACATCAGTATTTCTACCTGGAAAGTGAAACCTGTTTCGTGTGAAGGTCTTGAATGAAATTATAGTCATGTATATATTGATTTCCAGAGATCTGAGTCATCTAGTGGAAATTATAGTCATGTTTCTTTTTGAATAAAATTGTTTTTTCAAAAAATTTAATCGTTAGTATTTAAAAAATGTGGAAAAAAAATTTAACTCAAAACTTTAGTATTTAAAAAATGTGGAAAAAAAATTTAACTCAAAACTATGTTTTGTATCCAAACTTCTTTTTAAAAACTCAGTTTTGCAAACACCATTTCACTCAAATAGTTTTTTAACAAAACTCCATTTCCCAGAATCAGCACTTTTTCTATCAGCAACTTTTCATCAGCAGCTTATCATCAGCAACAGCCCAACCAAACAGAGCCATAGCCATTATGGCCAACGGATAGATAAGGCAACAGTCATAAATGACCATTATAAATATAATATGTTGTACTATGAAAAGTTTAAGTATTAATGAAGTCATTGTTTCTCTCTCCTATTAATGTTTTCTCTCTCTGGCCCCAAACCTTTCTTCTCTCTCCCAAGACATTCCTCTCTCTCTCCACGCTCAGCGAGACGGCTGTTTCCGTCAGACGCCACCGCGCCGCTACAGGCTCATTTTCACGAATAGAAATCTATATCGAGCGGATTATGAGCTATAAAATCTGCGACCTTTGCCTCCACTCAGACAATTTGGGAGGTTTAAAATCCCCTTTTTGCGTCGAGGGCAAGACAATCAGAGGCCCGAGGTCGCCCAAATAAACAACAAAGTTCTGATTCTAGTGATTGTTGGAAAGAATCCTTGCCTAGTATTAGCGTTTATTAGTTTCCTTATTTTCTATGCCATGATTAGGAAAGTTTAGGTGTCATGAGGGTGGCCTCATTAAGAGGTTTTGATTAGGAAATATTAGGCGTCATGAAGGTGGCCTCATTAAGAGGTTTTTAATTTCAGTTTTTATCTCTTTCCTTGTAAAGTTGTATGTGCCATTTTTGTCCTCCTTGTAAATCTCTATTTAAGCAAAGGATTAATAAGAATGAAGGCAAGCTTTCCTGCCATCAAAACCAGTGTGTTCATGTGATTTTCCACAGCCCACCGATAGTTTTCCACAAGTGGTATCAGAGCGAGGTTCCGATCGTGACCTGAAAATGACGGGGAAGAAGGCCGACGCGAGCACCTCGAGTGACGGCGCCGTGATCCAAAGGGTGATTCGTGAGGTGGGCAGCGAGACTAGCTACCCCGTCCTCACCAAGACCAATTACTCCGATTGGGCGCTCCTGATGAAGGTGAAGTTAAGGGCGCGGGCTCTCTGGCACGTCATTGAAGGAGCCGGCGCCGATCCGCAGGAGGAAATGATGGCGCTCGATGCCTTGTGCGGCGCGGTACCACCGGAGATGGTGTCGACAATCGCCAAGAAGGCAACGACCAAGGAAGCCTGGGACGCAATCGCGACCATGAGGGTCGGGGATGATCGCGTGAAGCAGTCGACAGCGCAGCAGATGTGCCGAAAGTTCGACCTCGCCACGTTCGACGACGGCGAGACCGTTGAGGACTATGCGCTGTGCCTAACCAACATGGCGGCGCACCTCGCCACGCTCGGAGAAAACCTGACGGAGGTCGAGATCGTCGCCAAAATCCTCCGTAGCCTGCCGCCCAACTTCAAGCAGATAACGATCGCGATCAAGACGCTGCTGGATGTGTCGACCATGACGGTCGCTGAGTTGGTGGGGCGGCTCAAGGAGGCGGAGGAGACGTTCGAGGAAGCACCGGCATCGCTGCAGCATGAAGGGAAGTTGTACCTCACGGAGGAGGAGTGGGATGCGCGGCGAAAGAAGCGCGAGGCGGAGAACCACTCCGGCGGCAGTGCCAGAGGCGGCGACAGTGCGAACAGGGGAGGAGGAAGACGCGGGCGCAGCCGTGGGCGCGGTGGTTCGGGCGGGCCGCCTAATTCAAATCGGCCCACCGGCGACGAGTGCAGACGCTGCGGGAAGATGGGCCATTGGGCCCGTGAATGCAGGCCTAAGCCCAGGCGGGAGCAGGCCCACGTAGCATACGAGGAAGAGGAGGCCTCTCTCCTGTTAGTAAAATCGTCCCCAAACCCAGACACCACACCGAGAATCGATCCGCTGCTGCAGGAGGCAAGCCGGGAGCATGAAGATAGCAGATCTGGGGAGGAGTCGATGGGATCGGTCGCCCAGGTCGAGATCCGGGAGTAGAAGGTGTTCGCCCACCTTGGAGAGGAGAAGGAGCGCGAGGCGGAGACCTGGGTCCTGGACACCGGCGCCACCAACCACATGTCTGGATCCAGGGCCGCTTTCGCGAGGCTGGACACGGAGGTGCTCGGCACCGTGCGGTTCGGCGACGACTCGGTGGCGCGGATCGAAGGCCGGGGCACCGTCGCGTTCCTGTGCAAGAATGGCGAGCTTCGCTCGTTTTCTGGGGTGTACTTCATCCCCCGACTGACGACGAACATCCTAAGCATCGGCCAGCTCGATGAGGGCGGCTACACGGTGGATCTCGACGCTGGGGTGATGAGAATCCGCAAGCTCGGTGGACAGCTGCTAGCGAAGGTGACTCGGACGGCAAACCGTCTATACCTGCTGCGCATCAAAGTGGCGCCGCCATCATGCCTGGTGGTGCGCGGGCGTGGGGACGAGCTGGCGTGGCGCTGGCACGAACGGTTTGGCCACGTCAATATAGCGGCGATCAGGAAGCTGGCTCGGGAGGAGCTAGTGCGCGGCCTGCCGGAGCTCGGGCAAGTCGATCAGCTGTGCGAGGCGTGCCAAGCGGGGAAGCAGAGGCGCACTTCCTTCCCGGCGCAGACAGAATACCGGGCTCAGCAGCGGTTGGAGTTGGTGCACGGTGACTTGTGCGGGCCCATTACGCCGGCGACGCCCAGAGGAAACAAATACTTCTTACTGCTAGTGGATGACCTCAGCAGGTATATGTGGGTAGCCGCGATTCCTTCAAAAGATCATGCTGCAGCTGCCATCAAGGAGATCCAGGCACGAGCGGAAGGCGAGTCCGGCGTCAAGCTGAAGGCACTCCGGACCGACCGTGGCGGCGAGTTCACTTCGGCCGGGTTCGCAGAGTACTGCGCGGCTGAGGGCGTGCATCGTCAACACACCGCGCCATACAGCCCACAGCAAAATGGCGTCGTCGAGCGCCGGAACGGCACGGTGGTGGCAACTGCAAGGAGTATGCTGAAGGCAAAGGGCTTGCCCGGTTGGTTCTGGGGTGAGGCAGTAAGCACTGCCATTTACATACTGAATCGGTGCCCGACGAAGAGCGTGGACGGGATGACACCGTTCGAGGCATGTCACGGGAAGAAACCAGCGGTGCACCACCTCAGGACGTTCGGCTGCATCGCATACGTTCGGAACACGAAGCCGAATTTGAAGAAGCTCGACGACCGCGGCCGCAAGATGATCTTCATTGGCTATGAGCGCGACTCCAAGGCGTACCGCGCATACGATCCCACTACAAAGCGCGTCCATGTGACACGCGACGTGGCGTTTGACGAGCAAGCCCAGTGGGACTGGGGCACCGGCGGCAAGGACATCGAGCCAAGCGACGGCAACGATGTCTTCACGGTGGAGTATTCGACCATGGAGCAGGCAGCGCAAGAGGCTGTTGATGCTGGAGGAGGTGTACCGGGAGAGCAGTCGCCACTCCCCGGCGCGGCCATTGGCGAACTGGAGCCCGACTCACCGGACGGCATCGACGACGACAACCTCGACGTAGACCATGACGATGACGGTCCTCTCCGCTTCCGCGACGTCAGCGACATCATCGGACCGGCCTCGCCGCCTGGTTTCGCACCGCGCGCGCTGGCGGTCGAAGAGCTGCACGCGGTAAGCGCCGACGAGCCCGCCTCATTCGCCGAGGCTGAGGGCATCCCCAGCTGGAGGAAGGCAATGATGGAGGAGATTGAGTCCATCGAGGAGAATGGCACTTGGCACCTCGCCGACCTCCCACCCGGACACAAGGCGATCGGCGTGAAATGAGTGTTCAAAGTGAAGAGGGATGAGCATGGGGCGGTGTCCAAACACAAGGCGCGTCTCGTGGTAAAGGGCTACGTGCAACAGCACGACATCGACTACGACGAAGTGTTCGCGCCGGTGGCCCGGCTCGACTCCGTGCGTCTGCTCATCGCACTTGCGGCACACGATGGGTGGGAGGTACACCACATGGACGTCAAATCGGCGTTCCTGAACGGCGATCTACAGGAGGAGGTCTACGTCCAGCAGCCGGCGGGTTTCATAATCACCGGCAAGGAGCACAAGGTGCTCAAACTTCGAAAGGCGCTGTACGGCCTGCATCAAGCTCCGCGCGCCTGGAATGCAAAGCTGGACGACACGTTGGTATCGCTCGGCTTCAGGAGGAGTCCGTCGTAGCACGCCATCTACGTCAGGCGAAATGGCGACGCTCAGCTAGTGGTCGGGGTCTATGTCGATGACCTTGTGATCACCGGTTCAAGCCCCAGCGACATCAAGGCTTTCAAGAAGGAGATGGCGGTCGTTTTCAAGATGAGCGACCTCAGCCTGCTTCACTACTACCTCGGCATTGAGGTAAAGCAGGGCGCGGGGGGATCTCTCTAAGTCAAGGCGCCTATGCCGGCAAGATCTTGGAGAGGAGCGGTATGACCGGGTGCAATCCCTGCCAAGTGCCCATGGAGGCACGCCTGAAGCTGAGCAAGCTTAGTACGCATCCGTCGGTCGACGCAACAAAGTACAGGAGCATTGAGGGGAGCCTCAGGTATCTGGTTAACACTCGCCCGGATCTAGCGTTTGCGGTTGGATACGTTAGCCGGTTCCTGGAGGATCCGCGGGAGGACCACTTCACCGCGGTAAAGCACATCATGCGCTATGTGGCAGGGACTCAAAATTGGGGACTCTGGTTCGGCAGGAAGAAGGAGGGCGAAGCCAAGTTGACTGGTTTCAGTGACAGCGATTATGCTGGAGATGTCGACGCCAGCAAGAGCACGATGGGGGTGATCTTCTTCCTTAACAGCAGTCCGATCACTTGGCAGTCCATGAAGCAGAAAGTGGTGGCTCAATCAAGCTGTGAGGCGGAGTACATAGCAGCTGCCAATGCTGCTAGTCAAGCATTATGGCTCAGACGGGTGTTGGCAGAAGTGCAGGGAACAACACCGAAGGCACCAATGCTGCGGGTGGACAACCAGTCCGCCATTTCATTAATCAAGAATCCAGTACTCCATGGACAAAACAAGCATATTCGAGTAAAGTACCATTTCGTCCGGGAGTCTGCTGAAGAGGGCCTGATCAGTGTGAAATTCATCAGGAGCGAGGAACAATTGAGCGACATCCTCACAAAGGCGCTCGGTAAGACCAAGTTTCATGAACTAAGATCAAAGATCGGTCTCATCAATGTTGATAGCAAGCACGGCAAGGCTTAGGAGGAGAATGTTGGAAAGAATCCTTGCCTAATATTAGCGTTTATTATTTTCCTTATTTTCTATGCCATGATTAGGAAAGTTTAGGTGTCATGAGGGTGGCCTCATTAAGAGGTTTTGATTAGGAAATATTAGGTGTCATGAATGTGGCCTCATTAAGAGGTTTTTAATTTCAGTTTTTATCTCTTTCCTTGTAAAGTTGTATATGTCATTTTTGGCCTCCTTGTAAATCTCTATTTAAGCAAAGGATTAATAATAATGAAGGCAAGCTTTCCTGCCATCAAAATCAGTGTGTTCACGTGATTTTCCACAGCCCACTGATAGTTTTCCATAGTGATGAGCTTTATTAGGATGAGAACTCGCATCTGTAAGCTGATAAAGAAAACAGTACCATCCATCTGCGACCGTTTCAGGAAAAAGTTTTGGAAAACTCGCAAGTTCCATAGCACATGTTCTCGGTGACAGTATATCGTAAAAGAGGTGAGAATGAGGTAAGAAACGGGAACTACTTGGCTACGGACTATGTCGAAATGCTCAAATATTTTAACAAATTCTAACCGCTAGGGGTATCGGAGGCCATAGTGAAGAGATTCAAGAGGGACTCTGATTGACCCCTCGAAGACTTCCATAATTTGCTCTTTAAGAAGAAGAATTCTCGCAGTCACTTTGGGCGAAAGTGGATACGTTTTGCCGCACCTTGCGAGCTTTGCAGCAGAAACCTTGGGAGCCCGAAAGTTCTTATAAAATGTTGGAAAAAAATTTGGGTCAGTAGTCTGATCAGAAGCATGGTCCGGAAAGCCAATAAGAAGGCTCAAAATGTGGGGGCCCGTGCAAAAATATATGGCACAAGTCATATATGCACGGGCCCCACCTCCTTGAGTATTATCAGGCTGCCGACCTAACTATTACTCAAAATGTTGAGCCATGCTTTCTCTTTCTTCTCGGGACGCGAGTTTCTTTTTCCTTGAACTCATAGGAGTACTCGCCAAATCCAAGATTAGAAAGATACAGTTTATGAGAATCCAGACCGGCCCAATTTATAAAGAAATGCATCGAAATTTGAAACGCCGGTAAGAACTTCTCGAAGTTATTTCATGAGGAATGAAGAGTAGAACGTAAGTCAAACTAAACTATATGACTAGCCAACATGATCCATAACCATGCAAGAAAAATATTCACATTCCAAGAAAACATGATATGCGAATTCTCAAAACTTAACACAAGCAATTCATAAAAGATGAGAAAAAGAATTGTCCAAATCATAATTGAATTATAAAATTAAAATAATTCAAGAATTTATTGCTCTATTCCATTGTTCACTATAATTTCACTAATTTCAGAGACGATGACATCCATCTGCGCTCTAAAATGGTGGTAGCGTGTAATTAGTGCGTGAATTTTGGCTTTAGCCTTGTCTAGCCGAGTTTTCTCCCTCGTCTTTCTATCATTGACCACACCAAGATCAGGGGTACTCGCATCCTGCATCTTTCTCTCCTTTAACTTCTTAGACGCACCAGAAGAACTCGCTTACAAAACTTCTTTGCATTGACCAACAAGTCTCTTCACCAACATGATGAGTTCCTCTTGGCCTCGCTCCAAGCTATGTAACTGCCTCCATAGAGAGTCGTTGTCATGAAGAATTCGTTGGTACTCCCCATCTGAATGACTCGGAGCCCTGGTTGGGATTGGCCGGGAGTCAAAAAAGCGTGAGAAATAAAAATGGAACAAATAGGTTATTCTAGAAGCGAGAGTTCACAGGTGTAATTATGTAAAATCTCACAAACAACCCTACCTTTAGGAAGTTTTGTCATGACTAGGTCATGACAAAGCCCTAAGAAGACCAAGAGGATCATGAGTACCGAGGCAAATATCTGAAATCATCTTTTTCTGCAAATAGCAATTTCTAGTTATCTAGCCTAAAGGTCTGGCTTTGGGGACTCATCGTTACGGTTTGACCCCACCATAACTTTTCCAATCTTATAAGGAGTCATTTAGAGCACTAACAACCAATTGGGGTCAACCAAGGAGGTGAAGTTGATCAAGTCAACACCCCAAGTCAACCCTTGTCAAACCAAGCTCAAGGAAGGAAAATTGAGCCCAAGCAAATTACAGTGGGTTAAGGCTATGCCCAAGGCCAATTATACAGCCCATTAGGATCAATTTAATTGATTTTATCTAATTAATTGAATTTGGTAAAGATTAATGGGTGATTAATGGGAGATTCACATTATTAATGAGAATGCAAAGAGACTCTTCTTTTCCCCTTCCCTAACCCTCCCTTTCTCTTCCCTAACTCTTCGAAAGAGGATGTCATCAATTCCAGCCGGCCAGGCATAAAGGAGGGCACCAATTCCCCGTGTCCGTCCACCCCATTCATGGCCATTACATAAGGACCCCATCCTCAACCCAAGCTGATCCTTGCATCACCTTTAGAAACTCCCAAGCAATCAAATTGAGTCTTTACATCATTGCCTTAGGTGAAGAATAGGGGAATCGACAAGGAGGAGCTTGGAGGTCGTCGACCATGACTCACCACCACCACACTCGATGTCAAGCCCGCCTGCAGGTCTAGTTCTCTTCCTCTTCCTTTGTGCTAGATCTGTAGATCGCTAGGTGGAGAAATCGGGCTCAATCGAGACCTATCAGTGAGGATATAAATGAGAATTTTCTGTGAATTTCTACCTCTCGGGTTCGCCGGAAACGACCTCTCCGATAACCGTGCCGCCGCTAGGCGATAGCCACCACCTCAACGGAGGTGGTGGTGGCGGTGGCCGGCCAGGGAGGTGGTCGAATAGCCAGGAAAGGGCGCCAGAAAAGTTCCAGGTCGGGCCAATCTCGTCCCTTGGCTCATCGGGGACGATGACCAGGAGACGTTGGATCTGGCTTGATCGGTTATACGCAAGCCAAAATGATTATTAAAGTATGAATTGCATTTTTGTTACATTATTTTAGGCAAATGGATTTAATTATTAAAGATATCTAGATGTCTTTTCTATAGAAGTGCCCAGTAGAGAAAAGTTAGCTCTTGAGGTCTACTTTATTACAAAATTAGAATCATCCAATTTGGATCAATGGATTTTCCTCGACACTCATTTTGGTTAAAGGTGTCCCAAAGGCTAGCCAGAGATTAAATTGACTGCCCCTAGTTGTCCACTCTGTCAAATGGCCTGAACAATTGACCAAGGGCTGGTCTGGTCAGGACCTTCATCATATTCAAAAATCAGAATTTTTGGAGATGATTTTTCTATAGTTTTTGTAATAATTTAATAAATCATACATGTGATAAATATAGGGTCTATGGACCTTTTATTTTCTCAAATCTCTGGTGGATGATCAGAGGGGTCATTATATGGACATGAAAAAAATCTCAGCCCATTTGGGGTTGATTTTATGCTGCAACCTAGTGATCAAAGATGGTCATCCAGAGAAAATAATGCCCAGTTCATCAAAAGTGCACATAGTGGAGTTTAGTGACCAATCCCTCAACCAAGCAAGGTGAAACCTTGGAAACTGCATTGTTATCACATGAAACACCCTTAAGAATAATTTTAGGAGTATTTAGGGTTAGAATGCCCTGAAATCCCAGTTCATACCAAAAGGTCGCCTATTAAGGTTAATGAAGGAAGTATAGTCACATCTCCAATGATGGGCTCAAAACTCTGTAGATAGTTTTATTTGATCGAAAGACACCATGAATAATTTATTTGGAATTTTATAGCTATTTTCCCTCTCTAAACACTTAATATTTAGAATGAGACCTTTTCTTTCAAATGCATAGTACATTACTAAACAGTATTGGAAGATCATGAAACTTGGGTAATGGGCTTATACTAATGTTATATATCTCTGCAAATTTTATTATAATTTTTAGTTGGAGAATTGCAGTATCTCCTTTATAATTTAAGATATTATTTCCCTGAGAAATAAATTGGTTTTAGGACTAATTGAGTTCTGTAAAATTATGACACTTGGCCAGTAAACCTTTTGGTAATCATGATGCTCTGTAAATTTTGTTACAATTTTTGGAAGGAATTAGGTAGTGATTCCATCACAAATTGCTCAAGGCCTAATTTTTTTAACAATTTAATTTTGTAGCTAAATGAATTTAGAAGATCATGAAATTTGGTCAGTGACACTTTCTGGTCATTATAGACTTCTCATAATTTTATCTCAATTTTTGGACGATAAATTCTGGTACTTCCGTTATTTAATTTTGTTTTGGTTAAATAATCAATATTGTGATTTATGATGGAAATCATTTTGGAAAAATTATAAAATTTATAACTTGTTGTTGTTCAACCAATATGATGTTGTAGAAATTTTATTAAGGACTTTTCATATCAGAAAGTTGTACCTCATGTTCAAAGTCACACGTGGCATGATTTTAGGAAAATTATTAAAAAGGATGAATAAAATAGAAAAAAATACCAATCTCTGGATTCAATCACAGCATGTCATGATAGAGCCCTGTAAATAATCCTAGGTTTTTTAATGAAGTATTTGGAGTATCCTCTTTTATACGCTCAATCAAGTTCATTTGATCTGCATATAGTAATTTGAGGGATTTAAGGTGGAGTTGTGGTCTCATATGGGTTGTAACATAGTGGGTGCACTTAAATTTTATGATGTCCAGATGAGGTCATCCATAAGGCTAAGTTCTAGTTAACTTGAATGCCGGGGGGACGGAGTTGTGTTCGGGGCTGACCGTGTATCGTCTCTCCCCTAAAAGTTGTAATTCACCTAGAGTTTGCTCAAGTGTAATGTGGGGAGGGGATTGACAATAAATAGATACCCATAAAAATAAGAGTCTTAAGGAAGGGAACTTTGAGCTTCAGCCCATCGTAGTTCCTTGAAAGTTATTTACTTAAGGTTAGCTAGTCACCTAGGGGGGGGGGGGTGAACAGGTCTTTGAAATTTTATTAGTCTTTATGCTATTTTCTTATTGTGTGAACTAGAGCTTGTCCTTAGGCCATGCAATATGAAAGAAAACAAACAACATAGCTAAGCACACAAGTGTTTTTAGTGGTTCCCCAATTGGGTACATCCACTTTCCCTCTCACCTATCCAACTATTTTGTTGGACTGAGCACAAACTCCACCAATATGCTCCTCAGAGCTTACACCTCAGGCCCTCAGCCTTGCACACAGGTTCTCTTCAGAACCCAATCTCAAAACCACAAGGGTTCCTACCTCAGAGCCCTGCAGAGCTCCTACAGCTCAGTGGTCCACTGACCACCTACCTCAGCCTTATTTCGAAGGCCTACATCTCAAGCTTCTCAGCCATACAACTTCAGGCACACAACCCTACTCTCAGAGTTCTGCAACACTCCTATAACTCTGTACCCTTCCAGGTACCTATCTCAGTGCCCTTCCAGGCACCTACAACTCAGCCTCCTCCAAGGCCTATAACTTAGTGACACACTTGTCACCTACAGCTTAGTGACTCACCAGTGACCTACCTCAGCCTTATTTCTAAGACCTACTACTCAGGCTGGGAGGACATCCCTACTCTCAAATCCACACTTGGATCCTACCTCAGTACCCCAGCAGGGCACCTACCTCAGTGACTAATTAGTCACCTACAGCTCAGGCCAAAATGCCCTACAACTCAGATTCAGCTAAACTGAATCCTAGAGTAGTTTATACAAGATGACATAAATTTAAGACAACTGACTTAGAGATAAATCTCTGAGTCTACCTTGCTGGACTGAGCAGATATCAGTCCAGCCCACTTGCTGTAAAAGAAATGAGTCTTCTTCTACAGCTAACTCCGTTGTTGCACTAGTGAGCAACAATCTGCTGTTGAAGGTTGATGACCCTTCACACAACTATCTCCTTGCTGAATAAATGAATCAGCTGCCTTGTTCTGGAGAGAACTATCTTGCTGAACTTGAAGAGCTTCAACTTTCTTTCTTTGTCTTCTAGCTAACTCTGCTGGATTTTTGCTTTCAAGCTTATTGGAGAAGATGAAGTCCAGCCACCTCTAGTTTTCATTGTATGTTCTGCGTTTGTTCTCTGTAGCCATAATCCTTTTCTTTTTCCTTTTTATATCTGTTGATTTGAATCAATGACACAATTGAGGAGTGGGCCTAGCCAAGGAATTGTCAGTGCCACATCCCCAGAAAAGGACAAACCAGCTTTCAGTGCTACTGCAGCTTTCCCCCAATGGCTTCATGTAATTTGACTTCGTTGACTTCTTGGTGATGTCAGCAGTGGTCATCCTGGTGCTGCTGTAGCTTTCCCGCAACGACTTGAACCACTTTGACTTGTTGACTTTTAATGACGTCAGCAACAGTCATCATATTTTATACTTAGAAAAATTCCAGATCTTCAATAAGCATCGAGTGATGTTATGTCACTCAATACCATATGTCTTAGCTCTCAATGCTTCTAGACTTGTGAATTTTTACTGGCTTCATCTCATCGGTTCTTTCTCAACTATCTCAGCGGTCTATTCTTTAACAACTGAGACTATCTTCTGTCTCAGCGCTTCCTTCTCAGCGGTCTCAACGCTTACTTCTTCTTAGCTGAGAGTGGTTTCTTCTTAGTGGTCTCAGTGCTTTCTTCTTTTCAGCTGAGACTGTCTTCTGTCTC
This sequence comes from Platanthera guangdongensis, assembly GCA_039583875.1. Classification (NCBI taxonomy): domain Eukaryota; kingdom Viridiplantae; phylum Streptophyta; class Magnoliopsida; order Asparagales; family Orchidaceae; genus Platanthera; species Platanthera guangdongensis. Next base: position 141,665,935 of record CM077156.1, on the reverse strand, counting down.
AGCGGTTTCTTCTCAGCAGTTATGCTGATATATGCTTCTCAGCTATCTCGGCTGTCTCAGCGATTTTGCCTTAGTCAATTGGTCTGACTTTAAGTCGACGAATGTTGAACTATGTTCGATGATTGGTGGGCCGAGCTCGACGAATTCTGAACCTCAAGCTTCTAAATTTAGCTTAATGAGCGGTGAGCCGAGCTCGATGATCTCTGAGCTGAGCTCGACGAACTGTGAGCTGAGCTCGACGAACTGCGAGCTGAGGTCGATGAAATTTGAGTCCTAAGCTCCTGAGTTTAGCTCAAGGAATGGTGAGCTGAGCTTGACAATCTATGATCTGAGCTCGACGAACTATGAGCTGAGCTCGACGAAATCTGAGACCCACACTTTGAACCGATCTTGACAAAATTTGAATTCTCCAGCATATTATTTTTGCTGACCTGTCCAATCATGGACTACCTGCATGCATGAACTCAAGTACACATCAAATACATTATGTGTGTATGTCATTGACCTATTTGACTTCTTACAAATCTGGAATATTGGGATCAATAGACCTAACAATCTCTCGCTACTTGAAGAAGTCAAAACTTTGCTTGATCAATAATACAAGTCATTGAAAACACAACATATTCATCATAAAACAAAATTTAACATTATTAGAGTGTGGAAATGTTACCACATTTATCCAGTCTGTGGAGAATTACTTACTACCTCTGGCATGCTGCTACCCTTACTATTCCACCTATCTATTCTTCTTACCCCTTGACTATCCTCCCCCTTTTGACTTCTGCAATATGGAGCATTCTATGGGGTTTTTCTCCCCGTATCTGTCTGGAGTAGATCTTCCCACTTTGACTCAATCCAGTTCAGCTGTTGAGCTAGCTCCCCCTCAACAGTTGCACACTATCTTCATTATCTAGAGGAAGAACTTGTACTACCTGCAAAATGGATAGTGTAGCATATGGTAGAAGAGAAAACTGAAGCTACACAAGATTTGACATACTCAATTCAAATTTGAAGGTGTTGAACTTGGCTTCATCTAGTGGCTTAGTGAAGATATCAGCCACTTGCTTGTCTATGGAGATAAACTCAAGGCTGATGTCTTCTCTTTCCACATGTTCTCTAATGAAGTGATACCTAATTTCTATATGCTTAGTCCTGCTTTGGGAGACATGATTCCTAGCTATAGAAATTGCACTAGTAGAATCACAAAAGAGTGGAGTTCTACTTATTTGAATATTGTAGTCCTGAAGTTGATGCTGGATCCACAACAACTGAGTACAACAGCTTTCAGCTGAAGTATACTCGGACTCTGCTATTGAGATTGCAACACTCATTTGTTTCTTGCTTCTCCAAGAGACAAGCCTTCCACCTAGAAATTGACAAGAGCTAGAAGTGCTCTTCATGTCCTCCTTACAACCTGCAAAATCCGTAACTAAATAGTCTGTTAGTTCAAATTCTCCATTCCCGGGGTACCATAGGCCAAGATATGGGGTGCCCTTAAGATATCTTAAGATTCTTTTCACAGTAGTGTAGTGAGAGTCTTTAGGGTAGACCTGATACCTATCACAGGCACATGTTGCATACATAATATCATGCCTACTTGCAGTGAGGTAGAGAAGAGGTCCAACTATACCTCTATACAGAGTTAGATCAATAGGTTTCCCTAGATCATCTTTGTCTATAGGCATACTTGAGCTCATGGGAGTTCTTATGGTGGAAGCATTCTCCATGCCATATTTCTTGATTATCTCCCTTGTGAACTTTGACTGAGATATGGATAAACCATCATCAGTCTGTCTTACTTGGAGTCCCAAGAAAAACTTCAGTTCTCCCATACCACTCATCTCAAACTTCCCTTGTATAAGTTTTGCAAACGTTCTGTAGAGGTTGTCATCAGTAGAGCCAAATGTTATGTCATCAATATAAATCTGGACTAGATGAACTTGCCCTTAGATTCCCTTAGGAATAGGGTCTTGTCTATCTTCCCCCTTGAGAATTTGTTCTCAATGAGGAAGGTAGATAATGTCTCATACCATGTTATAGGGGCTTGCTTAAGCCCATATAGAGCTTTCCTAAGTCTATATATAGCAGTAGGAGAGTTGGAATCTACAAAACCTGGAGGCTGCTCTACATATATCACTTCCTTCAAGTCTCCATTCAGGAAGGCAAACTTTACATTCATCTGGAAGACCTTGAATCCCTAGAAGGTTGCAAAAGCAAGGAACAGCCTGATTGCTTCAAAACTTACAACTGGGGCAAAAGTCTGATCATAATCAATCCCCTCTTCCTATCTATAACCTTTGACAACCAGTCTAGCTTTATTCTTTATTACAATGCTATTTTCATCAAGTTTATTTCTGAAAATCCACTTGACTCCAATGACATTACGTCCATCAGGTCTGGGAACCAGCTTCCAGACCTTGTACCTTTTGAACTGGTTCAGTTTTTCTTACATTGCACCAATCTAGAATTGGTCTTGATTTGCTTCTTCAAATTTCTTGGGTTCTTCTTGTGACAGTAAGCTGGAATATAGAGCTGTGTTGAAACTTTTGCTTCTTGTCTGTACACCTCGGCTAGCCTCACCAATTATCTGATCTGAAGGTTGATCTCTAAAATATCTGAATGCAGGGGGAGGCCTGACTACTTTTGGTGGAGCACCATTTTCTTCAACTAGTTGGTCTTCATATCCAGCTAGACTGTCTCGTGCTTCCTCTAGACAACTTCCCTCTCCACATTCTTCTTGCATAGCTAGGTCTTTATTTTTGATGGAGAGTTTTTCCATCTTGACTTCTGTACCTACAGAGCTAGGCAAGGAGCTTGACAGCTCACTGTTAATCATGCTTGACTCATCAAACACAACATGAAAAGATTCTTCTACAACCTGATTAGTCAAGTTGTAGACTCTATAAGCCTTACTATTTTTGTTGTACCCAACAAAGATCCCCTCATTGGATTTGACAGCAAACTTAGTCACTTTTGACTTACCATTATTCAAGATGAAACACTTACAACCAAAGATCCTAAAATAGGGTATGTTTGGTTTTCTGCCCTTCAAGATCTCATATGGAGTGTTGGAAACCCACCTATGTTTAGGGTTAATTTGGGCTAGGTTCACTATTAGGATTATTAGATAACCCAACATGTATAGTCTAGGGTCATAGGTTTTTATTAGGGTCAAGGTCAGTCAACAACGTAGATTGTTTGGTTCTCACTTTCAGAAGACTTAGAGACAGAAGACCTCCAAAGAAAAGTAGTTTTTTAAGAGACAGAAAGTCGTTCGACGATTAGATGAATAGAGCTCGACTTTCATCGATATTAGATCGACGAACTCTGATTTCTTCACTGAGTTGAGTTCGACGAAAGCCTAGCTGAGATCGACGAACTCCGATCTCACCTCAGTGTTTCAGCTCGACGAACTACTATCTCTGTTCGACGAACTTGGAGCTCAGTTTGACAAGTTGATTTTCTGGTCAATGATCTTGGAGCTCAGCTCGACGAAGGAGAGGTTTCAGTTCGACGAATTTACATCTCAGGTTGATGAGAATTTGCTGAGTTCGACTAATTTTCTCCCGGGTTCAGTTCAACTATTTATCTAATTGATTTCAGTTCGACTAAGGCAGATGATTTTCAAATTATATTATAATATGTCTGTAATGTTCTGATAATTAATGCACAATATTCTTATGAATATAGCCGTTCCATGACAACATTAATTATGACCTTCACAGAGTTATTACTTGGCTTATTTTACTGGGACAGTTGATGAAACTCATTAAAGACAAATTTCAGCCGTTCAATTCCAAGAATTTTTGCAATCATAAAGGAAAGGGATTCAAAATTTAAAGCTGAAATCTGCATGGAATATATAAGGATTATTTTCAAAATATTGAAGCAATTTTTAGCTGTGACAGAAAAAAGAATATACAGAAAACTGAAAGAAGAACAACTCTCATACAACTCAAGTTCTTCATCAGTTTTTGCTTTAGGAATTTCAAGAGACAATCCATCAACATTAGTCTAAAAGCTTCCTAAAGATCAACAAGCAATCTGAAGGCCTACAGCCTGAGCAAAGCTTCCATTCTCCCGAACTATTCTTCATCTCAGGGGGAGCTTTGACAATAACATCAATCCATTAGTCTTCTCAGATCATTGAGAAAGAGAAGACAATCAAATTTCTTTTTTACTCTACTGTAAAAGGGTTTCTAACTCTCTTCAAAAGTTATCTTTTTGGTTGTTAAGTCTGCTGATCAAAATACTTAGTTTGGTTTTTGGGCACCTGATCAAAAGCTCAAAGGGTTGCTAGATCTCCCTTGAAAATAGATCTTATGATGACAGGACACCTGAGAAAAAACCTGTGGTGGCAAGGCACCTGATCAAAAACAAGTATTGGATTCCTACTAGGGTGGTAGAAGAGTGGATGTACCCAGGTTTATTGGGGAACCACTATAAATTTACTTGTGTCGTCTGATTGTGCTCTATTCTATATTTTGTTGTGATGTGCTATATATATTTTCTTTTCTTATATATATATATCACCTTTTTTTATCCGCTATAAAAATAACTCAAAGGTTTTAAAACACACTATTCACCCCCCTCTAGAGTAAAGATAAGATCTATCCCTCACTTTCAGTTGGTATCAGAGCATATTTGATATCACTTTTAATTGGTATCAGAGGGAGGTTAATTGGTTGTACAAGCTGACACCTGAACCAAAAGATCTTTGATAAATCTCATTTACTCTAGTGTCTTTTTATATAATGGCACAAAATAAGGAGTATTCAATTATCAGACCTCCAGTGTGCAATCTAAATAAGTCTGCACTTTAGAAGGCAAGGATTAGGCTGTATATGAATTCTATTGATGAAGATATTTATAATTCTATCTTGACAGGTCCCCCTACACCAAATGCAAAAACAAGCACAAGTACAGTTCCACCACCTGAGTGGACTGATGCTCAGAAGAAGCTGAAAATTGTAGATGCCAAAGCCATGAACATTTTGGCTCAAACAATATCGGATGACATATTTCAGAAAGTTGCTGAATGTTCTTCAGCCAAAGATATCTGGGATTCCTTAAATATTATGGTTGCTGGTTCAGTAGATAAAAGAAAGGACAGAAGGTCCTACTTGATTTCTCAATATGAGAATTTCAAGAAGGAAGAGTCAGATTCAGTTGTAGATATGTACAACAGACTCAGCCTGATTATTAATGAGCTGAAGAACCTGGACAAGAATATCTTATTAATAGAAATTAATGATAAGATTCTTATGTGCTTTCCTAGCACATGAGATTCTAGGATCTAGTCAATCAAGGAGGACATAAGCATAAATGAGATTTCTACCAAGTCATTACTAGGCAAGCTCAAGTCTTATGAGCAGCTTATCAAAACTTGGGAAGCAGCTGAACAAAAGACTTCTACCTCAGGAAGGAAGGAGCAAAGTATTGCCTTCAAGGTATCCGAGGAATTAGAAGCACTACCTGCCAGTGAAGAGCTAATGAGTCTATTAGCTAAAAGATTCTACAAAATGGCTAATAAGGACTTTAGGAGAAGTTCAACCAGAAATGAGGACAAACCAAGGTATGACAAGACTCCTACTAAGGAAATTGTTTGTTATGGATACAGGAAGTCAGGACACATTCTCCCAAAATGTCTAGAGGCTCAAAAGAAGGACAAGAAAAAAGAGAAAGAGTCTAAGAAGCACTCCAGCAAGCCCTCCTCCAACAAATACAAGAAGAAGAAGGAGAAGGGATTTGTGGCTGAGACTTGGAGTGAATCAGAAGAAGAAACTTCATCCAGTTCTAGTGAGGATGAAGAAGAGGCAAAAGCCAGAGAGATCTTCTTGATGGCAATCAATGCCTCTTGCAGCAACTCAGAAGCTGCTATTTCAGAAGCAAAAAATTCAGAATCTGAATCAGAAGAGGACCAGGTAATAACTTCTTTTGATATCACTTCTGATCAATTTAAAACTGAATTCAAACTCATATGCAATGATTTAATTAAATCTGAGAAGCAAATCAAACTTCTCAGAGAAAAACAAATTGAATATGACAATCTTTTTTCTGAAAACATCGAACTAAAAGATGAATTAGACTTGGCCTCTGAACAAATTATTTCATTAAAAACTAAATTAAATGAGGCTAAAGAATTTGAAGAATCCCTTAATGGGAGAAGCATCAAATTGAAGTATATCACAAGCACATTCAATGTCAGGCTTAATGGCAAATTGGGCTTGGGAGCTTCATCAAGTCAGCCTCCTCTTCTTAAGAAAAACATTCTTTCGACCCCTATTAAATTTGTTTCTGCTAAAGACAAAGAAAAAGTAGAAGTTAATAATAAAGATACTGAAATCTTGCCAAAGAATAAATCAAAGAAAAATAAAAATTCATAGAAAAATCATGTTCAACAAAATTCGTCGAACCAAGATCGACAAAATCAGTATTATGCATCGAACGATGATCGACGAACTCTGAACCCAGAATTTGGGTACAATTAATCATATACGGCTGCTCGATGAAATCAACATGTTTCGTCGAACAGAGATCGACGATCGTGTAACGCAGGAAATGAGTATTATTATTCTATGAACCGAGATCGACGAAATCAATACTTTTCGTCGAACTCAGTTCGACGAACTCAATTAAATTCGTCGAAATCAAATACTGAAAATAAAATTTTTAATTACTATCAAACTAATTATAACAGAAACCAAAATTCCTTTAGAAATTCTAATCAACCTAGATCTTTTGTTAATCCTTTTTTTTACCCAGTGGATAATTCCACGTAGAAGATTTCATCCCTTAGGATATAAAGACCAACCAGAATTTTCTTCCATTTCCAGTTATAAATTTAAGAAGAATCAAGGACCCAAGGTTACCTGGGTCAAAAACATCTAATCTATTTTCATGCAGGTGAAGGACTATCCTACCACAGAGCAATAGTGATACGTGGATAGTGGGTGCTCAAAACATATGATAGGCAACAAGAGAAATCTAACTGATTACAAATCAAAGCTTGGACCAAAGGTGACCTTTGGAGACTCCAACTGTGGCCAAACAAAAGGATATGAGAATGCCAAAGTTGGAGCTGTCACCTTCAGGAAAGTAGCCTATGTGAGTGGTCTCAAGTATAACCTGATATCCATAAGCCAGTTATGTGATGAAGGTTATCATATATCATTTAATCAATCTTGTTGTACCATTACTTCTGATAAAAACAAAATTATTTTGAATGGAATTAGACAAAGAAATATTTATGTAGTAACTTTTAAATCAGCTAGTACAAAAATCTGTCTATTTAATCATATTAGTAATACTAATGATTTATGACATAAAAGACTAGGACATGTAAATTTAAGAAATATTACTAAACTATCTAGGGACAACCTTGTTAGACTGCCTTCTGGCCCCTACAAGAAGGAAAGTCTCTATAGGGCTTGTCAATTATGCAAGCAAACTAAAAATAGTTTTAAATTAATTAATAAGAGTGATTCAGACAGAATTTTGTATTTGCTACACATGGATCTTTTTGGACCCATTGTTGTACGAAGTTTGGGAGGGAAATCTTACACTCTAGTTATTGTAGACGACTTCTCTAGATTCACTTGGGTGTTCTTTCTGAGAAACAAGTCAGATAACTTTAAAGTTCTTACAAACTTTCTTATGAGCATAAATATTGAGTACTCTACTCCAGTTGCATTGATCAGAAGTGATCATGGTACTGAGTTTGACTCTCTTTTTATGCAAGAATTCTGTGAGAAGGAAGGTATCATGCATTGCTTCTCTGCTCCTAAAATTCCTCAACAAAATTGGGTAGTAGAAAGGAAAAATATAACCCTTATTGAAGCCGCAGGGACATTGCTTGCAAAGGTTTACTTGCCCCTATCCTTTTGGGCAGAGGCTGTAAGCACATCAAATTATGTTCTGAATAGAAGTTTAATACATAAACTTAAGGGTAAGACTTTGTTGGATCCCTAGTTTGGATTTGGGCTAGTTTCACTAAATAGGATGTCTGACCCATAATGTATAACCCGGGTCATGTATTTCAGTCCTAGAGTTTAGACTAAGCCATTAGGTTCAACCTTGATGGACCGGCCATCAGAAGACCTCAGTGGACTCAAGACTTGGAAGAAATCAAAGTTCAGAATTTAAGTTCGACGTTCGTCGAACACAACTCAACGATCGTCAAACTCAGAATCAATTCTTTGTGTTGAGCTCGATGATATTTGAGCTCAGGTCGACGAAGTCTGGAGTTCAGCTTCAACACATTCTTTCCAAATTAATTTCTCTGAACTCAGCTCGACGAATACTGATTATCAGCTCGACGAACTTGGAGAGCAGATTAGGCAAGTTATCTCCAGAATGCAGTTCGCTGAGCTCAAGTCGACGAACAGGTTTTCTCAGGCCGACGAACAAGATTTCTCAGCTCGACGAACTTAGATCTTCGGTCGATGAAATCTGTTTAGAGGTCAACGATTTCTGTCCATGCCTAACTTAGAGTTTTTCCTCATTTTTATCCTTATTCCATATATTGTTTTGCAGTAATTTCCTGAAGTAATTAATGCTCATATTCTCTGAATATATCCGTTATTGGTAGCATTAATTATGGTCTTCATCAGGTTAGTTACTTGCTTAATTTATTGGGACAGTTGGGAAATTCATTAAAGACAATATTCTCCAGCCGATTTTCATTCTCCAGACAATCAGCAATCAATGCTTCAGATTCAAATTTCAAAGGAGAATTCAACTGCAGAATATAAAAGAGATTTTCTCTTTTCAGAACGATAGAGATAGAAAAATACAGAACCAGAGAATATAGAAAAACTCTCAAAAATTCTCTGTGTAGAAAACAACCTGTTTTCACCTTGATCTTACTGAAAACTAAAGAAGAACAACAAACACAAATTAAGAGTCTTCTTCAACTTCAACTCCAGGAGCTTTTAAGGACAACATAATTTGAATCAGTAAGAAGTTCCTGGATTACTTCAAGTCAAGGCTGAAGACCTACACCCTGAGCAAGGCTCCAAGTGATTTCTGAAGGAGCCTTGATAACAACAATCCACTAGTCTTCTCTGTTGATTAGAGAAAGAGAAGACACCATCAAATCTCTCTCCCCCAACTTGTAAAAGGGTTTATTAACTCTCTTCAAAAGTTTATGCTTGGTTTTTGGGCACCTGATCAAAAGCTCAAAGGGTTGTGATATCTCTCTTCAAATAGATCTTGTGGTGACAGGACACCTGAGCAAAAACCTGTTGGTGGCAGAGCACCTGATCAAAAACCTGTAGTGGATTCCTATCAGGGTGGTAGAAGAGTGGATGTACCCAAGTTTAGGGGAACCATTATAAATTTCTTGTGTCGTCTGGTTGCTCTTTGTTTTCTTATTGCTGTGTGCTTAATGCTGTGGTAGTTTTGCTTAGACTATTTTCAATTATCTGTTACTGATATAGTATCACCTATTTTATTACTCTGATATATTTAAAAAATAGCCAAAAGTTTTAACATACTCTATTCACCCCCCCCCCCCCTCTAGAGTAATCAGATCTATCCCCTATCTTTCAATTGGTATCAGAGCAGGTTCCTTTGGTTGTACAAGTTAACACTTGAACCAAAAGATCCTTATTAGATCTGATATTCTTTTTCATAGTTTTTCTGATTATTTTCACAACATGACACAGAATAAGGAATATTCTAGCACCAGACCTCTAGTTTGCAACTTGAATAAGTTTGCCATCTGGAAGGCAAGAATTAGGATTTATATGAATTCTATTGATGAAGACATATACAATTCTATTTTGATAGGTCTCCCTCAACCTACAACATCTACCTCTACTTCAAGCACACATGTTGTTCCACCACATGAGTGGACAGATGCTCAAAAGAAGGCCAAAATAGCAAATGCAAAGGCCATGAACATCCTAGCACAGACTATGTCAGATGACATATTTCAAAAGGTGGCTGAATGCACATCTGCCAAGGCTATTTGGGACTCACTGAACCAAATAGTTGCTGGCTCATCAGATGAAAGGAAAGATAGGAGATCCCTCCTCATATCACAATATTAGAATTTCAGGAAGGAGGAATCAGAGATTGTTGCAGATTTGTACAACAGACTCAGTGTCATCATAAATGAGCTAAAGACTCTGGATAAAGATATCACTCTCACTAAAGTGAATGACAAAATCCTCATGTGCTTCCGAAGCTCATGGGATTCCAGAATATGACCAATCAAGGAGGCCAGAAGTTTGAATGAGATTTCTACATAATCTCTTCTTAGCAAGCTCAACTCATATGAGCAAGTGATAAAGTCAAGAGAAGCTGCAGAGCAGAAGACTCCTCCTTCAGCAAGAAAGGAACAGAACATAACTTTCAAATCTTCAGAGGAGTCAGAAGCTCCAACAGCAAGTGAAGAACTTCTGAGTCTCTTAGCCAAGAGATTCTACAAAATGGCAAGGAAGGACTTCAGAAGAAAGTCATCTAGGCAAGATGACAAACCCAGGTATGGCAAGACACCCACTAAAGAAATTGTTTATTTTGGGTGCAGGAAGCCAGGACAATTTATCTCAGAGTGTCTTGAGAATCAAAAGAAGGAGAAAAGAAGAGAAAAAGAAACCAGAAAGCATCAATACAACAAGCCTTCCTCCAGCAAGCACAAGACAAAAGAGAAGGGCTTTATGGCTGAGACCTGGAGTGACACTGAAGATGAATCTTCATCCTCTAGATCCAGTGAAAATGAAGAGGAGGAAAAGACAATGGAAGTTTGTTCATGACTATCAATGCCTCCTGCAGTCCATCAAAAGCTGAACATTCAGATAATGAAGAATCATTAGAATTAGAGGCAGATCAGGTATTGTCTTCCTTTGATTATAATTCTGATAATTTTTAAATTGAATTCAAATCACTATGCATTGATTTAATAAACTCTGAAAAAGAAATCAAAATACTTAGAGAAAAATTAATTGATCATGAAAAATGTATTTCTGAAAATGTTAAGTTAAAAGATTAATTAACTTTAGCTCAAGAACAAATTATATCACTAAAGACTGAATTGGCTGAGGCATGGTAACTTGAAGAATCCCTAAATGAGAGAAGTATCAAGTTGATGGACATCACAAGCACAATGAATGTCAGGCTTAATGACAAGCTGAGCTTAGGTGCTTCATCAAGCCAACCCCCACTAATTCAGAATAATATCCTAACAATACCAATAAAATTTGTTTTAGAAAAAGGAAAAGAAAAGATAGATAATAATAATAATATTAAACAAACTGGGTTAAAACAAAAGAATAAGAAAAACAAAAATAATAAGAAAAATAAAAAGAATAATTAAGAAAAATCCTAATTATAACAATGTTCAACAAATTTCGTCGAACTCCAATCGACGAAATATGTATAGTTCGTCGAACTCAAGTCGACGAACTCCGAACGCAAACTTTCACTATAATAATTTGTTGAACTACGATCGACGAAACCAGTATGGTTCGCCGAATCGAGATCGACGATTTTGGGTCCCAGAGAATAAATACTTCCATTCTCTGAGTGGAGTTCGACGAACTCATTCCCATTTGTTGAACTCAGATCGACGAACTCACTTGAATTCATCGAACCCAGTTCAAGTTAACAGAAACCTTAATCCTTTTAGAACTAATAATCAACCAAGATCATCCATAAACTAATTTAATCAATGGATTATTCCACCTAGAAGATATCATCCATTAGGTTATAAATGTCAACCAGAATATTCTCATATCTCCAGTTTTAATTATGTGAATAAAGAAGGACCCAAGGTAACCTGGGTCAAAAATAGCTAATCTGTTTTATTGCAGGTGAAAGACTATCCCACCATAGAGCAACAATGGTATTTGGATAGTGGATGTTCAAAACATATGACTGGAAACAAGGATAACCTAATCAACTACAAGTCAAAGCTAGGACCCAAAGTGATATTTGGTGACTCCAATTGTGGCCAGACTGAAGGCTATGGAAAGGTCAAGATTGGAGCAGTCGCCTTCAGGAATGTTGCATATGTAAGTGGACAGAAGCACAACCTGATATCCATAAGCAAGTTATGTGATGAAAGGTTTCAGGTATCATTTAATAAAACTTCATATATTATTACTTCTATAGATAACCTAGTAGTATTGAATGGCACTAGAGTAGGAAACATTTACATAGTAAATTTTAATTCTGCCAAATCTGAAATATGTTTATTTAATCAAACTAGCAATAATAATGACCTTTGGCATAGGAGATTAGGACATGTTAATTTGAAAAATATTGCTAAACTCTCTAGGGATAACCTTGTTAGATGATTGCCTTCTTGCCCCTACAAGAAGGAAAGCCTTTGCAGGGCTTGTCAGTTAGGCAAGCAAACAAAAAATAGTTTTAAATCTGTAAATTAAAGTGACTCACCTAGAATATTGTACTTGCTACATATGGACCTTTTTGACCCTATTGCAATACAAAGTCTAGGAGGGAAATCTTATACTTTAGTGATTGTAAATGACTTCTCTAGATTCACTTGGGTATTCTTTCTGAGATCTAAGTCAGATAACTTCAAGGTTCTTACAGATTTTCTCAAGAACATACAGATTGAGTACTCTACTCCAGTTGCATTGATCAGAAGTGATCATGGTACTGAGTTTGAGTCTCTTCTTATGCAAGAGTTTTGTGAGAAGGAAGGTATCAGACACTGCTTCTCAGCTCCTAGAACACCTCAACAAAATGGGGTTGCTGAAAGGAAGAATAGAACCTAATTGAATTTGCAGGCACATTACTTGCATATGCTCATTTGCCCCTATCCTTTTGGGCAAAGGCTGTGAGCACATCAAATTATGTACTGAATAGAAGTCTGATACACAAGCTTAAGAATAAGACTCCTTATGAGCTACTTAAAGGGTAGAAACATAAAGTAGATTACTTTAAAATATTTGGTTGCTTATGTTACATTCACAACAATAATAAGAAACACATTATAAAATTTGAAGCCAAGGCTGAAATTGGATTTTTTCTTGGATATTCCCAAGTAAGTAAGTCTTATAGGTTCTATAATAAATCTACCATGAAAATTGAAGAATCTGTCCATATTTCATTTGATGAAACTAACATGTTTTACAAGGAGAAGATTCCTTCTACAAGTGAGTCTTTGCAGGAACCATATTTGTGTGAGAAGCTGAATGAATTAACCCTCACCAATGAGACTGTTAGCCATCGTTCTCCACATATTGCTGAAGACAGTGAAGATGAAGACACTGAAATCAGTGAAGAACCAACAACATCTATAATTCCATAAGAGGAATTAATTCCCCAAGCTGTTGCTCAACCAACTCCTCCTACTGAATTTATCACACTTAGAGATCACCCTGTATATCAATTGATTGGAGACATTTCAGTTGGTGTGCAGACCAGACATCAAATCAACCAAGACTTGATGCATGCCTGATTCATATCTCAAACTGAGCCCCAATCCATCAAAGATGTTGTGCAAGATCCACATTGGATTATTGCAATGTAAGAGGAGCTCAACCAATTTGAGAGATGCAGAGTTTGGAATTTAGTTCCAGGACCAAAAGACTACCCAGTCATTGGAACTAAATGGGAATTTAGAAACAAGCTTGATGCTCAAGGTATTATCATAAGGAATAAGGCCAGAATAGTTGCTCAAGGATACAAACAAGAAGAAGGCATAGACTATGACCAGACATTTGCACCAGTTGCAAGGATTGAAGCAATCAGAATTTTTCTAGCCTATGCAGCCTACAGGAAGTTCAAGGTTTACTAGATGGATGTCAAGAGTGCATTCCTAAATGGTGAACTTAAAGAAGATGTTTATGTAGAACAACCACCGAGTTTTATTTCTCCTACTCATCCCTCTTATATTTTTAAATTGCATAAAACTCTCTATGTTTTAAAGCAAGCTCCAAGAGCTTGGTATGAAAACTTAGCTAGCTTTCTTCTAGAACATAAATTTTCTAGGGGCATAGTAGATAGTACATTATTCACTAGACATCATAAGGATCAAATCTTATTAGTACAAATCTATGTAGATGACATTATTTTTGGGTCTACAGATTCCAAACTATGCAAGAGGTTCTCTAACCTCATGCATTCCAAGTTTGAAATGAGTAGCATGGGTGAGCTCTCCTACTTCCTTGGTCTCCAAGTGAAGCAGCTACCTGATGACATCTTCATATCCCAGTCTAAGTATGCTAAAGAGTTAATCAAAAAGTTTGGGATGTCAGATGCCTCAGCCAAGAAAACACTTATGGCTACAAATGATGTAATTGATTCTGATGAACATGGGAAACTTGTAGATCAGAAATTATATAGGGCCATTGTTGGGTCTCTGTTATATCTTACAGCAAGTAGATCAGACATCATGTTTGCTATATGCCTTTGTGCTAGGTTCCAAGTGAACCCTAAAGAATCTCACCTTATTTTCTTTAAAAGGATTTTAAGATATATAAAAAGTTATCATAGTCTAAGACTCTGGTATCCAACTGAGTCAGAGTTTGAGTTGACTGAATACTCAGATACTGACTTTGCTGGATGTAGAGTAGTCAGAAAAAGCACCTCAGGGACATGTCAGTTCCTTGGTGTTATACTAGTGTCTTGGTTTTGCAAAAAGCAGTCATCTGTGTCTACTTCAACTGCTGAAGCAGAATATATAGCAGCTGACAGTTGTTGTTCCCAGATGCTGTGGATTCAGAACCAACTTCTAAATTATGGCTTCAACTTAAATAATTCAACCTTACTATGTGATAACACAAGTGCAATTTCTATTGCACAAAATCTAGTGCATCATTAGTAGACCTAAGCACATAGACATCAGACATCATTTCATTAGAGAGTGTGTGGACAAAAATAAAATTAAGCTTGTCTACATCTACACTGATTTGCAAAGAGAAGACATCTTCATCAAACCCTTGGATGAAAAGAACCATCTGTTCTTTATAAATCTACTAGGTATGATCAATGGAGAGACCTTAATTTAAATTTTTGTCTGAGGTCGAAGAATTTGCCTCAATTCGTCGAACGGAGATTGACGAACTGAGAAAAGTTCTTGAGAAATTTGTCGACCTGAGATCGACGAACTCTCTATGTGTGAAGTTCTATTCGTCGAACGGAGATCGATGATATTGCTTCAGAAAATGTTTCGTCGGCCTGAGATCGACGAATTGTTTTCGCTTCTTCTGACAGAGATCGACGAACTCTTTTGTCAATAAAATACTTCATCGAACGTAGATCGAAGAATTTTTTTATTTTTCGTCGGACAAAGTCTGCCGCTTCATATTCTGAAAAACATATATATAGGTTTTCTTCAAGCTCCGTCCCGCGCTTTTTGTTCCCCTTGCACTTGATCTCTCTATTTTCTTTTGCAGGAGAACAAATGGCGATTCCAACAAGCTCTCTGGCAGCGATGAAGTTTGATATGGGATTCGACATCGACTTTGAATCCTTTCAACATTCAGACCAGATCTTCTTAGACATTCTGAAACTTTTTGAGGAACAGAATCTGAAGAATTTCATGACACATAGAATCAAGATAGCAGCGACAGAGATTAGAGAATGGGTGTTCACTTCCACCACACCCGATGCAGATATAATGACCGACAATATATCCGGTAATCATATTTCTCTTTCCCCCGCAATACTAACCGAAATTTTCAGTCTAACGAATGGTAATGAAGATATAGAGATTAATAGTTCTGAATTTTATAATATGCTGATCAAAATGGGACATAATGAAGAAAACCCAAATAAACTATTGAAGAAGAATTTGTCATCTGAATACAAATTCTTAGCCGATGTAGTGGGCATGCTTTTGCTGGGAAAACATATCGCCCATGATTACATCACCAGACACCAGTTTCTAGTGATGAGTGCTCTGGTTGAGAAGAAAACAGTTAATTGGGCAAAACTGCTGTTTGATTTGATAAAGAAGAAAAACAATAAGAAAGAAGTTTGTTTTGGAAGGGTACTAGGCATATTTATACAAGTAAAGGCATCTGAATCCCTAGTCTCGCAGTCCATATTCATCAATGCCTCCAAAAGGCTGATATGTGCCTTATTTGGAAGGTGGGAGAGGACCATCTCTAAGCCATCCAGAGCTTCCTCCTCTTCCACACCTTCTGAGGGCACAAAGGTTGTACCAACCATTCCCCATCCTATTGTTGAAGAAGTTTCCATTCCTCATCCTCCTTCAACAACACCTCTTCCTACAACAACTCCTCCATCTTCTCATTCATCCCCTCCTCATCAACAACCACCCACCTCACCAATACATCCACCAACACCAGTTCCATCCCCAGAACACATCACACCTCCTCCATCTCCACTACCACCTCATCTAAATAACATACATCCTGAAACATTCATGGCATCCCCCACTTTTAATCTGCTCACCTCCTTACCATCTACACCTACTTCACATGTATATGACAATTCCACTCCAATACCATCTCCTGCTGCATCACCTTCACAGGATGACATCATACCTGATGTCCCTCCATCTGATGTTACTTCTTCTCCTCATCCATCTGTATCTACTCAAACTCCACCAGTGGTGTTTATGGATATGGATTCTCCCTCTCTTTCCACCATCCTGGAGCACATCACTCCAGTGATCAGGAAACTTAAAGCAGATGCAATCACACCTCTTGCTGCCTCTATTTCTTCTCTTGTTGCTCTCTTTACTGGCTCCTCTGTCCCTTCTTCTTCTACGGGTCTGGTTCCAGTATCCACTGAAATCAGGCAGTGGGAGATGCTCAATGAAGAAGCAGTTCCAGCTCCAGTAGCAGCAGCATAAATTTTGTAGTTAGATAAGCCTGCAGATGTAGAGACTGATGTATATATGCTTACAGAGGATGAAACAGTAACAGTTGATATATTATGTACATATACAACTATAGAAATTCCAGAAGTTTTGACTGTGGGTGATTGCATTGTCAATCCCACAATAGATATTTACAATTTATTAAATTGTTTGGATTTAGTTCATCTGAATCATCTTCCAGAAGTATGCTCAAAGCCTTCTATGGCTATAGTTCCCTATTCTTCTCCAATAAGTCCTACGGTTGCTAAGCAGCTTAAGGTCAGTTTTGGAAGAGCACAACCACCAACTGTATTATCCCCTCCCAAGGCTATTTCTCCTCAAATGGCTATCTCCCCTCCTACATATAAGATGGATGATAGTCCCCTACCAGATCTAGATGAAATTATTATGGCTGATATAGCAGAAGAAAGCTTAACTGTTCTTGAAAATATTGTTGAAACTGTAGTTCCAAAAGTTGCAGAACCTCCAGTACAGCCTCAGGCTGAAAAGCAGATATCCAGAGATATTCTGAAGGCCATTTATGTCTTATATGACAATCCTCAAGGATATTCTGATGATGAAGATGATGATGATGATTCTGATGAATTAGACAGTTCTAAGGCTAAGAAGAAAGCTGTAAAGAAAAGAAAGGTTGTTCCTGTTGAAATTTGTGAAGTGAAAGTGGGTGAATGGAGCACTTGGACCTATCCTCGCAGACTACGCGGACAGGGTTGGCGGACTGCTAAGTTGGCAGGGATGTTGCATACAGTTTGCTCTGTAGCAGCCTGGGCGGTCTGTTCGTGCGGACTACGCGGACAGCAGTGGCGGTTAGCCAGGTCGGCTTGTGCTCAGCAGATAGTTGGATCCCAGGAAGTAACCGGGCGAATAGAAACTCTAGCCGCGGAGTCCGGCATGAAGCGAACTGAAGAACTGGAGCTCGGCAGACCGGTTTGGCAGTTTCCTTGGTCTTGCTCTGGTGCAGCGGCAAGTGGAAGCCGCGGAGACCGCCAGTCAGTGAGGACTGATACTGGAGCTCGCCGGGAAAGGCGGACTGGTTCCAATGTCCGCCAGTAAGTGTGGACTGGCCCTAGTGGCCAGTGGTGTGGACTTGGTTGGGTCTGAACCAAGTCCATGTTTGGCTCAGTCCGGGGAGATCGCGTAGTGGAGTGCGGCCTGCTTCTCAGTCTGCCAAGCTCGAAAGAAGTGCATGTGCCTTGGTTGCGAGTTTGGTAATGAGCGGACTGTAGGTTGTGTCCGCAACTGTGGGCAGACGGATGCCAGGTGCCCGCTGAGACCGGCAGGAGCTTTTCTGTCAAAGCTGTGGGCTCGGGATGTGCGGAGTGAAGCAGGGTGTCCGTTGAGTCCGAGAGCTGCCTTGCTGGCGTGGCTGTGGACTTGGGATATGCGGACTGGAAGTTTGCTGTGTAAGCAGACTGGAGCTGGAGTCCGCTGAGTCCGGAAGGTGTCTTGGTAACAAGGCTATGGACTCGGCTTGCGGACTGGAGTTGTCTGCAGGGTATGCAGGCTAGTGTTGTCCATAGTGTGGGCGGACTGGAACAGCTTGTTCGCCTGAGTCTGGCAGTTGCCTTGGTGGCGAAGCTGTGGGCTCGAGATTGGCGGACTGAAGTGCTGTGTCCACGGATTAGCGGACTGTTGCTGCGGAGTCCGGCTGTAGTGGTCCTGGCTTGGCCCTTGGCGACAAGGCGGACTGTTGTTGTTGTCCGGCCTTGGTGATTTCTTGGCGGCTTGGATTTTGGCGAAAAGGCGGACTGGAAATTGGAGTTCGGCCTTGGAGAAGCTAGGCACGCTGGCTATCTTGCACAGGTGCGGCAGACTGGATTGTTTCCGCGAACTGCGGATAAGTCTTGCTGTGGGATGTGGCGGTAATCCTATCAGCTAGGGCGGTGACCACACTCATCATCGTGCATATAAATAGGACCCTTGTCACATCAGGATTAGAGAACCTCCATGCGTAAGTGAACAGTAACTTGAGCCCGCACAGGTTGCTGCGGACTACCTTTTGGTGTCCGCACAGTTTGATTGAGTTGACCGGGTGTACTGTGCAGGTTGTGTAGATAGTGCTGGAAAGCCAGGACTCGGCTCTTATTGCGGTCAGGAACAGTGCGGACTCTGCGGTTAAGCAACAGGCGGAAAATAGCAGGTCGCGGACAGCGACCAGACAGTCTTCTCTTTGGCAACTTGGTTCGGGGTTCAAGAAGTCGCCTGCTTCAGGTGGACTGTTCTATTCGGCATCACAGCTTGTGCGGTCTGACGGCTAGGCGACCTCGCGGTCATGCAGTTTGCAGATTGGCGGCTAGAGCAAGCATTGGAATAAGGGGTAGCCCGCGCGGCTTGGGTTGTGGTCTGGCGACCTGACGGACTGAGCGGACTCCACAGTAGTAGACCGGTGGCTTGTAGTTTAGTCCGCGCGGCTTGTTTCTCTTGTCTTGTCTTTGTAGTCTCTGCTTTCCCTTGGGTGTTGTTTGGTGAAGCATGTCTCGCCTTGTATGTCTCGCTGTGTAGAGAAGTTAGCTGTGAATCAATAAAGACGCTTGTGCTGCATGTGTTTGCTGGTTGATTGACTTCAGTTGAGTTAACTCCTGCTCACTTCAAGGTCCAGGGAAGTTTCCGCGTGATCAAGGTGTGAACTGGATAGTTCTGAGAATATTAATTTGGCTTTAGGCTATCCTGCTGAACACCTGGAGAAAATTCAACGTGGTAGTAGTGCCAGGTTGTTGAATTTTAACATGTTATCAGAGCCAGGTTCAGTTGCTTGAGCAGTGAACTTGGTCTCGGAGCTGGATTGGAGTGGATAAGTAGTGATCAACTAAAGTGGATGTGACTCTTTAAAGAGGGAACCAGTGGTAGAACCATGGCAGTGGACGATGCAAGTTGTCTTGGAATTGATCTTCTAACAGAGACGAACTTTGATAGGTGTAAGTCTTGTATGAAGAGCTTTCTTCTTGGCGAGGACCTTTGGGAGGTTGTATGCGGAGCAGAAAGACAAGAGACTACTGCTGGCAATGCTGAAGAGATGAGAGCTTGGAAGGAGACAGATGTGAAAGCAGAGTCTATTCTTAAGCAGGTGATCTCATCGGAGCTCTTGTACCACATCAGTGGATGTCGGTCAGCTGCAGAGGTTTGGACTTCCCTTGTTGGGTTGTTCAGGAAGGAGGTGAAGGTTGCTGCAGAGGATGGTCCTTCTACTTCATATCAGCAAGAGAGGAGTGGTTCTCCTAGGCGTGATGGGAAGAGGAAGGAAGGACCAAGGTGCTATAAATGCAAGCAGCATGGTCATCTCAAGAAAGAGTGCAAGGTTACCTTGCTCTCGGCGAACGTAGCTCATGTTGGAGGTAAGGAGGAGAACTTTGTTGGGTCTTCAATAAGTTCTAGTGCTGATCGGATGAAGGCCAGTGATAGTGCAGCTATCTGGCATGAAAGACTGGGGCATGTAGGGATGGACAAGCTGAAAGCAATGGCGGAAAGAAGACTCGTAAGAGGCTTGCCTAGATTGTCATCCTATGACAATGGTCAGGGGTGTGCGGGATGTTAGCAAAGTGAAGCTTATCGCTTCATGGTTGATAAGGCACAATCCAGATGTAAAGCACTGTTGGTAGTTGTCCATTGTGCTCTGGTTGGACCGACCGTCACCCCTAGTCATGGAGGCAGCAAGTTCATGCTGATATTGGTTGATGACTATTCAAGGTATACTTGGGTATACTTGATGAAGAAGAAGTCCAACATGATGCGCTTGTTTGTGGAGTTCAAGAAGCTTGTGGAAGGCCAGCTTGGCCTGAGGATCAAGAAGTTGAGGACAAGCATCGGTGGTGAGTTTGGCTCAACCGAGTTCTCAAACTTTTGCAGGAAGCAAGGGATCCAGAAGGAGCTTTCTTGTGGATATACTTCACAGTAAGACATTATTGCAGCTCGGATGATCCGTTGGTTAACGGAGACCTGCAAGTGTTGGCTTCAGAGTAAAGGCGTTCCTAAGGCTCTTTGGGCGGAAGGGATGGCCTATGATGCTCATGTCATCAATCGGATGCCTCTTAGTCCGATTTATGTGAAGACTCCTTATGAGCTGATGTTCGGAGTAAAGCCCAGTGTGAAGCACCAACGGGTGTTTGAATCTACCTGCTACATACACTCTCCGGGTGCTCTCAAGACAAAGCTAGTCTTTGTTGGGTATGATGAGCAGAGGAGAAGATGGAGATGTATGGATCCTCCGACGAAGAGACTCAACGTGTCGAGAGACGTTGTCTTCTATGAGTTGACTCCGTATTGGGGTAGCTCTCATGTGGACCTAAAGATGAGCAGCTCAGATGGTGGGCTGAAGGAGGCTGCTGCTAAGGTTCATGTGGAGTTGCTTGAGTCACTAGGAGCTCCAGGTTGTTCTAGCTCTGGGGCAAAGGCGTCAGGGTCAGGAAGTAGGGGGAGCGATGCTCTAGGTACTTCTGGCTCGAAGGCGGAGGCTTTTGGTTTAGGAAGCAGGGGGAGCGATGTTCCAGGCAGTTCTTGTTCAAGAGGGGAGTCTTCTGGTTCAGGTAGCAGGGGGAGTGTTGCTCCAGGTGCTCCTGCTTCCAGTGAGGAGGCGTCTTGTTCAGGGAGCAAGGGGAGCATTGTTCCAGGTTTGCCCGGGAACAGAGCTGGTTCAGGAGTAGCGGAGGTGGTTAGCCGTGATCTGGTTCTTCAGAGATCGAAGAGGATTAGTAAGCCACCAGCTCGATATAGTGAAGGGAACACGGCGGGCTTGATCCCATGTTTCCTTGCTAGCCTTCAGGTCGAGAAAGTATCTTTCAGCTATGATGACCCCACTAGAATCAAGGAGGTGGTTGACAACAAGGCTGAAGAGGTGACTTCTCTCAGAGGTAACGTGGCTTGGGCTTTTGTGCCCAAGGTAGTTGGTGATACTCCTGTGATGCATGAGTGGAGGTTGAAGCTGAAGAAGGCAGAGGGAAGCATGACTCCTTTTGGGAGATGCTGGAGGGCTCCCTCATGATCCATGATATGTGGGGCGAGGACTATGTCTTGGACATTTCTTTGTAGATGCTATCGGAGGGATCAGGTGCAAGGTTACGGGAGCTGCTGGAGTTATTCACCACCTCTCACTTCAAGGGGGAGTGTTGAAATTTGTGAAGTGAAAGTGGGTGAATGGAGCACTTGGACCTATCCGCGCGGACTACGCAGACAAGGTTGGCGGACTGCTAAGTTGGCAGGGATGTTGCAGACGGTTTGCTCTGTAGCGGCCTGGGCGGTCTGTTCGCGCGGACTACACGGGCAGCAGTGGCGGTTAGCCAGGTCGGCTTGTGCTTAGCAGGCAGTTGGATCCCAGGAAGTAACCGGGCGGATAGAAACTCTAGCCACGGAGTCCGGCATGAATCAGACAGAAGAACTTGAGCTCGGCAGACCGATTTGGCAGTTGCCTTGGTCTTGCTCTGGTGCAGTGGCAAGTGGAAGCTGCAGAGACCGCCAGTCAGTGTGGACTGATACTGGAGCTCGCCGGGAAAGGCGGACTGGTTCCAGAGTCCGCCAATAAGTGCGGACTGGCCCTAGTGGCCAGTGGTGTGGACTTGGTTGGGTCTGAACCAAGTCCATTTTTGGCTCAGTCCGGGGAGATCGCATAGTGGAGTGCGGCCTGCTTCTCAGTTCGCCAAGCTCGGCAGAAGTGCATGTGCCTTGGTTGCGAGTCTGGGGTTGAGCAGACTGGAGGTTGTGTCCGCAACTGTGGGAAGACTGATGCCATGTGTACGCTTAGTCCGGCAGGAGCTTTTGTGGCAAAGCTGCGGGCTCAGGATGTGCGGAGTGAAGCAGGGTGTCTGCTGAGTCCGACAGCTGCCTTGCTGGTGTGGCTGTGGACTTGGGATATGCGGACTGGAGCAGTCTGTGGGATATGCAGACTGGAGTAGTCTACGGTATATGCGGACTGGAAGTTTGATGTGTAAGCAGACTGGAGATGGAGTCCGTTGAGTCCGGAAGGTGTCTTGGTAACAAGGCTATGGACTCGGCTTGCGGACTGGAGTTGTCTGCAGGGTATGCAGACTAGTGCTGTCCATAGTGTGGGCGGACTGGAACAGTATGTCCACCTGTGTCCGACAGTTGCCTTGGTGGTGAAGCCGTGGGCTCGGGATTGGCGGACTGAAGTGTTGTGTCCGCGGATTAGCAGACTATTGCTGCGGAGTCTGACTGTGGTGGTCCTAGCTTGGCCCTTGGCGACAAGGCGGACTGGTGTTGCTGTCCGGCCTTGGTGATGTCTTTGCGGCTTGGCTTTTGGCGACAAGGCGGACTGGAAATTGGAGTCCGGCCTTGGAGAAGCTAGGCGGGCTGGCTATCTTGCATAGGTGCGACAGACTGGATTGTATACGCGGACTGCGGAGAAGTCTTGCTGCAGGATGTGGCGGTAATCCTATCGGCTAGGGCGGTGACCACACTCATCATCGTGCCTATAAATAGGACCCTTGTCACATCAGGATTAAAGAACCTCCATGCATAAGTGAACAGTAACTTGAGCCCGCACAGGTTGCTGCGGACTGCCTTTTGGTGTCTGCGTGGTTTGATTGAGTTGACCGGGTGTGCTGTGCAGGTTGTGCGGATAGCGCTGGAAAGCCTGGACTTGGCTCTGATTGCGGTCAGGAACAGTGCGGACTCTGCGGTTAAGCAACAGGCGGAAAATAGCAGGTCGCGGACAGTGACCAGACGATCTTCTCTTTGGCAACCTTGTTCGGGGTTCAAGAAGTCGCCTGCTTCGGGCAGACTGTTCTATTCGGCATCGCAGCTTGTGCGGTCTGACGGCTAAGCGACCTTACGGTCAGGCGGCTTGCAGATCGGTGGCTAAAGAAAGCATTGGAATAAGGGGTAGTCCGTATGGCTTGGGTTGCGGTCTGGCGACCTGGCGGACTGAGCGGACTCCACAGTAGTAGACCAGCAGCTTGTAGTTGAGTCCGTGCGGTTTGTTTCTCTTGTCTTGTTTTTGTAGTCTCTGCTTTCCCTTGGGTGTTATTTGGTGAAGCATGTCTCGTCATGTATGTCTCACTGTGTAGATAAGTTAGCTGTGAATCAATAAAGACGCTTGTGCTGCATGTGTTTGCTGGTTGATTGACTTCAGTTGAATTAACTCTTGCTCACTTCAAGGTCCATGGAAGTTTCCGCGTGATCAAGGTGTGAACTGGATAGTTCTGAGAATATTAATTTGGCTTTAGGCTATCTTGCTGACCACCTGGAGAAAATTCAACGTGGTAGTAGTGCCAGGTTGTTGAATTTTAACAGTTGCTAAAGCTGCTCCCAAACCAAATCCCACCCATGATACTCCCTACTACATCTTGCAGAATATCACACCTTACCCAGGGATGCTCTCATGGATGTGGCTTTCTAAGAATGAGCAGAAAGCCAGGAAGAAGAGTAGAAGGTACTCTCCTCAACCTCCTTCTCAAAGGAACTGGAGAGGTCCTCCTCCTCCTCCAGCTGTTGGCACTTCAGGAAATATCTCTCAAAAATCTAGTTCTTATACCAAGACTTATCAAAGACAACCAGATAGATTCTCAAGATATCATGGAAGCAGTCAGCACAGACATACAAGTAGAAGCAAACAACAACATCAGTAAGCATCTGAAACTTAAAAAGCTGAAAGTTCAAAAAGGCCAGAATCACCACCAATTCCATTTGTAGATTCAGAACAAGAAAATACGGCAAAAATCTCTCAAAAATTCTCTGTGCAGAAAACAACCTGTTTTCACCTTGATCTTACTGAAAACTGAAGAAGAACAACAAACACAAATTAAGAGTCTTCTTCAAATTCAACTCCAGGAGCTTTTAAGGACAACATAATTTGAATCAGTCAGAAGTTCCTGGATTTCTTCAAGTCAAGGCTGAAGACCTACACCCTGAGCAAGGCTCCAAGTGATTTCTAAACACTACAACAAAGTCGCTATATGACGACGTTTTTTTATAACTTTTTGACGATTTTAAAGCATCACGATAGTTTTCGTGACGTTTATAAAAACGTCACTAAATCGTCACGATTGCGGCCATCACCGTAGCTCATTGTGACGCTTTCAAAAAAAAAACGTCGTGATTGGAATGTACTATATCGTGACGTTTTTTTCCAAAAAACATCATGCTTGACAATTGCCCTATAGTGACATTTTTCCAAAAAAAAAAAACGTCATAATTGACAGTTGTCCTATCGCGACACTTTTTCAAAAAAACGTCATGATTGATTGTTCTATCGTGACACTTTCAAAAAACGTCAAAAAATAAAAATTCTACCACGATTTTGTTTTACAAAACGTCGACGCAATTAAAAATCTATTATAACATTTTTAAATTTTTAAAGAAAAAAAATTAAAATAAATAGAAATTTATGATAATTTAAACTCTAAAAATTAATTTAGCATCTAAAATGTTAATTAAAATTATAAATATTATTTTTAATATATTATTTTTCATATTTTAAATATTTTTGAGAGTAATACTAAAATATATTGAAAAAGATTTGCAACATGTTGTCCAATTCATCATTATTATTGAATTGTATAAACATGCAAAAGATCATATTAATGATTAACAAATTTGTTCCAAGTAGCATAACTTGCAAAAAACATAATCATTCAATATATACATTGTTTTCAATACAAAAAAATAACTGAAACAAAACAAGGACTATGAGCCTTCAAAATTTTCTTCATCGTTAGCTTCATTGACATCATGCATGATGAGCATTCAACTTCATTTGTATATCATCTCCCACATCATCTTTTCAAACTGTAAGCATAACAAATATAATTGATCAATTGCCTGCATAAAAAACAAAATTGAAACACAAGATTAAATATTTATTATAATTGCATGTAAGATTAACATAAATAACTTGAAAAAACAGTATAATAATGTGAAAAAGAAAATATAAAGAGCCCGCAATACGTATCCATAAAATGCTAGCAGTAGTTTTAACTAAATTTGTGGCAACAGCGCCAGCTGACAGTAGTTTGTGCCAAACTAGGCACAAACTGCAGCCAGCCATTTGTGCAAACTGCAGCCAACCATTTGTGCAAACTGCTGGCAGCAGTTTGTGCCACTGCCAACTGCTGGCAGCAGTTTTTGCCAACTGCTGGCAGCAGTTTGTGCCAAACTGCTGGCAGCAGTTTGTGCCAAACTGCTGGTCCAGCAGTTTGTGCCAAACTGCTGGTCCAGCAGTTTGTGCCAAACTGTCAAATTGTGTGTGTGTGTGCGCGTGAGTGAGTGCTTGTTTTTGTGTGTGTCAATACCAAGCTGGGATGTTATCCAATGCTTACCCATTGGATAGCTTTAAGCGGATGATGAAAGCTTTTGCTAGATACTGAAGTCTCAAGACAATAAATATAAATGATTGATGTTTCCATCCAATGCATCCAAAATCAAAACTCTATGGCACCTAGGCCATCACAACATTAAAAGAGAAAGATTAACGTCACAAGACACTCCACGAGACTCGAAAAACTACAATGACATGTATAGTGGTAGAGGAGTCATGTTCGTCGTCGGTACTCACGAGTCTCGAAAAACTCTACGAGTCCACAACTATCAAGTTGAGGACTCGCTTTGATCGTAGATATGGTAATTAGACATTTTCAAGTTGGATAGATAACCCCCCCCCCCCCCCCCCCGCCAAACTGCCGCCGCACAGTTTGCACAAACTGCTGCCCAGCAGTTTGCACAAACTGCTGCCGAATACTGATTATCAGCTCGACGAACTTGGAGAGCAGATTAGGCAAGTTATCTCTAGAATGCAGTTCGTTGAGCTCAAGTCGACGAACAGGTTTTCTCAGGCCGACGAACAAGATTTCTCAGCTCGACGAACTTAGATCTCCGGTCGATGAAATCTGTTTAGAGGTCAACGATTTTTGTCCATGCCTAACTTTGAGTTTTTCCTCATTTTTATCCTTATTCCATATATTGTTTTGCAGTAATTTCCTGAAGTAATTAATGCTCATATTCTCTAAATATATCCGTTATTGGTAGCATTAATTATGGTCTTTATCAGGTTAATTACTTGCTTAATTTATTGGGACAGTTGGGAAAATCATTAAAGACAATATTCTCCAGCCGATTTTCATTCTCCAGACAATCAGCAATCAATGCTTCAGATTCAAATTTCAAAGGAGAATTCAACTGCAGAATATAAAAGAGATTTTCTCTTTTCAGAACGATAGAGATAAAAAAATACAGAACCAGAGAATATAGAAAAACTCTCAAAAATTCTCTGTGCAGAAAACAACCTGTTTTCACCTTAATTTTATTGAAAACTAAAGAAGAACAACAAACACAAATTAAGAGTCTTCTTCAACTTCAACTCCAGGAGCTTTTAAGGACAACATAATTTGAAGCAGTCAGAAGTTCCTGGATTACTTCAAGTCAAGGCTGAAGACCTACACCCTGAGCAAGACTCCAAGTGATTTCTAAAGGAGCCTTGACAACAGCAATCCACTAGTCTTCTCTGTTGATTAGAGAAAGAGAAGACACCATCAAATCTCTCTCCCCCAACTTGTAAAAGGGTTTATTAACTCTCTTTAAAAAGTTTATGCTTGGTTTTTGGGCACCTGATCAAAAGCTCAAAGAGTTGTGAGATCTCTCTTCAAATAGATCTTGTGGTGACAGGACACCTGAGCAAAAACTTGTTGGTGGCAGGGCACCTGATCAAAAACCTGTAGTGAATTCCTATCAGGGTGGTAGAAGAGTGGATGTACCCAAGTTTAGGGGAACCATTATAAATTTCTTGTGTCGTCTGGTTGCTCTTTGTTTTCATATTGTTGTGTGCTGAATGTTGTGGTAGTTTTGCTTAGACTGTTTTCAAAAATTTGTTACTGCTATAGTATCACCTATTTTATTACTCGGATATATTTAAAAAACAGCCAAAAGTTTTAACATACTCTATTCACCCCCCCTCTAAAGTAATCAGATCTATCCCCTATCTTTTAGACTCCCTCTGAATTTCTTAAAGGGAAGCAACCTAAAATAGATTATTTTAGAGTATTTGGTTGTAAATGTTATATTCACAATAATAACAAGAAACATCTTAGAAAGTCTGAAGCCAAAGTTGCAGAGGGAATTTTTCTTAGATATTCCCAAGTCAACAAGGCTTATAGGGTATTTAACAAATCAACCTTAAAAAATGGAAGAATCTGTACATATTTCTTTTGATGAAGCTAACATGTTTTACAAGGAGAAGGATTCTTCTACTAGAGACACATTGCAGATAACCTTTCTGTATGAGAAATTGGATGACTTAAACCTCACCCAAGAGGTTACATTTCTTCCTTCCCCACAGACTGATGAAGAAAGTGAAGAAGAAATTGTTGGAACAGTTGAACCAACAATAGCTAACATAATTCCACAAGAGGAATTAATTCCCCAACCTGTTGATGAACCAACTCCTCCTACTGATTTTGTCACACTTAGAGATCATCTCATATCTCAAGTGATTGGAGACATATCAGTTGGTGTGCAAACAAGACATCAACTCAACCAAGATTTGATGCATGCTTGCTTCATATCTCAGATTAAACCTCAATCCATAGAAGATGCAGAGCAAGATCCCCACTGGATTATTGCAATGCAAGAGGATCTCAATCAATTTCAGAGATGTAGAGTTTGGGATTTAGTTCCAAGACCTAAAGACTACCCAATCATTGGAACTAAATGATTTTCAGAAATAAGTTGGATGCACAAGTATCAATTGTAAGGAACAAAATAAGATTGGTAGTTCAAGGCTATTCACAAGAGAAAGTAATTGATTATGATCAGACCTTTGCCCCTATTGCAAGACTAGAAGCTATCAAAATATTTCTTGCATATACATCATACAAGAAATTCAAAGTCTACCAAATGGATGTCAAAAGTGCATTCCTTAATGGTGAACTCAAAGAGGAAGTCTATGTGGAACAACCACCAGGTGTTTTATCTTCAACTCATCCATCTTTTGTTTTTAAGTTGCATAAAGCTCTCTATGATTTAAAACAAGTTCCAAGAGCTTGGTATGAGACCCTAGCCAGCTTTCTCGTAGAGCATAAGTTCACTAGGGGAATTGTAGATATGACTTTGTTTATTATGCATCATAAAAATAAAATTTTGATAGTACAAATATATGTAGATGACATCATATTTGGCTCTACTGATTCCAAACTATGTAAAAGGTTATTGGGAAAGCTCAAATCTTATGAGCAGCTGATAAAGTCTAGAGAAGCTGCAGAACAAAAGACTCCTCCACCAGCAATAAAGGAGCAAAATATAGCATTCAAGGCTGTTGAAGAGACAGAAGCTTCAACAGTTAATGAGGAACTAATGAGTCTCTTTGCCAAGAGATTCTACAAAATGGCAAGGAAAGAGTTCAGGAGAAAATCATACAGGCAGGATGATAAGCCCAAGTATGATAAAACTCCCACTAAAGAAATAGTTTGTTTTGGGTGCAGGAAACCTGGACACTTTATCTCAGAATGTCCAGAGAATCAGAAGAAAGAAAGAAGAAAAAAGAAGGACTCCAGAAGACAACAATACAGCAGGCCTTCCTCTAGCAAACAAAAAAGAGAGGAGAAGGGCTTTGTTGGTGATACCTGGAGTGACACAGAAGATGAATCCACATCTTCCAGTTCCAGTGAAGAGGAAGAAGAGGCAAAGGCCAGGGAAGTCTTCCTCATGGCCATCAATGCATCTAGTAGCCCATCAGATGATGAAGAAGAATCTGATAATGAAGAAGCTTCAGAATTAGAAGTTGATCAGGTACTATCATCATTTGATTATAATTCTGATAGTTTTAAAATTGAATTTAAAACCATGTGTATACACTTAATTAACTCTGAAAAAGAAATCAAAATGCTTAGGGAAACACTGTCTAATCAAGAGAATTTGATTTCTGAAAATACTAAGTTAAAAGATGAACTAACCCTAACAAGTGAACAAATTATATCTTTAAAATCTGAACTGACTGAGGCAAGGAAACTTGAAGAATTCCTGAATGGTAGAAGCATCAAGTTAATGGACATCACTAGCACAATGAATGTCAGAGTTAATGGCAAGCTGGGCTTGGGTGCTTCATCAAGCCTACCCCCACTCATTTAGAAAAACATATTGACCACCCCAATAAAATTTGTTTCTGAAAAGGGTAAGGAGAAAGTAGAAGATAACAATCTTAATCAAAATGAAATTACACACAAGAATAAGAAAAGAAGAAAGAATAAGAAAAATAATAACCAAAATAATGTTCAGCAGTTTTCGTCGAACTCCGATCGACGAAACATGTACAGTTCGTCGAACTCCGAACGACGAACTCCGAATGCCAACTATAATAATAGTTATCCTTTGATCCACGATCGATGAAACTAGTCTGGTTCATCGACCAGAGATCGACGATATTGGTGCCCTGAGAATGAATACTTTCATTCTTCGAGCAGAGATCGAAGATCTTATCCAAATTCGTCGAACTCCGGTCGACGAACGTAGCAGAGTTCGTCGATCCCAGATCAATCTTACAGAAACTTCATCTCTCATAGAAAGTATTATAACCACCTCAATCAACCTAGGACAAATATCAACCCATTCACCTAATGGATAATTCCTCCCAGAATATTTCACCCCTTAGGGTATAAAAGCTAGCCTGAATATTCTTACATTTCAAGTTTCTCTTATGAAAAGAAACAAGGACCCAAGGTGACCTGGGTCAAGAACATCTAAATTGTTTCCTTGCAGGTGAAGAACTATCCTATCACTCAAAATAAGTGGTATCTGGATAGTGGGTGCTCAAAGCACATGACTGGTTGCAAGGATAGCCTAATCGATTTCAAGGCAAAGCTCGGTCCAAGAATGATCTTTGGAGATTCCAGCTTTGGACAAACTGAAGGCAATGGAGACTTCAACAGTGGAGCTGTCACTTTCAGAAAAGTGGCATATGTAAATGGTCTCAAACATAACCTAATATCCATAAGTCAGTTATGTGATGCAGGTTATCAGGTTTGCTTTACTAATTCCAAATGTATCATTTCTTCAAATAACCAAACTGTTTTAATAGGTTGTAGACAAGGGAACATATACCTAGTAAACTTTAACTCTGCTAATTCAGAACCATGCTTATTCAATCAAGTTAGTAATAACAATATTCTTTGGCATAAGTGACTAGGTCATGTTAACCTTAAGAACATCTCTAAGCTATCTAGGGACAACCTTGTTAGAGGATTGTCTTATGGCCCCTATAAGAAGGAAAGCTTATGCAAGGCTTGTCAAGAAGGCAAGCAAACTAAAAATAGCTTTAAGTCAATTAATAAGAGTGACTCACCTAAGATTCTGTACTTGCTACATATGGATCTCTTTGTACCCATTGATGTACAAAGCTTAGGAGGGAAGTCTTACACTCTAGTTATTGTAGATGACTTCTCTAGATTCTCTTGGGTGTTCTTCTTGAGAAACAAGTCAAATAACTTTATAGTCCTTATAGACTTTCTTAAGAGCATAAGGATTGAGTATTCTACTCCAGTTGCATTGATCAGTAGTGATCATGGTACTGAGTTTGAATCTCTTCCTATGCAAAGATTCTGTGAGGAGGAAGGTATCAGGCATTATTTCTCTGCTCCTAGAACTCCTCAACAAAATTGGGTAGCAGAAAGGAAAAAACATAACCCTCATTGAATCTGCAGGAACATTGCTTGCAGATGCATACATGCTCCGATCCTTTTGGGGTGAGGCTGTGAGCATAGTAAACTATGTGTTAAATAGAAGTTTGATACACAAACTTAAGGGTAAGACCTCCTATGAATTACTCAAAGGGAAGAAACTTAAAATTGATTACTTTAGAATTTTTGGGTGTAGATGTTTCAATCATAACAATAACAAGAAACACATTAGAAAATTTGGAGCTAAATCTACAGAGAGAATTTTTCTTGGATATTCCCAAGTGAGCAAGGCTTATAGGGTTTTCAATAAATCATCCCTAAAAATGGAAGAATCTGTACATATTTCTTTTAATGAAGCTAACATGTATTATAAGGAGAAGGACTCTTCTACCTCAGATATTTTGCAGGTACCTCACTTATGTGAGAAATTGGGTGAGTTGAACCTTACACAAGAGGTTATATCACCTCATCCTCCACAAGTTGATGAATATAGTGAAGAAGAATTTTTGGAAGTGGAACTTCCTTCAACAACAGACATTATTCCACAAGAGAAATTAACTCCAAATACTGTTGCTGAACCAACTCCACCCACTATATAGCTGCTGGCAGTTGCTGTTCCCAAATGCTGTGGATTCAGAAAAGGAACACATTGAGGGGGATAATGTCATTGTTCTTCCTAACCTGGAAAGTGAAATGGTAAATAATACTGTGATGGAAGTTTTACAAGAACTGAATACAGTTGTGGGAGAAGGTGAAGATCTTGCACAAGGTGTGCAGATTTCTGAGAAAGAAAATGAGAATACAGTCTCTAAGGATACTGAGCAAGAAATTCCTATGAATATGGAATATGATATCCTGGGGGAGTTGCAAGATATACTCCCTGAGAATCTTGTTTCTGCTAACTTAGCACAACAAGAGGATGAACCTAGAATGGGACTCAACCTTGATGAAGATAATGCAAGGGTTAAGGGGGAGAAAGTAGTTCTGATACCTCATACTGAAGGAGATCTAGAGACAACAGTTGAGGTTGCCAGTTCTTCAGAATCTGATGAGCAGGAAGCCACTCTGCTCAAGAAAATAAAATTGGAAGAGATTAGTAAAAGGAATAGGAGCTATAAGAAGACAGTTCGATCTGGATCAGCACCTGCTCCTCTTATAGATTTCAGTTCTTTATTGATTAAAATGCAAATCATGCTAGATGAACAAAGAAAAGCCCTGGAACTATATGTTGATGAAAGCAAAAAGGACTTGTAGTTCTAACTGACTCGGGATATCAAATCTATTAGATTTGAAGTAAATCTACTGAATACTGACATGACAAATTTTTTTCAGAGAGGTGCACATGCAGTAGTGTACCTTGCTAAACAACAAGAGGAAACAAAGAAAACTGAAGATGATATAGCCGTACAACAAGGATATGTTCTAAAAAAATCAAAAGAGAATGAATGAAAATATAATTGAACTGAATTATACTTTACTGGTCAAGCTGGATATTGAAACACAACTACCTGCTCACAAAGCTTCTTTTGTTGAGGATGTGAAGGTATCTCACAGAGAGTTGGATGAACATTTACTTAAAGTTAAGAATTCTTTAACCTCAGGAGTTAATCATCTGGATGGTCAAGTAAGGTTTCACAAAAATGATTTAAGAGATCATCTAGAAAGAGATGTCATAAAGGGGGAGAGAGTAATGAAAAAATCTAGCTCCAAGCATGCAGTGTGGACCACCAACAACATCAGGGATACTCTAGGACTTCCTCCTATTACTGATAATGATCAAACAGCTGAGTATGGCTGTAAATCAGCTTAGTTGGAGCTTATTCAACCTGTAGCAGTATGAAAGTGCAAGTTAGATCTAATATACTATAGAGGGGGGTGAATAGAGTATGGTGCTTGCTGAAAACTTTTTACAACTCTTGTTGTATTCCTAAGTGAACAGGGAAGCAAATGAAATACAGCCAACACATCAACTACCTAATCAAAAAACAATCACAGAACATTCATAAACCACAGCCAGAAAACAAAAGAAAATAATCAACCAGATGACACAAGGAGATATAGTGGTTCCCCAATCAATCTGGGTACATCCACTCTTCTACCACCCTAGGTAGGAATCCACTGCAGGATGAGTTGATCAGGTGTCCTGGGCACCAATGAGCTTTTGATAAGGTACTCAAAAACCAGATTTTTTGATCAGGTGTCTTGCCACCACTGAGTTTTGACAAGGTCTCAGAAACCAACACAAACTTTTGAAGGGAGTTTGATAAACCCTTTACAGCAGAGAGAGAGAGAGAGGGATGAGATGATCTTCTCCGTCAACACTCAGAGAGAAGATAGTGGATGTTGTCAAAGCTCCCCCTGAGATCTATAGTTGTTCAGGAAGTGAAGCTTTGTAGTAGGGTGATAGGCCTTCAGAAGATTTGATCTCCAGTAAAAGATGATTCCAGCAGCAGCTGAAATGTGTGTTGTCTGGAGTCTTGAATGATAATGGCCTTTGAACACTGGAATCAGAAAGGGATCTAGAAATTTCAGAATATTGATCTCCTTCAGTGATGTGTGTTCCTGTATGAAATCTAAGACTGAGATTATCTGCAACTCTTTCTCTTTCTATTGTTCTTGTTGTAGTAGTTGTTGTTGATGATGTACAGCAGGAATGAAAAACTGATCTTTTATTCCTTAGATCTGAATAGAATATTTCTCTGTCCAAGATAGCCGTTAGTTTGTCATAAATGACTTCCTTAACTGCATTTTGTCTTCTGGAGGAAAGTCCAATAAAACATTCCTTTGAAAATCCCTTGAAACTTGCTCCAGATTAATTGAAATGGCTACAGGATCCTTGACATAAATGCTGAGAATAATTCCATAACTGTTTGAATTTGAATCTTGAAAAACGTCGATCTCTTCAAAAAAATGTCGACCTGAGCTCAACTATCGTTGAACTGAGCTCAGAGACTGGACTTAGACTGAAGTAGAAAGCGTCGATCTGAGCTCAACTATCGCCGAACTGAGCTCAGAGATAGGGAAACAAACTAGAGACAGGAACGTCGATCTGAGCTCGAAGATGGTCGAATGGAGTTCGACGACTCGTTGAAGTTGAGCTCAGAGATCGTCGAATGGAGTTCGACGATTCGTCGAGGTGAGCTCAGAGATCGTCGAATGGAGTTCGACGATTCGTCGAGGTGAGCTCAGAGATCGTCGAATGGAGTTCGACGATTCGTCGTACTGAGCTCGACGAAATGACTTAGTCTCCTGAACTGAAATATCTGGTCTTGAGGGTCTTGAGGACAGCTTTCAAATCTAAATACTAACCCTTAGACTCAGTTCTAATTGACCTTTAGATCTATACAAGGAGGTCAAAACAGATTTCCTAAAAAACATAGTGATACTTGCCCAAATCAGTAATAGGGTGTTCCAACAATCTGCCCATATTTGGGTTAGGATTACTATTTACAGATATTGAAAAAAAAACATACAAAGCAGAAATATAACAAACAAAACATTGCAGAAACACAGACATTATCACTGATAGTTCAAAAAACAAAATTTACTGTCATCTTACAGAATCATTCATTTTTCTTGCTCTTTATAAGAACTATTTCTCTGTTGGGGTTGAGAGCTTCTTTCTTGGATCTTCTGTCATCAGCTGCACCTAGAGAAGTTTGATGTTTTGGCCTGGGGACTACAGCTTTTGGATGCAGCTTCATATAACTTTCTGAATCAAAGAATTTGCTGGAGGAGTATCTCTCAAGTTCTTTTTTTCTTTGATCTGATAGAGTAGTGATATTTGAAGTATCTTTTCCTTGTTCTCTAGCCTTCTTGATTTGGTCTAGTGCAGCCAATTCGTTCATTCTTGATGTCCATGAGGTGGGATTATTTTCTGGGTCTTCAAATGGAACAGGAGGCTCATATATGTTTGAAGAATTATCAGGAGGAGCTCTGGAAGTGACTAGGTCTTTAAGCTTATAAGGGAAGGGACCATAAGTAGTGTCAGAGGGACCTTGTCCTTCCCTTTGATAAGGATGTTGCCTGGAATACACTCGGAGTCCTCTTTGATTTCCTCTGTACTGTCCTCTTCTAGACTGGTAACCTCTAGAATGATTTCCTCTGTACTGGGATCTTCCTTGAGGTTGATATGAGCTTTGGCTTCTGGCAGTAGATTGGAAGGCAGAACCTCCACCTGCACCTGTATCAGGTGAAGGAGGAGGAGGAGGATTGAAATGGGATGATCCTTTGTCATACTTTCTTTTCTTCTTCATAGCTTTCAGTTGATTCCAGTAGTACTGCATCCATGGTTCTGTAATAGGGCAATCATGCAGTATATAATAAGGAATATCATTTGTATCTTTCACTTTCTCTGGGGGAACTCTCTTCATGGCCTTGCTTCTGGCTTTCCTTTTCCTTGCAATTGTTGCAAAGGAATCATCAGAGTCAGTCCTAAACTGATCACTGTCTGAGCTTTGTGGATTATCATACACTACATCAATCCTTTTGAAATAATCTTTCTGTTGTTGAGACTGAGCAGAAGAGACAGCAGAAACAGCAACAGTAGCAGCAGCAACAGCAGGAAGTGGAGTAGAAGCAACACTGACAGAAGGAGCTATGACAGCAGGTTCAGATACAACAATTTCAGAAACAGGAGCAACAGCAGCAGTAATGGAAGCAGTAGAAACAGATGAAACTGGAAAAAACAACTTCAGAAATAGAAACAACAAGCTCAGAGGTAACTGAAGTAACAGATTCAGAGATAAGAACAGCAGGCTTAAAATCAAATGCCTCTGTCATATGCACATCCTCAGACACTGAAATAGCAACAGCAGCAACTTCAACAGTATTGAAGGAATTTATAAAAGAACTAATTAAGCTGGGGTTACAGCTGGAGATAGGCACCATGGCCTTAGTAAGATCTTCAGTTTGCTGGGCTGGAAGGCAGTTGAAGTATACAGAGTCAAAAACTGACAATAGTGACCTGAGGTCCACTGTAATGACTGCAACTGGAGCTACTGGAGCTTGGACTGAAGTTACTACAGCAGGCAAACTCTCAGCTTCATAAGGCATCTCCCCCTGCCTAGATTCAGTGAGAACTGGATCAAGGCACCCAGAAGAAGAGATTGCCTGAGGAGGAAGAAAAGAGGATAGCCTCGCAGACAGCTTCTGAACTGTTTTTAGAAGTGGAGCCAAAGAAGTCTCCAGCAATAGTGATAGCTTTGGATCTATCAGCTCATATAACCTGTCTGTAATAGCTGGAATGTCTACTTGCTCAAGAGGAACTTGAGTAGAGGTAGGGATGGAAGTTGGAGCAACAAGAGATGTTGTTGGAGAACCTGTAGATGGTGGAAGTGATGGTTGAGATATTGGAATTGTGGAGATGGAAGATAATGAAATGGAAATGGATGGTGTGAATGATGGTTGAGCAATTATGTCCTGAAGGAGTTGTTGATAAGAAGTGGATGAAGATGGTGGCTCAGGAGGGGATGAAGGAGAATCATCTATATAGGAATCATCTAGAAGAGTGAAAGATGGAATATGAGATGATGAATCAATGTCTAGGTGTGGGTAGTGATGTAGAGGATGGAAGATTTTTTCAGTTAATGGTGGAGTTGGAGAAGGGATTGAAGTTGGAGATGGGATGGAAATGGGGGATGAAATTGTGATGGTGACTGTTGTAGATGAAACAAGAGGTGGAGGAGGAGGAGATGAAGCAAGCAAGTCTTCTGCAGGGGCAGAAACCTGAGGGGAAGAGAATGAAGCAGTCCTTGTGCCTGAAGTAGAGATTGCAGAGGGCCTGCTGGGCTTTACAATATGTCTGTCCCATTTCCCAAATAGGGCACAGGTAAGCTTCTTTGAGGCATTGATGTGCATCCCACTGGAAACAAGCAGTGCAGGGCATCTATTATGAAGAAACAGCCCTAAAATCCTCCCAAAATTAACAAAGTTCTTGTTAATTTTCTTCTTGATTAAGTCAAAAAAGACTTCTCCCCAGTTCAATTGTTTCTTGTCCACCAGGGCACCCATCAAACAGAGCTGATACCTAGAGATGGTATCATGAGCTGAGTGTTTTTCCAACAGCACTTTTCCAACAACATCAGCAAGAAATCTGTACTCAACAGACAGATTTTTCTTAAGCAATTTACTAGGGTTAGCTTTTGAATGTCCCATCCTTTCAAGCATATTAGAAAATTTCTCTCCAGAAAGCTCAACAGAATCTTCTCCAGAATTTAATTGAAAAACCTCTGTCAAAGCAGCAGGTGTTAGAGATACCTGAGTTCCTGATATGGTTCCAACCACTGTGTTCTGATATAGATTGTGGGCAGTATACACCCATTCCTTTATCTCATCTGCAGCCAATTTGATCCTTGTAGTCATTATGGTAACTAGTTGTTGGTCTTTTAAAAGTTCCAGAATGTCCTTGAAGATTTGATCGCTGTTATTAAAGGAATCCATGTCGATATCAAAGCCTGCGTCAAACTTCATTGCGGCCAAGATTGCGACTGAAACTGTCATTGATTCTTACAAAAATGAACAAACAAATGACCAAGTGTAGAGAAGTTTGGAGGGAAAGGGAAAATTTGCAGAGAGTATGAAAGCGCAAAGGGAGAACGACGACCGAAAAATGAGTTTTATATTAGGGTTTGATGCAGAAAAGGAAAGATCGTTGAACTCTGTTCGACGATCTGGGCTTCTAAAGGAAACTGAAAGGTCATCAACATCGTCGACCTCCGTTCGACGATATTGGAGAGCGTCGAGCTCCGTTCGACGATCGCTGACCGAAAGAAGATAGTTTAGCACTATCTGAAAAGCGCTGA
The DNA here is from genome assembly GCA_039583875.1 of Platanthera guangdongensis. Classification (NCBI taxonomy): domain Eukaryota; kingdom Viridiplantae; phylum Streptophyta; class Magnoliopsida; order Asparagales; family Orchidaceae; genus Platanthera; species Platanthera guangdongensis. The sequence goes on along the minus strand of CM077156.1, from coordinate 141,627,701 downwards.
ACTCAGGTCGACGATTTCTGAAATCGTCGATCTCCGTTCGACGATCTTGAGGAAAATCGTCGAGCGCAGTTCAGAGACTAGAAACACTCTATACACTAGAAAAAGCATTTTGATTTGCTTAGTCTTGGTCATTGTTAGATTTTTAAAATCTTGGATATTATTTTAGACTTCCTCCATCTAACATTCCTAACTGATTCAGGAAGAATGTATGTTTCTTTTCATCCAAGGGTTTGGTGAAAATATCTCCCCTCTGCAAATCAGTTGGGATATATTGAAGTTCAATTTTGTTTTTCTCAACATTATCCCTTAGAAAGTGATGCCTAATTTCTATGTGTTTTGTCCTACTATGGAGGACTGGATTTTGTGCTATGAAAATAGCACTAGTATTATCACAAAATATTTTTGACTTCTCTAAGTTGTAGCCATAGTCTAGGAGCTGATTTTGAATCCACAAGATTTGTGAATAACAACTACCTGCAGCCATATATTCAGCTTCAGCAGTTGAAGTTGACACAATTGTTTGTTTCTTGCAAAACCAGGAGACAAGTCTGTCACCAAGAAACTGACAAGTTCCACTGGTGCTTTTCCTGTCTATTCTACAGCCAGCATAATCAGCATCTGAAAATCCAGTTAAGTCAAATGTTGAATCTTTTGGATACCAGAGACCTAGATTTGGACAATTTTTTACATACCTAAGAATCCTTTTTACTAAGGTTAAGTGTGACTCTCTAGGGCTCACTTGGAATCTAGCACATATGCATGTAGAAAATATTATGTCAGGTCTACTAGCTGTAAGGTACAATAAAGAGCCAATCATTGCTCTATATGTTGTATGATCAACAGGTTTCCCATGTTCATCAACATCTAATACAGCATTAGTAGGCATATGTGTTTTCATACACGATGCTTCAGACATACCAAATTTCTTAACCAATTCTTTTGCATACTTTGTTTGAGAAATAAATATGCCTTCAGCATGTTGTTTGATTTGCAATCCTAGAAAGAAGGATAGCTCACCCATGCTACTCATTTCAAATTTAGAATGCATTAGGTTGGAAATCCTTCTGCACAAATTTGAATCAGTAGAACCAAATATAAAATCATCTACATAGATTTGTACTAGTAGGGTATGAGACTTATGGGTTCTAATAAAAAGAGTTTGGTCTACTCTACCCCTTATAAACTCATTTTTCAGAAGAAAGCATGTTAGAGTCTCATATCATGCTCTAGGAGCTTGCTTTAGACCTTATAATGCTTTATGTAATTTGAAAACATAATCAGGATGAGTTGAAGAGATAAAACCTGGGGGTTGTCTGACATAGACTTCTTCTTTGATATCTCCATTGAGAAAAGCACTCTTTACATCCATCTGGTATACTTTGAATCCTTTGTGTGCTGCATATGCTAAGAAGATTCTTATGGCCTCTAACCTTGCAACTGGTGCAAAGGTCTGGTCATAATCTATCCCTTCTTCTTGAGAGTACCCTTGAGCAACTAGCCTTGCCTTGTTCCTTACAATGACTCCTTGATCATCC